>JAGFZM010001544.1:9630-166859 GCA_017657215.1 Limnothrissa miodon | reverse complement strand
TACTGTACTCTGGCCAGCAGGATGAAACTAGTGATCTCTGGTATGGGCTGAATTACTGTTCTTTGGCCAGTAGAGGAAGACGTTTGTAGGGGCTGAATTACTGTTGTCTGGCCAGCTTGTGCTCTGCGTGAGACGCTCTTCACTCAGTTAGCAAAAAATGTGTTACTATTATCAGCCACCACTGATCACATGACATCAAGCATATTTTGTAGCAAATGCACAAATGATAATATATGGTGATTATTTATCTGTACACCTCAGATGCACTCCTCCTTTTATCCTACATCTCTTTAGACATTATGTGCCATTGCACTGGACTCATCCGTGTCCTCTCTCCGCAGGTTTGAGTTCTCTGTATCACTGGAGGAGGCCAGAACCAGGAAGCTGGATGTTGCTGTGAAGAACAACAGAATGTTCCACACCCGAGAGCGCAAAGAAATAGGAATGGTAAACTGAGATGGACCAGCGATTTTATTTAAAGAAGAATTGAGATGTTTTAATCTTGAGATGCAATTGATGTCTGATGGGCTGTTTTGAACCTGTTTATAGGTGCTCATCGATTTATCTGGGCTTGACCTGACCACAGGTGCCACCAACTGGTAAATAACCTCACACATATCTCTACTACCTCATAATTGTGTGTGTGTGTGTTTACTATGTGTTACATTAAATTCATACACCCTATGTTTTCATCATTTAGGTACAAGCTAAGCTTACCTGGACTGAAAAAAGACAATTAGAGGGAGGTATTTTTCCTTGCCCTCTAAACAGCCACATTTTTACCCTTACGTCTTGTCAGACACGCCTTGTCAATGTATGGAGATTGGATGTTTTATGTGTATGTGTGCATATATATTATTAATGGCAAGAGTATGAAGTGGTGATTAGCACCATTTTGGATTGATTGTGCAGATTTGCACACTGTAAAGGTCAAACTGAACTTCTTGTTCACAGTGCATCACTGGTCATGTCTATTTTATGTGACATATACTAAGAATATGCACTTAGTAAATATAAAGGTCAATTTGTTAATACTGAAATGTGTTTTTCTCTCTGTGTGTGTATATATATATATATATATGTGTGTGTGTGTGTGTGTGTGTGTGTCTTCCACCTAGTCAGTGGAAAAGCTTCCTTCTTACACTGAAGATCTGCACTAAACCTCTTTATACTGTACCATAGAAGACGGGTATTTTGTCTTACATTTTGGATGACACTGTGTTTTCAAAGGCAATAGGTTGTGTGTCTGGAGGTGGTGGTGGAGTTTCAAAGCTATGTCATGACACTATTTAAAGGTCTCTGAATAAACACATTCATATTGCCTTTATGTTTAATTGTAGTCTGATATGTTTTGTAGTTTTATTTATACATTGTATTACGCATTGCACAAACAGAACAGGCATGTGGATGATCACGTATTCCCTTGATCTTTACTGAAAACTGGTAACATATTTGGTGATTATTTTTCACTTTCTATTTCTACTTCATTTAAAAGTAATCAAATACTCGGGATATGCCTGTATGTCATTAAAGACCACAAACATGGAAGGTCTATTGGGGTTATCAGATACGGTGTCATAAAGGTCTGCTGTGGTGTTATTTTTCGCCGGGGGGACGATCATTCCCGGTTGCCCCGTTGTGAATTCACCTGTGAGGACTCGACACAGGTACATGTACTTTTGTCCCCGAGGGTCCGGAACGGAATAGGTGTTCCCTGCAGAGTATCGGGCATTGACCGCAAAGTAGGTGCCATTGCCATATGCAGCAGCTGCAACATAACACGTAGTGCATTAGAAATAGGTAAAAAGCAGTTGTATTTTCAGATCATCACTGAATGCTTAAAATGCTCCTAAAAGATTCTCCAGAATCTCCAGATACTACTTCAGTAAGACCAACTTTGCACTCCTTACAAAATCATGACAAATAAAATAAATGTTCACCATTTTTTCCAGCATAGCTGCGATTAAACCCATTGTGGTTGATGTGGTTTATGGTTGGCTGGCTGGTTCCATGAAACAGTTGCCTCTCATTGTTTTGGTGGCCATTTTTATTGTCCATGGCTTGCTTTTTGATCTGGTAGTTCCTCCATAGGTAAGGGTTTTGGACTCTTTCAATCTAGCAAGATAAAAAAAAAAAAAAAAATCCCAGTAGCAATCAGGTACTAATAGAAATTCTTATTTAAATTTAAGTTTATATAAAATTAAAACGAAAATTTTAATAATGTTCACTGCTATCCTACATGATTGCTGAAGCAGTGGGCAGACCTTGCACTCAGACTGTGGCTATGAACCGCAATACGTATATCATCATGGCAAAGCTCATGGCTAATATGGATAACATCATGGAGAAGCTCATTGCTTTGCAAAGGAATTCAGACCAATTGAGAGAGCAGTATGGACAAAACAGTAGCCATGAAAACTGGAAGCGACTACTTGCCCCGAACCCAAACAACCCTAAACCTATCTGCGTTTGCCACTCCCAACTGGCGCTAAACTCAGCCAAGGCCGCAACTGGATAACAACTCCCCTGGAAGAACACGGCAGTCATATGATCGTGAATTCCTTTCCCTACTCCCAAGGACACCTGCCGAATGCTGACTATGTCTGGGACCTCAAGGCTGTCTCTATGGTAATTTACTGTTATGATATCCCTGTGGACAGAGGCACTAAGACTGTGATGCCAGGCAAAACAACTCTCCAGGCTTACACATCATACGCACACACACACACATTGTACCGTCATATATACAATATGCATTCACCGCTATACTTTATATGGGAGTGTAGTCTGGGGGTTGTTTTTTGTCTTCTCCCCTCTCCTCATGTATAGTGAAAACAAAACCACTGAAAGCCACATTCAATACCTAAAGCATACCTTCAAAATGTTATTCTGGCAAGAGCGTTTGAAGTGAGTCTGAACATCAATATATTCTTGACTGTTGCTTTTCAGAGGAAACACCTGACATTGGGTGTTGGCTGCCATGTCATCCCAGTAATCAGGAACATTTGTGTCACCTTGAGTAAAGGAAAGAAAAACAGAGTCCACTAAACATGTTTCATCTCACATCTGTGTGTGGAAACTTAAATGATTCATCTTCACTACTCTTACGCATTGCTCTGTGGTAATAGTGGCTTGATAGGGACAGATACTACCTTTTATAGAGAGTTGTGTCTGCAAATGTGTTTAAAAAAAAAATCATATAAATTGATTAAAAAGTGTATATTACCTCCCAATTGATCTATACGCTTTACTTTGATTTGGTTTCCATGTATGTCCACAGCAGGTCCATCTGGTAGAGTAACCTTATACTTTTGGCCCTGTATAGTAACTTCCACTTGTCTCTGGTTCTTCTCCTTGGCTTGCTCAAGACTGAAGTTGGTCTGGGGATCAAAGGCTTGATATTGGCCTTGAAGTTTGTACTGCCACTCAACCAGGTTACTGGTGAGTTCTGTCTGTCTCTGAAGACTCTCTCTCTCCCGACACTTCTTAAGGATCTTCTGCACCTCTCTGGAGGCCACCACCACATCTCTGCTCAAGCCCTCAATAGTCAGGCTGGCATCATCTGTGCCCACTGTGCTATCAGATTGTTGTTTCAGGCTCATCTTCACATCATTCTTCTTCTGAAGTTCTTGAATGTACTGTAATTCACTGCTAGACAAATTCAGAAGCATGTCATCTGTGATGGTGTCTGTGTACAGTTCTTTGGAGATTAGATCACTGATCAGTTTCTTGACTTCTTCCACACTGGCTTGTGACTCTCCACAGATGTGGAAATAGACTGGGACCAGGACCTTGCCTTCAAAGATAAGATCGTCTCCTTGCGGTGGTTTGTCATCTTTGATCCTTGGTCCAGTGAAGAATGTTTTGATGCTTGCTGATGGAATATATAATATGGTAATGGTCATGTTAGAGTAATGGAATATGTTATTTAATTTAGCGTCAGCTGCTGTAGGGAGATCATAAGCTG
Source organism: Limnothrissa miodon (assembly GCA_017657215.1). Taxonomy (NCBI): domain Eukaryota; kingdom Metazoa; phylum Chordata; class Actinopteri; order Clupeiformes; family Clupeidae; genus Limnothrissa; species Limnothrissa miodon. The sequence continues at coordinate 162,892 of JAGFZM010001544.1, read as the reverse complement.
TTTTTGTGTGACTTACCAGTATGAACTGACAATATACTTTATGAAAAACGTAAAAAGACATACACATTATTTTAGTCATCCTGCCCTCCTGTGCTGGCTCGCCTGTGCCCTCTTTTTTCTGCATGCTCTTGTGAAAGTCTGCCAGCATTGGAGCCTGGAAGATCACAATGCGGACCAGCTGCAGGGAAGACCTAGATGTCTGCCCCACAACACTTATGACTGCATCCAGCATGGCATCTGCAACCACTCCTGGAGCCACATTGCCTTGGCCTATCTCAGAAATACACAAACACAAATAATAAAAAATGGTACACTTTCATTCTTTTGGCTTTTCCTTTTACAAGTTTAGATCATCTGCAGCTTTTTAACCCACCTGTGCCAAGAGCCGGAAAGGAGACAGACCTCATGTTGTTCTGAATGCACATTGAGATTGCATCAGTAACAGATTTTTGTATCTTGTTAGGCTGGGTCTGCCCATGTAGATGAAGAATCTTCTTGCACCTGAGATTTCCAGGCTGGGTCATTATCATTGCTGTGCCTGGCTGCCCTCCTGTCAAAGTCACATAACATGTCTGAATTCCCAATTCTGTCCAATAGTAGTGATAAAGTTTTGGGGAAAAAGTTGTCATGAATCAAGTGTTGTCCACTAGTGGGAGTCCACTCACCCTGCTGCTGGCACTCTAGCAGAACAGCTGGACCAGCGGCACTGAGAATGGCTTTTGAGACACCTGGGGTTAAATAAAGTCACAAATCAACTCTTTTCCCCTGAATTACCAAGTAGTAGAAGAGTAGTGTAGTCTGAATGATAGATTAGTTAGTAAATTATTAAAATAAAGACAGTTTTACCATAAACTTTTGCAAACATAAAAATACTTACCTGAGTTCAAGGTAAAGGTATCATTTGAAGAATTTACTATGACATCTGTATTTTCCCTAGTTATGTCTCCAGTGGTAATCTGAAGGATAACTTCTCCCACTGTTGTCTCATAGAGCCCAGGATTTGGGGAAGTAATCGTGGAGAACGGACCTGTCAAATGCCAATTGTATAGTGCAAAGCAGCAAAACTGTTTTTTTTTTTCCCAAATAGATGAACAACCAGTTTTGTGCTCAAATGCTTTGTTTTGTTACCTCCATTAAAACAGCACAAACTGGTTGATTACACAAATAGTTTATTAATCAATTAATCAATTAATTGTACACACAAAAATAAAAGTGTACCTTTTTTCTGAATGGATAAAGGTTGATTAAAAAATTTCTGGTTGAATGTATCTGTAAAAGCCTACAGTAGGATGGGCCACAACACACAAACAACAAACAGAAAATGAATGAATGAGATGATATTATCCTACATTATAATATCGCAGGGAGATGGTACAGCAAACACTAATTATATTTGTGTTGATCAACAATCTTTTCAGATGTACCTGTCTAGTCAGACTTACCTGTCTAGTAGGTGTGTCACTAGGGTGAACAATGAAAACCACCTCTTGCACATTATTTGATCCTCTTTTCTGGCTGAACTTGATGACAGCATCCAGCATGAGTTTAGCCACCACATCTCTAGGAAAGCCCAGTTTACCAGTACCGATAGCAGGGAAAGTCAATGACTTCTGTTGGTCTTGTTCTGCCTGTTCAAGGCAGCCAGCCACAATACGGTCCAAAACCTAAGTATTGTGTGAAAATTACACTTTTATTAGTGCAAGTTTCTTCTTAATTTTGGTCTGTCAGGATAGTATCTAAGGCAAAAATGAACTGAAACATAGCGATACCTTCTCTGTGTTGCCTTGTCCTCCATCCCATTGTGGTGCAACAATGTGGTACACCATTCTGCTTCTCAGGTTGCAGCCCTCTGTGATGATGACAGCACCTGCAGTGGCTGGTGGTGCTGACTGCTGGTCCAACAGATTCTGTAGTTCAGGTCCAGCTGCTCTTAAGAGGGCATTAGAAACAGCCCCTTGATCCAGCCTCAGACCAGAGCCTACTGTGTTCACCACCACATCTGTCTACAACCAAAGATTGTTTAAAATATTTTTTTTTAATGTTTTACAGTTAGAACTGTACAAGACAATAAAAAGACATAAAAATACGTGACTTACTGTAGTGTCCTCTATGTTTCCTTTTAACAGTGTGATAATCAGTCCTTCTTTGGTCTGTGCACTTCTACTGCCACCAGGATCGTTTCCACGGCCTTGGTTCGGTTCCTGGATTCGAGCAGACTGTGGCTGACTTCTGGCTTTTGGCTGATGGTCTGCAGGTTGGTTAAAAATTTTGCGCACAGCTGCCTCTGTGGCCTGCACAGTCCTATCATCCTTGTTGACTAGATGTATTTTTTTAAGCATCCCATCTCCATACATGTCTTCACAGTGCTCCTTTATTGCTCCCACAATAGTCTCTGAGCAGAGATCCAGAGGGAATCCGAACATACCTGAGCTTAAGGCAGGAATTGCTAAAGAATGGAACTTATAGTTCTCTGCCTCTCTTAAGCAGCCTTTAACTGCTCTTTTCAGTAAACCAATAGCCCTCTGAGGATTGTCGCTGCTGAACTTGGGTCCAACCGCATGAATGATGTGTTCACACTGCAGTCGCCCACCTGCTCCAGTGACAACTACGTCTCCCGTGGCCAACTGCCCACGGCTGGTGATTATCTGGTTACATGTGTCTTTAAGCTGAGGACCAGCAGCCTCGAGGAGCGCTGCTGCCAAGCCTCCATTATGCTGAAGGGTCTCATTAGCAGCATTGACAACAGCGTCTACTTTAAAAGAGCACAAATCAGCTTTGAAGACAGTGATATTCACACCATCTGGGGTTTGCATATGAAAAACAGGCTTGCTTTCTGTTCCTGAGATGTTTGCTTGAGGGCTGTCCATATCATCCTCCAACTGGACTAAACAGCCCCACTGAGTGATAGCCATGCTTTTGTAGATGGTTTCTTTGTCCATGAAGGACTTTTTAGCTCCAGGTTTTGCCACTCTCAGAACATCATGGCGGACAGATGAGATCAGATCTTGGATTGTCTGCGAGCACTCTATGACACGAACCCTGGGTCCACTCAAAGAGACTGAATCCTCATTGAAATCAATCTTAACATCATCTTTGGTCATCTCTTTCCATACATCTCCTTTTTGTTCACGAACAAATTTGATGACGATCTTTCTGCCAGTCACGGTTCTGATTATCGAAGAGTTGTCATGCACAAATTCATTTAACTGTTTCTCTACAGTGTCCACTGCCTCCACAAAGCCAGACACCATAACTAGCAAACCTTCACTGTGCACTAATACTCTCTTACTTGGATGACTTAATGATGTCTGCAAACCATCCACTAACTGTTGCCACTCTGTCATTTTGAATATACTAAGGTCCTCTACTTCGACACATCTATTTTTCAAAAGCTTCTCTAGTTGTCTTTCTCCATCTCTCACGTCCTCCTCAGTTTTGGCCAAGAGGGTAACTCTTTTCCCCTGAATTACCAGTGCAGCGCTAATTCCTTGTGACATGAATAATAGTTCATTTAAGTCTTCCTGGTCTCCTCCAGACAAAAACTGTATGAGACTGTCATCAAGACTTACTGGCTGCCCATTCTGAGAAAATGTAAACACCTCCTCTAAAATGTGAGCTTTCGCTGCTAATATTTCATGCTGAAGTCCATACAGTTCAATATTTTGAGTTGACTTGTTATATTTGAGCTCAAGCTCTGGGAAATCCTTCATCACTTTCTGCTGCAAGTCACATTCCAGGAGGTGATAAAGTGATGAAACCACAGGAACATTTATAGCTTGGCTTCCTAACTCCCTCTCTACTTTTTTAGTAATTTTTTCTACAATCGTCTTTAAATCATCAAGACCATCAACCGTGTCAGACAGACCTGCCACAGTCATATGATTTTGAGATTGATCCACGACCAGTGACACAGCTTTTTGCTGAATGGCTGCGCGAATTGCTATTTCTGACTCTTTCCATGCAACAGCTGGCACATGTAATTGAAGGCACTTGAACCTTGAGAGTAAGTTCTTAAATCCAGCAGTGGCATTGTCTCTCCAAGAATGAATTATCTTGAGGGTTTGTTTCTTCTGCTGGAGCAAGGCAGGTAAGGGGCTTATCCTTACTGACTGATGCTGAAGACTGACTTCAGAAAAGAGACTGGACATCTCTTTGTGAACCAATGCACTACATTCAGGGTTTTCTTGCACACATTTCAGCAAAGTAATGTCAATGTCTTCCGTAAATGCATCAGGAAGACTCCAGGTGGGCCTGTCTTTTCCATACAGTGCCATTCCCAATGAGCTGTAGTATGGAAACACTTTAAAGGGGTGCTCCGAAATAACATGTTGCCTTTTCATAACTCTTGCCACAGCTGCAAAGATAAATACAGCATTTCACTATGAATTGCATTCATTTTATGTTTATCTGACATTTTTCTTCATGCTTAATTGGATTAAGAATGTCTAAATTAGGAGTACAGTGCAGATTTTAATAATAAACTATTTTATAAAATAATTAACAGACTAATAATTTAATCCCCAAATGTGATTATGCTTTCCATGTGATACCAGTTTTGTCAGGGTCTGTAGTTAGTTAGAGGACCCAAATGCAAAGCAAGAGCTTGATGTAAAAACTTCCAACCAAGAATGATCAGAAAACCCTTTACTTAGGTAGTGCCAAACAGAACAGATTAGGCCAGGGAGTGAGGAAGAACAAGGGCTTAAATACAACAGGTGAAGAGGTGAGCTGGAAACAAGGCACAACAAGAGGCAGGTGAACATGAGACTCAAAACAATAATCAAATTAACAGGCTAATCACAAGAACAAGTGCTCTGTAAACCAGAGCCCGTTTACGGAGAGCTGGTCCACTCCCTATTAATGCCATTGTACCTGCAGCTCCGCTAGGGATGCTCACGAGCCAGTGCAAAAACAATGGGGGTTTATGGAACTACACAGCTTCCCCATTTATTGACAAAATATCACAAATCACATTTTGTTTTATAGCAGCCTGGGCATGGATTTTAGGTCAAAAGTGAAATTTACAAATACCCATGTCCTTTACGTTTCTCATTCTGTGAGCAGTTTTTACTGCTGGTTAGCATTATGCTACTAGGTCAATTAATAAGTGCAGTCGGGATCACAAGCCATCTGTCTTTGTCTGGCTGCATACGTCAACGTGAACTGTGTGTAACAGTAGGGCTGGGCTTTAAAGTCAAACAGAAACCTAGTGTGATGGCTAATATCAGCTGTATTAGTGTTTAGCATTCAGTTTCTGAACGCTCAAATTACCCCGGGCTGAAGCCCCGTAAAAATCGTCTAGCAACGCCTCTGGTACAGAGGGTCTGGCCAAGTATTAAATAATGAAAAATCTGTTTACCCTCCTATTTTGTTTGTTTTTAAGGAACAGCAATGGTGTTCCTGGGTCCATGTTTAATTATCTAAATTTAGTCTAAAAACTAAAATCTCAACCAGAAGTGTAAATATGTCATTACTAACACCTCCTGATGTGATACAGTGAATCTGACCCGTTTTGAGAGTTTGAGGATCTTGGAGTTGTCAAGCGGGTCAATTTGACCCGTAACATAACAGGAGGGGTAAGTAAAGACCAGATCAGCCTTTGACTGATACTTTTGCATTCAAAGTCTTTATTAGATGTGGTAAAAATGGCACCGGACAACTAGATCAATTAAATCAAATCCAGACAAACACTGCAGGAAGATGATCATCAAGCAAGATTCTTACCTGCAGGGTCATGAAAGGTGACAATAGCTGCCTTTTCCTCCTCCAGCATTTCCACATCCTCTTCTACATCTTCATGTTTTTGGAAGTACAGCTGGAGGTGGTCTGCTGTAATGCTACCAATGATGTTTTCAGCTCTTACTCTCACTGGAACTTCCAGGGGCCTGACAGTTAATTTCTTTGTGCTGAAAATCTTGTTTGATGGGCATTTTTTGATGAACTGCTGTGCATCTGACAAAAATGTAACATATGGGTATAGGTATAGTATACAAAACAAATAAACAAATTATAAACCCTAAAAGCATGAATATATTAGAGAGCATGAATATATAGTCCCTTATAATATTTCTCCAACTGAAGATAACACAAAGCTGTGGAAAAGATTGACAAAAATAATAGGCCAAAAAAAACCCACCCCCTTACCTTCTGCATTGTCAAACACCACTACAGCACTGCTGATCTCATGTAGCATTTCCACACTCCAGGATGAAGGCTGATGACCTTTAAGGATTTTTTCCACAAGCATCTCCACAAACTCCTGTGTCAGTCCCTCTATGTTCCCAAGAACCGCAGCAACAGATAGCGGCTCCTCAGGATCCTCCTGTGGTTTCTTGTCCTCCTCTTCATCTAACTTTTCCACAGATTCCCCAGAGTCAGGGGGGGTACTGTCTTCACCTGTCCTCACAATAGGGTCATAAAATGATAGATAAATCAACAGATTTTGTCTCTCTCTTCCTGTCTCTCCCTTCTCCATTTCGCCCTCCTTCTCCACTTGACCTACATCTGTACATGCATGCATATGGAATATAACACACACAATCACTGAAATATGATGGAGATTGTTCTAACTAATCTCCTTCTTCTGCCTAAACATGGCATTCCCATCCTGCTAGGGTCATCCCTGCCTCCCACCTCCTGGGTGGCCTGTCTCCATCTCCAAAGACAACTTTGACATGATTGACCCAGCCTCCAGTTGTCCTTATGGCTTGACTGCTCCTAATGATATGGGACAATATCCTGGCACTATTATGGGATCATGTCACTATCATGATATTCTATTTTTTCCATATCTTGTTCATGTATACCAAAATCTATCCCTTACAGCTGAAACATATAAACTTGTGTCTGAGCGAATCTGTTTGGGCCTATTTATTTTGTAATTCCATGTGACATTTATGCAAAGCTGTAAAATGTTTGCGGTCATTTGTATTCTGACATTTTTGTCATATTGTTGTATTCCTGCATCCTTCATATCATTACACTTTACAAAGAAAGTTAGAAGCCAGCTTGGCCTATACTGACCTATTGCTCTTCTTCTTTTAGGGTCTATGGTGAGTGTGCTGGTGTCGTCTTTCCTTTTATGATGGCTGTGCACTGAGCATGTTTGACCATAAAGAACAAGTCGTAAAAAACTTTGTTTTATATATGCTCAAAAACTAAACTGATTCCCTGAAGGATACAATTTAAAACCTAATGCTAATTTACTAAAATATTCATTTTTCAAATTCTTCTTTGGATAGGCTTTTCTGGTAATACATTCTGAAAACACGCTCAAGATCAAATCTGATTCAAATTAACGTTAAAAAAACAGAAACCTTAGTTCAATCAAATCATCATCTTGTATGCAGTTATCAGTGACACTCTAATAGGCCTAATGATTTGTAAGCTTCAGTATGGAACAGAGAGAGAGAGAGAATTATAGATAGGCCTATATAACTGGCACACTCACCTGCAACCTCTATGTTGTTAAGGGCACTTAATGTCTGAAAAGAATAATACAACGATATTAAAACACATTTTCAATAGATAATAGTCTGTAAATTCGAATTATTTAAACCTACCTTAATGTCTGTAGTAGCAGGGGGCAGTCGCACCAACATCTTAAAAACATTCTGACCCAGCATTAACTTGTGTGGGCATTTCGAAAGAACATTTTGTCTGACTGTGTAGAAGAAAGTTACATTAATCATTTTTGACACCACATTTAGCCTAATATATGCAATGATTTTAGGCTACAACTAACGCCCTTACACAGCAACGTAGGCCTAACTTACCTTCTTCTGTCTTGAACCACACGATAACTCGCTGGCCATTAGAAACATCATGTTGAACCAGGCAGTCACCACCATTCGATTTTTTGCTTTGAAAATAAATGGTCAATTTGTTTTTTAGGGTTGGGAGAGCAGGATTCCACTCGCCTTCCACGAGAACTGGGAAAGTAAACTCATCAGCCATGTCTTCTCTGTGCCTAAGTGCATTACAGCTTTTGTTGGCTGTTTTAAGTCGTAGCCTACGACGTGATCTCTTTCGCTTTCATTTCGCCATAACTGGGTGTGTGGCACGCAAGTGAACTTGACATTATGGGTATTATAGGTTTCGGGCACTACGCATGTCTTGTGAAGCTGTAAAATTCATTAATTTTTTGGTGCTAAATATAGGCACGAAAGTTGATTAAACAAAGTAAAACAACAATAACAAACACGTCTCAGGTAAAGAAGAAACAGCAAAGTTCAAACGGAGTCGTACGGAAGCATTGATATTTCTGAATACGGAAGGTGTTGATTAGTTACCGTTTAAAATTTTTACTTTCGATTTTTAAAAGATTAGGCCTACAGACAGAAAAAGAAAATCAGACTGGTGACAATCTGTCAGAATAATCTATACACGAAGTTGAAAGGTAAGTTTTTATACAACTTTGTGCAACGCTGTCGTTCACTAAAAACATGCTTCGATGATGTTTTGAGCTGCTGTCCACAGCTTTTCACCAAGGCGTATTGTCGAATAGCATTACATTGGAAATAGGAAATGTAAGCAAATTGACATGGATGTAGAACTTCTAGACTTAATTTGCTGCATTTGTAAGAATAAACTATAGGCTACATATTTGAAACCAATGCCTACATTTATGCTACGCTCAAGTAGGCCTACTTCTGGTGGACATGGAATGTCTGCATCTTTTGCTAGCATGGACATAATGTGCACAGCATTACATTCGATTTAAGTTTGCATTTGCTATGATATTTATTTTCAATTTAGCCAATTTTCTCTTAGGTGTTTTACCATGGCAAGTTGTATTCCACTACAAACGGACGAGGCAGAGGTTGTGGGACAGTGTGCAACAGCATTACATACAGCTATGTACTGCAAATTTGGTTGCACTACTATATTACATGGAATAAATGACAACTCCCTGGACAGCAACACAGCTAAAAAGTCTAAATTCATCAGAGAAAAGAAGTATTCCATTCGTCTCCCATATGGCCTGAATATATCAGTGTGGAAAGATGACCTCACAACTCATGAAGTAGATGCTGTGGTGAATGCTGCCAATGAGGATCTTCAGCATATTGGAGGCCTTGCACTCGCTCTTTCCAAAGCTGGTGGTCCAATTATTCAAAAGGAGAGTGACGAGATCCGAAAAAAAGGAAAGGTCTACACAGGAAAGGCTGTAGTGACATCAGCTGGAATCCTGCCATGCCGCAAGATCATACATGCTGTTGGCCCACATGTGAGACCAAATGCTGATAGGTGGGAAATTGATCAGGCTTCCAAATATTTGTCTGAAGCCATCGACAGCATCCTTAAAATAGCAGAGCTAGAGAAGCTTCTGTCAGTTGCTATACCTGCTATTAGTTCTGGCCTTTTTAATTTCCCTTTGGATCGCTGTGCTAATATCCTTGTTGACACACTGAAAAAATATGACTACAGCCTAAATAAAAATAAGGTATTGGATGTCCATTTGGTAAACCATGATGACCCCACTGTGTCCGAGATTGTAAGGGCCTGCAAAGAGATACTCGAAGTTCCCAAAACCTCTTATTCAGGGGCAGTGTCAGCATCAAGGTATAGTTCAATTAAAGACTTACCTCCAGTAAAGCTGGGCAAAGTGACACTGCACATCACACAAGGACACATTGAAAAGCAAAAGGTAAGCAATATGTTTGATAGCAAGATTTACATTTTTTCTTTATGATTTACAGTGATATTGACTCCTTTAAAAGTATTGTAGCTATAATGATATTTTTTTCCGTCTGGCTAGACATCAGTCATTGTGAACACCACTGCACCTGAACTGGATTTGTCAAATGGTGCAGTTACTAGGGCCATCCTGTCTGAAGCTGGACATAAACTTCAGGATGATGTTTGGAAATTCCGTGGGGCATGCACATGGGGAGCTGTACTGAAAACGAGTGGACACAAGCTGCATGCACGTTATGTGTATCATGTACTTTGTTTGCACAAAGGTTCATCCCAAGGTGCACCCAAGGCAGCAGAACAGGTTTGTGAGATACTGCATTCTTCTGAAACTGTATAAAAACTTACCTTCTCTCCCGGCCTGGGGGTTAATGGATGCTAATTATAACTCAAAGCATATTACAGTGACTGTAGTGCCTGTGTTCTCCTTATGCAGAATATGATGTGTTCTAACTATATCTCATTGCTCTTTTTATTCTTTTGAATAATTTCTTTCAAATAGATCCTTAGTGATGTTATCTCAGAGTGCTTACATAAGGCAGAGGTAGAGAGATGTCCTTCCATTGCCTTCCCAGCTATTGGATGTGGTGTGTTGAAGTTCAGTAAGCATGAGGCAGCAGATATTATGATCACAGCAATGAAAAACTTTTCCAGTTCATACCAGGGACGGCCAATGGATATACACATTGTGATATTCCCTACAGAAAAGGAAACATTCCAGGTATTTATCTCTATTGACTTTGTGTAGCCTGGCTTTGTTGTACTAGTCTACTTTGTAAAAGTTAAATTACAAATGCATATCTAAATAGGGGCTACTTTTATTACTCAACTATTAACATCTTCTCGTATAGGCTTTTGCAGAAAGACATGCACGTCTACAGCAGTCAGTCAAGTCTCATCCAAGCAACAGTGGTAATGTAAAGCCTATACTTTACACATAGTTTTTATGCAGTGTTTTAACCGTGACAAATGAATCAACCCTAAAACACATTGTTTAATAAAAACCTCCATGTAGGATCTTCACAACATGAACAAATGAAGGATGCTCCAACTCCAGCCATCGAAATCCAGGCCAATTTTCCAGAGGCGTTTCATGCTGCCCAGAAGTGGATAAATGACGTGTTGGACATACTGAGAAACTCCTCTGCTGTCTACAACATTAAAAATAATCAGGTTCTGCATTTTGGTCAGCATCAGTATAAGGAGCTACTGTCCATTCAACACAATTTGAAAGTGGGGCTCCAGGTGTCCTTCACTGGTGGTCAGGCTGGCCAGGCCTGCATCACCATCATGGGGTCCCCTGCAGATGTTACTGCTGCAGTTCTGGAGGTGGAGGCCATGATCAGTAAGGTGCAGGAGGCCCATGCGCGGGAGGAGGAAGCTAGCATGCTATATTCCCTTGTGCGCTGGAGATGCAAGCATTGCCCCAAGATGGAAAATCATGAAATTAATGCTGCCCTCGAAAAGGCCTACCTAGCAGGCAATGAGAATTACACCATTGACCCTGACACTAGGGTAGACTTAACACTGATGGAGGTGGCAACCAAACACCCAGCTGCAAAATACCAAATTGAAAGAGTTTGTAAGTTAATTTAGCATGTGTCAGGATACATTATTACAGTATGCTTTCATATTTTTGTCAGTTGCATTTCATGAGTCCTGTTCCTTTTCATAGGCTTTTTCAAGCATTACAGTATTGATGCTGGATTGCCTGGTAAATCCTACTTCACACGAAAACCCAGGGAACTCAGCAGCGAGCAGAGAATGTTTCAGAGTGCTGGACTTCAAGTAGTTCGTGTAAGTTTAAACTCTTAAATTCTACTTATCTGAAAGTCTACCTGTACTGAGTAGGTGCAGTGCATACACTCCTAACTGCATATGCATAGGCAAACATTCTGTGCATTTAACCATACATACATTAAAAATACATACATAATTCTTTTATTTTTTCTTATGATTATGATTTTTATGCTAACTGCGGGACTAATGGAATGTGGTTTTGGTTGCTGTCAGGCGGAAATAGTTGAGAACTACGCCCTGCGGCAACTCTTCGAGTTGAGCCGAAAACGCATCCCAGGCAGCCCCAAACGTCTTTACCAGCGTGTGCCAGCGCAGTGTGTCGAGTTGGTCAGCCGTGTGGGCTTTCAGAGAGACTATGCCCCGCCTGATGGTAAATATGGCATTAAGTAGGCCAAATAGATTCTTTTAGTAGTGTTTTAGTAGTGTCTTTCAAGTAGTGTTAAATGAATTATCACACCCTTTATCAGGACAAACAGGTTTATCCACTGTGGTAGGATCATCTCTGGGGCTGATTATAGTGTCTTAGTATCACTTTCATATTATGAATTTTTCACTGCCCATTTCAAAGAGATGATTGTTCTGTTGTGTATAAATGACATTGTCTCTCTTGTCCCCTCAGTGCAAAACTATGGAGAGGGCATCTACTTCACTGGCAGTGTTCAATCAGCCATGGAGCTGTGGAAAGAACCGAAGACAGAAGAGTATGTCTACATTATTGAAGCAGAGGTTCTCACTGGCAATGATACCCGTGGGTCACCAGAACACATCATTCCTCCACCTAGAGGCAATGATCCCCTGATACGCTACGACAGTTTGACAGCAGGACACAAAGACACCATTCTAATCTTTAATGGCTATCAAGCACAACCACTGCACATTTACACTTGTAAAAAAAACAATGAAGGAACCAGGGTATAATATGAAGGTTTTAGATTAACTAATTTGTTAACTTCTAAAACAAGACAAACCAATGATACTTCCAATCTATTTTCTGGTTTAATTTTCACCAGATTTTGAGTGCTGCATAAAATGCTGCATTGTATTTTGGAGACTATTCTTGACTATTTCAACTATGCAAATTCTTACAATTTAGAGTGTCAGTAAATTTGTTTCTTTCTTGTCAAGTATAGGCTACATAATTAGTGACTATAGTCTGGTGTTCCTTTATTGGTGGGGTTGGGGCCAACAGAATGAATATTATGTTTACTATGATTTGGATATGAGCTAAATTTAGAAATGTTTAACTTGGGTTGAGAAAAAATGATTTAAGAGAAGGTTCATGTGTGAAAGCCTACATACACTAATCATATAATAAAGCTACTAATTAATATTGTTTACTGATGTTGCTATTTTTCTTAACACCTGCTAGTGCTTACAGCAGAGGGCTGTCTACACATTAGTAGCCTACTGTGTTGGGAGTATCAGTACTGTGAGTATTCAGAGGTGGAAAGTAGCGAAATTTTCTCACGTTACTGCATTGAGTAGGTAGTTATTTTGTGTATTTAAGTAGTTTTTAAAATTGGTAATTTAAAATTTACTTGATTACGTTTTGAGTGTAGTACTGTATTTCCCTACAATACAAATCCAATCCGTTACTGAGTAAAAAAAAAAAACTTTGACTAATGAAAAAGAAAGGAAGAAAACAAATCGCATCCGGAACCACTTAAATAATCAGCACCAGGCGCCAAGTGTTTCAGTAGGAGATTGAGAAGATGGACGGTAAGTAGGTAAATGCAGATGGAGAGCAGGTTGGATCTGGCAAAAGCCATTAATATGGTTAGACAAGCAGAGGACATTAAACGTCAACAAACCGATTTGAGAGGTGATACTGCTACTAAAACTACAGTGGAGGCAGTGCACACTAATAAATCAAAACAGCAAGCATGGAAAAATAAAAGACAGCCAGCTAAGCAATACAAAGACAAGCACGAAGCACAATCAGAAGCAGAGCATAAGTCATGCCCTAAATGTGGAAAGTCACATGCCAAATTCCAGTGCTCAGCTAAGAATGCAGACTGCCACAATTGTAGGAAGAGAGGGCATTATGGCAAAGTGTGCAAGTCTACTAAAAGTGTGAGTGCTGTCACAGAAGATGATATATTCCTGGGAACCGTTGATGCAGGTGAACATGCATGGACTGTGGATTTACAAGTCAGGCATACTAAAGTGAGGTTCAAGATCGATACAGGGGCCGACGTTACTGTCATACCAGAACAGGTGTACAGACAGATATGCAGAGACACCTCATACAACCTCACCCCAGGTAAAAAAGCACTGTTTGGGCCAGGCTCTGAACCTCCTTCGGTAGTAGGTGTAGCCAGAGAAATACTCAAAAGTGGTGATAAACGCACCACAGAGGACATTTATGTTGTAAAGCACCTGAACACAACTCTGCTGAGTAGACCCACCTCAGTTAATCTCAGACTGGTAGCCAGGATGGATAGCATAGACATAGACTATGTAAAACAGCAATACCCTAAACTGTGTGGTGGGTTAGGTTTAGTACAGCAGCAGTACACAATTAAACTAAGACCAGATGCTAAGCCAGTGTCTTTGAAAGTGCCCCGCCGTGTCCCACTGCCCTTGATGGGAAAAGTAAAACAGGAACTTCAGCGCATGGAGCAGCTAGGAGTTATCAGCTGGATCGAGCAGCCAACTGAGTGGTGCTCTGGCATGGTAGTCGTGCCAAAAAAATCTAAGGATGAAATAGGGATCTGCGTAGACCTCTCTCCCCTCAACGAAGCAGTGTGCAGGGAGAAGTTTATCCTCCCATCTGTGGACCAGACACTAGGCATGTTGTCTGGTGCCAAGATATTTTCAAAACTTGATGCTAACATGGGATTTTGGCAAATCCCTTTATCAAAAGACTGTGCCCGTTACACCACTTTCATAACCCCGTTCGGGCGCTACTTCTTTAATTGTCTACCATTTGGTATCGCGTCAGCGCCTGAACATTTTCAAAACCAGATGGTCACTGAGGTGACAGAAGGCTTAGAAGGAGTCGTCTGTCACATGGATGACATCCTTATATGGGGTTCCACACAGGCAGAGCATGACGCGAGAGTGGATGTGGTTCTGCAGAGGGCACAGTGCTGGCATCACACTGAACACAGCCAAGTGTGAATTCAGCAAGGTCACGGTCAGGTTCCTCGGATACATCATCTCAGGCGATGGGATAAGCCCAGATCCAGAGAAAACACGTGCTGTACGAGAGATGGATCCGCCACGCAACATCAGTGAGCTCAGGAGCTTTCTGGGCATGGTGAATCAACTAGGCAAGTTTTTGCCCAACTTAGCCGAAAAGGATAAAGCTCTCAGAGACCTACTTTCAAAAAAGAACCAGTGGTATTGGGGGCCTGATCAGCAGAGGGCGTTCACCAGCCTCAAGCAAGAGTTAGCGTCCGCTCCGGTCCTGCAGTTGTACGACCCCAGCAAAGAACTGAAAATCTCAGCCGATGCCTATGCCTCATATGGGCTAGACGGTGTACTTTTACAGAAAAGCCAGGAGACCTGGGCGCCGGTGGCATATGCGTCCAGGGCGCTCACAAACACGGAGCAGTGCTATGCGCTGTTGGAGAAAGAAGCATTGGCCCTGACCTGGGCATGCGAAAGATTCAGTGACTTCATCATAGGTATCCATTTTGAGCTGGAGACGGACCACAAACCCCTTGTGAGTCTGCTAGGTGGGCAAGCCCTGGATTCTCTCCCACCTAGAATACAGAGATTCAGGATGAGGCTCATGAGATACAGGTACACCATAATACACGTCCCAGGGAAAGGCCTCACTACAGCAGACACGCTGTCACGGGCGCCGCTGAAGAATGGCGTGACTGCTGGTGATGGCCTGATGGAAGAAACAAACATATACGTGGACTCTGTAATGGCGAACTTACCAGCCAGCGAGGCTTACCTGTCCGAGCTGCGGAGACAGCTGAGCTGAAGTGACGAAGTACTGCATCGAGGGCTGGCCAGATCGCAGCAGACTGGATGTTCTAGTAAGACCCTACTGGACTGAAAGAGCTGTTCTCAGCACTCACAATGGACTATTATTGCGGGGTACCAGGCTAGTTATCCCTTCAGTAATGAGAAATAGAGTGCTGGAGAAGATTCATGAAGGGCACCAGGGAATAGTGAAATGCCGCGAACGATCAAAGCAATCTGTGTGGTGGCCTGGGCTTGGTAGCCAAATAGAGGAGCTTGGGGCTGATTTGTTTACTATGAAAAACAAAGACTACTTGCTTGTTGTGGACTATTTTTCCAGGTATGTGGAGGTGGCCCAACTGTGCCCGACAAGGAGCGTCGATGTGGTACAGCACCTCAAATCGATCTTTGCCAGGCACGGCATACCGGAGATTTTAGTCACAGACAATGGGCCTCAGTTTGCAGGGGCTCACATGACAGCCTTTGCCACTGAGTACGAATTCGAGCATGTAACGAGCAGCCCAAGATACCCCCAAAGCAATGGCGAGGCCAAGCATCAGTCCAAACCATCAAAAACCTGCTGAAGAAAGCAACTGACCCCTACCGTGCGCTGCTGGCTGACAGGACCACTCCTTTGAGCAATGGCTTCAGTCCGGCCCAGCTGCTCATGGGGCGCCGTCTGCGCACCACTGTGCCAGCTTTCCCGGCGTTGCTGGAGCCAGCCATCCCAGATCTTCATTCGGTCCAGCGTAAAGACAGGGAGAGGAGATGGATGGACGCAAGCAACTACAACCGCAGACACAGAGCGAGACATCTCTCAGATCTATCACCAGGAGATCAAGTGTGGATCACAGATACAAGATCTACAGGTACTGTGACATCTGCACGACACACCTAGATCTTACCTGGTCAGTGGACCACAGGGCATTTTAAGACGGAACCGCCGCCACCTTGTGCCCATGTCGACAGACAGCAGCAGTGAAACACACGAGCACGCCGCAGGGGTGGACCCGCAGGTTACTTTGAAAGACATTGGTCAGGTGCCTCCCGAGGGGCCTCAGGGCACCCCCAAACGGTGAAAACCAGGTCTGGCAGGTCTATCACAAAGCCAGATCGATTGGATCTGTGGGAACTCAAAAAAAAAAACAAAAAAAAAAGGGAAAGAAAAGGAAGATATACTATGTACGGGAGGCAAAACTGGGATGTTTGTTAATGCAAGTGTTACGGGGATGTTGACTCTTGTGTGTGTGTCTAATGTCTACGAGGGGGATACTGTGTGTTCATTCATGACGTAAACAGGCCTCAATGAGTTCAAGTTCTTTAGTGTAATTTGGCCACGGTATGAGTTCACAGGAAGGAAGACTGTTACATAAGTACTGAAAAGAAATGTGTTATAGTAGACAAAATGTTCAACAGTGATACAAAGTCAGTTTATGAGTTTGATGCAACCTTGTGTTAAATGATATACTGTAGGATACAGTCTATTGCTTTTCAGAAAGGGAGATGTGGTGTGATCTATGTACTATGTTTAGCTTGCCTGTGCGCTAGGGGGTGGAAGAGGGGGATCTTGAGGGGAACTGCAGAGTTTGGAGTGAATAAAAAGACAGACATGAGTTTACCCGGCTGCGTCTTTATTTGAGATACAAAGAACCCAACACGACAGACATTGGTCCTAAGTCTACCGTAAGCTTAGGGACCATCTGCAAAGTGCAAAACACAAACAGATAATGTTGTTAACTTCAATTACAAAGAGTGAAGAGCCAGCAAAATCACCAAAGGCTTTTGGAATGTTTTCAAGGTCGTATCACACCCCTTAGTTTGGTGAAATACCTTAGTTTGGTGAAATAGCCTACCTTACTCTATATTTTTTTTATTACGAATAACATTCAATAAATTTGCTTTTATAAACTGTAACTTTACTTAAGTACATTTTAAACGATCTACTTATTACTTTTACTTGAGTAATTTTTCTGATGGGTAATTTAACTTACTTGAGTAATATTTTATCAACGTATTGGTACTTTTACTTGTGTGCAATATTTTAGTACTTTTTCCACCCCTGTGAGTATTGTGCTAGGATCATCTCTGGGGCTGTTTAAAGTGACTCTTTCACATTATGGCATTCTTGTCTGGCTTACAGTCAATTTCATTTAACTCAACTGGCTTACTGTTAATTTCATTTCATCCTGAACAAATAAGCCAGAAGGCAAATTACCCTGGAGACAAATGTTTGTATTCTTGCAGTGTGTACTCTACTGGTGATGCACAGGACTAGATTTAATGGATAACTCGGCAAAACAAAAATGAATCTATTTTAATATTACATGTACATCAAAATAGTAATTTCTTCACATTCCCAATATACCATTGAAACAGATCTGCCTTGATCAAACCCAATATTGAATCTTCATTCAATCTTAATTAAGTTTGACCTTATACAGTTTACTTTATACAGTTGACATTAAGTAAGATTAAAGTACAAATGATGAAGAGACCATTATAAAATTAAAAAAAAAAAGCAGAAAGTCATAATAACGTGAAAGCTTCTTCTTTATAGTCACTAAGGCAGGGGTGTCAAACTCAAATTCAAAGTGGGCCAAAATTAAAATCGTCCTCTCACCTGGCTTGAAAGCTCATGTTTTCCATCTTTTTTTTTTGTCATGTTTTGGGAAGGGTTTGTCTGTTTGTCCAAGGTAGCACAAAGACCGGTAGCATGGATAGAATGACTGTCATCAGAAAAGGAGGCGTCCTTTTGAGATGACTATCTCAAAATAATGAGATACGTGAGACGTGGTTTTTTTTTTATGTGGCGCAAATGGGCTTCCATACAATTTCAAACTCATAAATGAAAAATAATAACGTTGAACTCCGCTGTAGCAAAAGGTACAGCACAGGTATCTGATGACTGGCCACAGTAGAGTTTAAACCATATAGTCAATGGTACAAACTCATTTATGAACATTTGTAGACAAAGAAGCCAAAATGGTGACTGAAGACAACAATGTCAACCGTGAAAACAATGTAAAACGATGCAAATACACAAGCCAGGTTACCAGACCTGATTTTGAGAGCTGCAAACAGACATGTTCCATAAGCAATTGTTGACATTTATTTACAGAACATAAAAAATGCCTTTCTGTACCTTGTTCATCTGAGAAATGTGTTTAGATGTTTTATACTGGTGAATCAAATGCCAGCTATGTGTCTCAAAAAACATCCATTGGTTCAAAAGTAATTAATACTCTGAGTAGTTCTTGAGAACAGTAGCCTACTTTGTCCTTTTACTCAAGTCTTTTTTTAATACTAGTACTTTTACTTGTAATTGAGTACTTAACCAATGTAACAGTACTTGTACTTAAGGACAAATTTTGAGTACACTTACCACCTCTGATTAGAAGTGTATGTACTATGGAGGGCCAGCTCTAATACATATTTGATATGATCTTACGGCCAAATTTATTTACACAGAGAGCCAGATTTGGTCTGCGGGCTAGAGTTAGACACCTAAGGGTCAGGAATACCAGAAATCTCTATCTGCACGAGTTCACGATGCAAAATGTAAATAAAGAATGTTAGCTTCAGCTTTCAGGTAGTACTAGAACAAGCAAAAGTACTACTGTATATACTTAAACTGACATATTACATTGTACTGTTTTCTGTATCTGGGCCAGTCTACACATCTACACATGCCCATAATTTATTTCTCTCTCTCTCTCTCTCTCTCTCTCTCTATATATATATATATATATAAAAGATATGTAAAAGACATATAACAAAAGATTAGAGAACACAAAAAGAACAGGCTATTCACCTCATTATTCATCTTTCCTCATGACCATCACCACTACTTCTAAGTGCACCAGCTCCCCCAATGCACTGGTCCCATATGGCCACCATATTCCCCATATTCATATTCAAGCCCATGTTTATTTCTCTAGTAAGCATATTCTTTAGTCTAAATAATCAGTGATCATTTACCACAGGGTGCAAACAAATCGAAAGATTTTATTATACAGCTGTACTCTGAATATGTTATACATCTCTGTGACAACAAGTATTCAACTTTAGGACATATAACATTGTGTTATATGCAAATATTAAATAAAACAAAAGACCAAGACAATTCAAGAATATCTATTCTTTTACCCAACAACCCAATCACTCACTCATAACCTCACTAGATCAATGACTATCTCTAAACACACATCACATATGTGGTGTTTATTCGGAAAAAAAAATATTGGCTGGTTCATTTCTACATTCTTTGTATACAGTAAATATATTGCATTTGACCACTCTGTATTTGCAGTCAAACAGATTTCCACTGATTTTCCTAAAGTCTCAACAAGTAAAAAACAACAACATTATTTCACCAACAGGAGTCTGGGTCAGAAGGGTTTGTCACATTGTGTTAAAACTAATAGTGCCAGGCAGTATTTCAGAAAACCAAGGTAGGGGATTCATTTAGCCTTGACTTGTTTTCACAAAAACATAGTACAAGTTACTATAGGGGTTAATTCTTTGGAGTCGCTTCAACTTATCTTGGCTTTCTGGCTTTTCTACCTTAACACAGCCCTGGGTTCGTTGTAAAGTAAACCCCCGTAGTGTTTCAATAAGTCCCCATGGGACAGTAAACAAAAATACAATGCAGTGGGAATATAACATACTGTATAAATAGTGTACCACCGTTATTAAAAATCATTTTAAAAAAAATCACTGCACAGTTACAGCACCTCCATGTAGACAGACTTCAAGTGGCACAAAGCTAAGAACAGGATCGAGGACAAACGTATCTCTACTCCACTCAAAGTAAGACACCAAGATACTACTAGTGTGCAAACTACCACCGTGTAACTGAAAAGAAATGGCAAGACTGGCACATCATTGAGGTTTGTACTAATAAACACAGAGGCCTCAGGCTGTACAAATATCCCTTTGCACACAATGAGAAGCAGAGTGACAGCAAAGTGCACTTCCTAAGGAATTCTTACTGTAAGTTGTTTCAGCTGTTATTGCCTTTCTCCACATCTGGCTAGGATGGCTGTTTATGGAAAGCTCGCTTGGCTGGACCTCTCAACATGTGTCTGTATCTACTATCATGTCCATTCAGCCTGATAACTTTGAAATGTTGTTCCTAGTAAGGCTAACATTTGCAATCGACAGCCAATACTCACTCTCTCTCCCTCATTCACTGTATACATTTCCCTCCGTCTCCCTTTCTCCCTCGGCAAATGGGCATTATTCTGCACATTCTGCCACCTCATTTCCATCAACAAGGAGCGTATGGATAATGCCGTCTCTTCTTTTACCACTGCTGACAGCCTTGATGCAACAGTCATGGTCACCCAGGGTGAAATGAGTCTCTGTGCCATCCTCCACAAACTCACCCTGTTTGGGGAAAAAGCATGTCATTGGGGAAGACAGACACGAAGTGACACAAGAGCACTTATTGCCTTGAACAATACAAGAAACCTTATCAGCACAAAAATATCTATTTAAAACAGCACTGATGCTGATAGTGTGATACTGATAGGTGTGTGTGTGTGGGTGTGTGTGTGTGTGTGACCCTATGTCACATGGGCGACAAAAACAACGACGACAAGGCGATTTGATCACTTTGATGATTTTGGCCTTGTGGGCGTTCCACTGTGTGCCTGTTATTAGTAGTGATAGTGAGCTACTAATAACTGACGTTATAAATAAATATCCTGGTTTAGAGATGTTTATTTCTCACCTCAAGTATAAGGACAAATCATGGGAAATGCAAAACTCCTTAGTAGGGGTGGTACGGTTCATGAAAAAAAACCCCGAACCATTCGGACAGCTTGTCACGGTTCGGAACGTGTGTGCGTGGCACGGTTCAACGGTTCATGGCATGTGCAATGTAGGCTTGTGCCTCTATGTGACCTCCTGCTCATATATGTATTTTTTTGTTATGCGCAAATTTAATAGGCTGAATTGTAGAGTGTAGGTGTTCCAGGTCACGTCACGTGTAGAAATGTCAAGTGGGAGAGAAATGGAAGACTGCTCAGGAGTTGGAGGATACGCATATGATGCCAGGTAACATTAAAATAGACAGAACTGCGACTATATCTAAGCACTGAGCAACATGCATTCTACGTTACCCTATGCTAATGGAAACACTTCCAATGTATAAGTTCCTCCAAGAAGACATCATCCCAGTGTTTTGGTTGACAGCATATGGAGGAGCGAGTCTGTTAGGAACAACTTGTACTCTCCGCCACATGTATCTAGGAGTACAGTCAGTAAAGTAAACTGCAATCAGTGCATACTAGCAGGTCTAGTATGGCCAAAAGAGACAAACAAAAAAGACAAAACAAAGACTAACCTCTACAGTCTAGTCTACAGCTCAAGTACATCAACATCAATTAGTTACATTTAGAAAATGTAATTTTCATTTTATTAAGAAGCTTACTTAGTGACCTTTCACTCACACCTAACACAAAGGTCAAGAACCTTGTATATTGATCAAGACCTCTCTTTAAATAGTCATGTAAAGCATATCTCCAAAACCTCATTCTTTCATTTACGCAACATTTCTAAGGTCAGAAAATTCCTTTCAATTGAGGATGCAGAAAAACTAATACATGCATTTGTTACCTCCAGAATTGACTATTGTAATGCACTGTTCTCTGGATGTAATACTAGCTGCATCAAAAACCTTCAACTAATACAAAATGCCACAGCACGAGCACTCACTAGGACAAAAAAATATGAACATATCACACCTATCCTTGCTTCCTTACATTGGCTTCCTGTTAAAAGCCAAATTGATTTTAAAATACTTCTCCTAACATATAAAGCCCTTAATGGCCTTGCTCCAGCATATATTAAAGACTTACTTGTTCCCTACAACCCCTCTAGACCCCTAAGGTCACAGAATGCTGGTCTCCTAGTAATTCCTAGAATATCAAAATCCACAATGGGAGGAAGAGCATTCTGCCATCGTGTGCCTGTCCTGTGGAACAAACTCCCTTCTAACATTCGTCAAGCGGACACTCTCAACACCTTTACGTCTAGACTCAAAACTTTTCTATTTACTGACCCCTTTAGTTAGGGATGGTGTTTGCTAAGCCACACCTCCTCAGGGTATTATTGGAAAGGACTGCCTCTGCTGTAAGCTCCCGTCCAGGGCTTGGTGGCCACTGACCATTTCCTTTAGTGGTGTTGGCTTGTTATACATCATACCTTAGTTATGCTGCTATAGTTTAAAACAAGTAGGTATCGACTCTTGGCAGAAAATGTGGACATTAACTGATTTTCTTGCAGAAGAACATGAACATAAAGTGAACCAAGGAATGCTGTTTTACACAATGCAGTGTGTTTGCTTTGCAATATTTTATATCGATCATTTTATATGCGTTTAACATATTTCAGTAGCACTTCAATTTTTAAACTGAAAATTCAACCATACTGTATGTATCCAAGTACAGCACTTTAATTTCAAGTTTAAAAAGTATTCTCACTCTCAGGTAAGCATTCCTGTTGTTTTGTGTTGAGCTAGCTGAATTTGCTTCACTTTTTGTTTATGGCTTTTGCTATTGTCATGACGTTGTTACAGGTAACTATGTTAAATTAACCCTAAGAATATTTTGATTTATCTGACAGCTCACCAGTTTATGTCTCAAAAAACGGAATTAAATTCCTTGATTTTCTGTCGTCATTTGTACGCCTGGTATTCCATGCAATTGAGTGACCGAACAGAACCATAAGTTCCAAAAGTCCCCGATCGTGTCATGTTTGATATTTCAGGCATGTTTCTCCTCCTTTTCTTAAGTAGGCCTACATTTAATACGTCAGATTAGTTTGACCCTGGATAAAAAATAATAATTGCAATTACTTCATTTGTTTGGTTTTATTCTCACATTCAGACTGTCATAAAAATAAATGCCATACTAGTAAATATGTTGGTCCAATCATTTTACTTCTCACGATTGATTGTGCTCAAAAATGTTGTTAGCGCTGTTTGAGCATATCTGAGCAAACATTCTCGTTGTCAAAATTCAAGCAATGCCGATGCAGTAAACCCACTAAACTAAACTGCTTATCAACTAAACCCACTGTTGTGGTCAGAAAAGAAATGAAAAAGAAAAAACTGGAAGCATGCGACTTCTAATTTCTGAGGATTAGACGTAATGGATTTTTTAAAATATCCATAGCCTTGTCCACATTTAGTAGCCAGTAGCCAAGGATACTGACGTCAGTGAATTTGCTAAGATTTGGAGTTCACAGAATAGGTAAGCGCAGGTTTTATTGTTACAACTGATTAAAATATCAGGTTTTGTTTAAATGGCCGCTGTGTGAGTGCACATGTTTAGGCTATGGTATGGTAACATTAAATTATGATGGGCCAACATCAGTCATTTTATGGGAAACACTTGTGTCACGGTAAACTAGTTAACGTTAATCAGAGCAGTTCCATTTTTACATTTACATTTATGCATTTAGCAGACGCTTTTATCCAAAGCGACTTACAAAAAGAGGATAACAATCAAGCTACATAGCAGAAACCTTAAAGAGCATAGTGCTAGGGAATAGTGCTTCAGTTCAATTTAGTGCTAGGATAGAAGATGTTCTGTGAATAGCTGGGTCTTTAAGAGCTTTTTGAAGGCCTCCAGAGATGGCCCTGTTCTGATTGTTTTTGGTAGGTCATTCCACCAGCGTGGGACAACACATGAGAAGAGTCTGGATTGCCTTGGGCGAGGTGCTGTGACTGCCAGTCGACAGTCATTGGAGGACCGGAGTTGTCGGGGGGTAGCATGAGCCTTTATGAGAGCGCTTAGATAAAAAGGGGCAGATCCTCTAAGCAGCAGTTCCAGCATTATGGCTAGTTGTTCACAGCCACTGACAGCCTTTCTTGGTGTTTTGTTCCTACGCCACAATAGGCTATTTACAAACGTTTTAGCCTATGGTCTATTACAAACACAGAAAGCGAGTATTTTCTCAAGCACTGGCGTTGACATCTTCTCTGATCACTCAATAGTCAAAACAAACCAGCAGAGTATTGGGCAGTAGCCTAAATAGTTTTGCTTCCGTCAACACAAACCTAATCAGCTATAATAAAAATTGAGCGCAAATGGTAGGCCTAAGTCTGGCCGAATGTTCTTGTAGTGTGCGGTGTTCCCTTGAACGTTCGAATCTTATACCATCGGGGAAAGGAAGAAATCGGCTAAGATACTCTTTTAGTGTGTGTACTCCCGATTAAAGTCGTGTAGTGTGGGGCCCAATTTTAGGCTGTGAAGTTATCAAACGGGAGAGCTGATGCGTCATAGACTCATAGATAAACAATCTTGGACGGGATTTTAGAATACTTGTCTGGAACCAAATTTTTAGTCCCAAGGAAATTCATTTTCTCACACACTCATTTTCAGGGATCGGTGTGGAGGTATGGATCTGTATGGTTATTATTTAGACCACATGAAGAGATTTTTTTTCATGAAAAAAACTGATTAGTGCAACTTTATAACGAACTATATCGTAAATACAGTGTCAAAAAATGACTGGAGTGGGTCTTTAAGCTCTGTAAAACTTTTTGTGTGTTAAAAGTCAAAAAAGTTCCTGTAGATGGCAATACACATAGTGCTTTTCTGCCAAATGAAATATATGTTGAAATCATCAATGTGCTGCTCCTCATCAAGAAAAAAAAATAACAAGAACCGTATCAAACCGAAAACCGCCACCCTCAAACCGTGACCCTAACCGAATTGTGAGTTTTGTGAACCGTACCACCGTTCCAACATTTGCATTAAATATACAGTCTTTCTATTTATTCCCCGCCCACTGCACAGAGTGGTCAAATCGCCTCCACCTGTTGCCTTCTTTGGTTAAAAGCATTCTACACTATTAACAGAGACGGTTGATCTTTGCTATTAACATGTTGGTTTCCATGTATGTGTACTAAACGTAATCCATTTAGAAAACCCTTTGCTGTAGTCAACTAAGGTAGCCTTCAAGTAATCACTTCTGAATAGAGGCTGCTACTTACAGCCGTTTCCATCTTTTGTCCATTACACCAAATGTCCATGGTGTCTTTCTCTGTAAACAGAAGGAAAATGGAAAAAGTCATATCAATAGCCTACAAGTCAACATGTGTGGAGTACAAATAATGACAGACTTAGTTCATTCTGCCATTCTACTCAGTGCCTAAAGACCAATTGCCACCCTAACCCTCAGTCCTAAACTCAAGACAAACAAACTCAAAACAAACGAACCATGACATTTATTTATGCTATTAGGCTATTCCAGTGAAGATTCTCATTCATCCAGGTCATGGTCAATAAAAAGTAATAAGCTGTAGGCAACTGGACTTCTTTTTTTTTGACCCTAAGGGCACTTCACCTTTCATCCAAAAGACTCCTTCAGTTCTGCCCTAGTGATGGAGGACCAGGAGATATATCTCTGTGGTGTCAGAGGAACTGCAAGCTCTAGAACACATCCCTCATCGTTTGACAATGGTTCACATATGGTCATCCTTAGGCAAAGTCAAAGTGTGATTTGGAGTGAGAGTCATTATATTAACTGCATTCAGTGAGAGGGAATTGTTCTTGAATTTCCCCTTGGGTATCAGTAAAGTATCTATCTATCTATCTATCTGATAGTAAAGACGAATTTAATCATGCCATTTAAGTCTTAACTGGTGCAGGGCGGCCATTAGGGTTATAATTAATAGCCTCTAATTGGCAAACGACAGACCAGTTGAAAATTAGTGTAAGGCTCATATTCACTGTACTGCCTAGTAGAAAGAATATTAAAGTAGAGTAGGTAAAAGCATCCTCTAGCCTAGTTATGCTTTATGTTACTGTGCGTTCACACCAAGAAAGACTACAGCTGTAAAATTGGACGTGAGTGACTTTGTATGGAGAAAAGTGATAATAGCAACGAGGGACAAAAGTGGGGGCGTAGAGCGTTTGAAAGAAGTTGAAAACTCAACTTAATGCAAATGATCTCTGTTAATGCTCCATATTAGATGTCCATGGGCACGCAATGAGCTGCATTTTTTTTCATATTTTATTTAATTATTTTTATTACAATAATGAATTTAGTAGACTATGGCAAAAACAAGTCATCCACACATACCAGACCTGCAAAACCTCAATAGTTAGGCCTAATTTAGATAATATGCCATCACAGAGTACAAAGAGTACATCTTATTATGATGTGCGAGAGACTGGAACTTGCTGTGCCATGAAGGAGAGCCTTTACGGATCCCGCGTACAGCAAGAGGGCAGCCTTTCAATGCCTGATCCAGAATCTCTGGCCTCCAGCCACCAGCTCCACAGACAACACTGACAGGACTATATATACACCATATCTTCTTATAATATGTGAGAGATTGGAACTTGCCCTAGGCAGTTGGGTTAGCACATTGAGTCGTCGGAACTGCCCAAGGTTTCTTCCTTTACCACAACAAGTACAAACATAAAATGCTGATAGGGAATTTTTCCTTACCCCTGTTGCTCATTTGTGCCCTTGCTATTAAAACGCTACGAGACATGTCTTGTTGAATGTGCTTACAAGATAGATTGATTGATTGTTTGATTGTTATATCAACTGTACGTATGTTGATTGTCTGTAGGTGGCCATAGGCCTTGCTTGGGTGTATTTACTGTATTAGCACTTTAGTATTTATTATAGTATTATTTTATGTGATGATGCACTGACCAGAGACATCTCTCAATTTCATTGTACCTGTGACAATGACAATAAAAGGATATTCCTTCAAAGGTTTGGAAAGTCCCATGTTTGCCACCCTCATTCCTAACAGCAACACTGAAAACACTGCACCATCTTGAGACCAACATTAGTAATGCACTTTAGTTTGTAAACAAAAAAGACTCTCCAAGTTGTCAAGGCATAGCCTACATAGTCACAAAGAAACTATAAACGAACTTAGGCTGCCTAGCAACCAATATACATGTATTATGTATAATGATAATTTCTTTGCTTCCATTTATGAACTATCCTAAACCTATTAAAACCGAGAAAACAAACTAAGAAAGCAATATGCGGGGTCAGTAAGTCAAGGTGCTTGACAGGTGCTGACTGTATGCAGATGGTGTGCTGCAATCAGATTAAGAGATCACAAGGCTCACAGGCTCAATGCTTAAGCATGACTCCACATAAGGTCAGTGAACTTGTCATCACTCAGGGCAAAGCTCAGTTCTGTTTCTAGTCCACAAACACTGTATTATGTTTACTCTTTGTGCAGTTTATATGGAAGGCACAAGGCAATAAATACGTACCCAGGACAACTCTGCAGTCAGTGCCATCCAAGTTGAGAAGCCAGGTACTTGTCACCTTCGAGCGATTCTCCATGTACTTTTTTAAGCTCTTGCCATTGATCTCAAGTGTGTACTCGTAAGCAAAGCCACTCACTGCATCAATGTTTATGGTGGCCTTAGTGTCCGAGCCCCCCACATAAAATGTCTCCTTTCCAACAAGTTTGAACATCCAGTCTCTTCTCAGAACTTCCTATTGACCATAGACAGGAGACAAAGACATGGACTAAACACTTTATTACCCATTAACTAACCATTGTGTACTTCTACGCCATTGTAGTAATAGGCAGAATTTTTAAAGACAAGCATTGAATCAATATATCAAATAATTCAGCACTTGACTTACATTGTAGGCCCTCTGATACTATGAAAGGCCTGAGATGATATTTACCTTGCCATCTATGCAGACCACTCGCTTTCCTGTAGTTGTGCCATGTTCAAACTCGATTCTGTGGACCCCATCACTCAGAGCAACCTCCCACACGCCCACCAGGTCACTCGACATCCTGGCCTGCCTTACTAACTCAACTTCGGAACAAGTACCTATTGGACAAAATCAAATCTTAGATAGCGATCTTCATTTAGCAATCGTATTGTTACATGACGGCTACCTTTCCTACATAACTAGCTAATGCCACAATGGAAGCTATGAGACTCTAACGTTAACTCAAACATGGTTGATTGCTATTGTCAAGCAGAGGGTCACATAGCTAACGAGCGACACTTGTTTGCTTGCTGTGATTATGAAACACTACTGCCTAGCATAAATCATGCTAACGTTAGCATCACCACCAAAACGGCGTTGAGAATGAGAAGGCGGAGCAACTCTCTAGAATCTTTGATGTGATGTTAGCAGTGGAACATTAACGTAACATAGCGTTGACTAAAATTAGCCCTGACTTTGACAACGATGATAATAACAACATCCGTGATGATAACGAGTGTTTTAAATGAAATCAGGATACACTGCAAGCATAGTAACGTTATCTTACCTACCTCGGACTCGAAGAGAAAGAAAAACACGCTGTTGATACTTTTTTGTTAAGTTTAATGCACTTTTACTTGGGTGACAGAGTTGGTAAAAATTCTGAGCCCATGAACGAATTAACGCTAAGCAAGGTTGACGTCGCGAGCCGAGCGAACGACTCAAATGAAACACAACCGATGTCACTATGGAAACGAAAGGAGTTTCTTCTCCTGGATTGTCCAGTGCTTGTTAACCTACTCAAACCACCATATTGCCACCTAATGGCATGGGGACATATTTGAAGAGGCACAGCCCAGGCCAGGGTGTGGCGTAACCTTTGGGTGTAGAGTGCCTTTGTAGGCTACCAGAGGCAGGGGTTTTCCACTCCCCCTTGTGGAGGTGAAAATGCTATGAAGTTGAAAATTATGTAAAGATAGCAAAAGCATAGTAGGGAAGGTAACTTTTGCTTTTGAATTATTGTGCTTACGTTTTAAGGGTCAATTAATCAAGAAATAAGTCGCCTTTTTTGTTACAGAAGGACAATGGCAATTATACAACAAAGCATTGTAAAATAAATTAAAATCAATTGATCAATAAAAATAGATTTTATGGCATTCAACCAGTATAAGCTTACTCATCACATAGAGGTAACAATGAAATGTAAATTGCAGAACTTTCAAGAGCACATTACAATGTCTCTTTAAGACCACACATGTGGCCTACTAGGTGTGTACTTTGCACTCCCTGGCTGCCATGATTAAGCCATGATACACAGAATGTTAATCCGTGGCAAATGTAAAGCGTGGCAAGCTGTGCAAATATACATCAACAAAAATTGAATCAGTCAGTATATACAGTTTAATTGCAAGAGGTAGGAAATGATCTCGGACATTGAAACAGATGGTTAGTATACTTATAAACAACTTTCTTTTAGACAGATAGATAGTTCATTATTAGATATTGACCTAAATACTTATGTTATTCCAAAGGAAGTTCTGGTCATTTGTATTGTCAGTATTGTACTCCTAATAGTCTGTACAACCAGATATTGTAAATAGCCTAACATACATTCTTAACACCCTTTCCAGTATCAGTTACTGAGCCCATTACGAGACTTTGTGTCTAAGGTTAGTTATTGGTACTTTAAGCTTAAGTCTACTGTTCAATACTTCATAAAAAAAGCTAAATTAAAACTTTTCTTTTTTTAGTTTTGACAGATCATGAGTGGCAAAAAGAACTACGGGTTGTTATCCTGGGATGGGACTGGTTAGAAAACAGCTTGGTTGGGAATGCCATACTTGGCGATGTGGCATTTGACACCGAAAGCAACACTAAGGTGTGTGTGGGGAAGCAGGTTATAAGCACAGCTGAAACCAGACTCACAGTGGTCAACACACCACCAAACTGGCTTGACTATGTCGTCAGTGACCCTGCCTCTGTTGAGAACAGATTGGTCAAAAATGCATCACTGTGTCAACCAGGACCTCACATTTTCCTCATGGTCATCCCAGTTGATTCCCTACCATGGAGAGAGCGCAGCCTTGAGGCAACAATTCCCCTGTTGAGTGACACTGTGTGGCAGCTCACCATTGTTGTCTTCACAGGCCTGGAAAACTTAACAGAGACAATGACAATAGTAGACCTTGCTAAGGAATATGGGTGTCTCAAAAGTATTCTTGATAAGTGTGGCCACAGAAACCATTATCTTATCCATCCTGAATCACCTCAAGGCAGTGTGCCCCAAGCTCCTGAGCTGCTGAGGAACATGATGGAATTGGCAGCATGGAACCAGTATCAGTTTGGAGAAGCTTTTGTCTCCATAGACAAGATATCAGAGGAGTCTGAGAGGAGGACTGAGCAAGCTGGAAAAAGGGCACATGTCCGAAAACTGAAGGCACAAAAGGAATGTCAGACACAGAAACTTCTTCAGACAGGTAAGATATTTTATTTTATTATTATTATTTTTTTTCATTTAAAACATTTTGGACAACGTGATTAATTCTAGTAGAATACATGTGCTCAAAACATAGTTTATGTGGTTGCACATGTTATAGTGCATATTATTTTTTTTAAAAATGTTGTTTTAAAAAAATATATTTTAGAAAAAAAATCAGTTTTAGAAAAACATGAAGACCCATTTTTATTTTAGCTAATCCAAGTGGACGAGCAACACTGAGGGTTGTGATGGTTGGTGCAAGAGAGGCAGGTAAGAGCACTGCCGGAAATGTGATCTTTGGCCAAGATATCTTTCAATCTGGACATCCTACTGCCCTCAGTGTGGAGAGAGAAGGGGATGCAGCTGGGAGACACATTGTGCTGGTAGACACCCCAGGGTGGGAGCACAGGAGGCACATCTCCCCACGGACACCAGAGGATACCAGACCCCATTATTCGCAAAGCACTAGTCTAGATGCAGCAGAGCCAAATGGATTTCTCTTGGTGGTCCGCTGTGATGAGACCTTCACTGAGACTGATAAACATCTTCTGCAAGAGCACCTGGCCTTGTGGGGCCAAGATGTGTGGCGGCGAGGAATCGTCCTGTTCACCCATGGTGATCAGCTTGGACAAACAACCGTGGAACAGCACATAGAGAAGTGGCCCGCTCTGGTGTGGCTTGTGGAAAAATGTGGTAATAGATACCATGTGCTGGATAACATGGTCAGAACATGCAACTGCAAGGTGAAGGAGCTGGTTGACAAAATGGAGACCATGGACCTGATGAATGACAGCCAGTGCTTGCTTCAGGCCTTCCTGAGGGCCGAGGTGGACAAGTTTAAGCAGCGCTCCAAGGTGAAGGAGCTTCAGAAAAAGGTAAGAGACCTTCAGAGGGACTATGAGCAGCAGGAGAGGCTCCAGGAAGAGAGGGAGCAGAGGCTGCAAGAGCTTCTTCAGAGCTGTGGCGAGAAAGAAAATCTCCTGAAAGAGAAAGAAAAGTGGATAAATGAGAGAGTGCTGGAATTTGTGGAACAAAAGAAGGAGCATCAAATACAGATAGAGAATCTGATCCAAAGATGCAGTGAACAGGATAAAACAATCAAATTAATGAAGAAAGAACAGATGACATTGAGGCAAATTCTGTTTGATCAAGAACCGACCAATGAATCGGAAGATTGTAAACAATTACATGGCCATGGTGATCAAAACAGGATCGAAAATCTCTACAGTGACAAGGCATCTTTACTGCAAGTAACAAAGGACCCAAAATTCATACCCTCTGAATGTCTGCAACTGGACAGGCCTAGTGAGATCAAGAGTGTCTCCCTAAGAGAGCTAGATGGGAGTCCACAGAAAAGACAAACACATAGACAAGGAACTGACAGCATAGGTGGGAATGAAAACTCGTCTTCAAATGAACCTCCCTTGGATTATGTGGAGCTAGATTCGGCTGGTAAGTGTAGTGTATAGAAACTGGTTTGTAGTAATGTCTTGAAACAGTTTTTGTTGATTGTGGGGTCTGTATCTGCATGTCATAAACATAACTATATAAATGTGGTCATCTTTTAAAGCTTTAGTGGTTCAGGAAGTCGAGCAGCCAACACAG
The DNA here is from genome assembly GCA_017657215.1 of Limnothrissa miodon. Lineage (NCBI taxonomy): Eukaryota > Metazoa > Chordata > Actinopteri > Clupeiformes > Clupeidae > Limnothrissa > Limnothrissa miodon. Next base: position 130,668 of record JAGFZM010001544.1, on the reverse strand, counting down.
GAAATCACAACCACAAAGCAGCATCCCCAACTGGACACCCAGCCTCTGGGGAGCACAAAGAGGTTTGAGGGGGCAGCTGTCGGGGCCCTTATTGGGAGTCTGGCTGGACTGCACAGGGGGGCACTGAGGGCAGTGGTGGGAACTGCCATTGGAGCCTCAGTGGGAGCTCTGCTGGATGCTTTTCTCTGGGCTAAAGGCAAACCCTGAGGACGCATCATGTTCACATTAACATTTACATTTTTACATTTAGCATATACTTTCATCCAAAGTGACTCAAAAAAGAGGATTCGCAGTTAATACATTTTAAAATGGCATAAAATAGCCACATTAATATAGATAATGCATATTTTGAATAGTACAATCAGCACATTAAACACTGAAGTTTTGTTATGTAATGGTGTAAAGTGTTGAAAGATGTTTGTGTAAAGCAATGTGTTACTATTGCTGCTCATTTTATTAATTTTTGTTTATATAATTTACTAAACAAAAACAACAGTGTTCACTCCATTTGCGTGTTTATTTCAAAAGATTAAAATAAAACATTTCAAACAATAAATTGAAGACAAACAGGTTAAAATGAATGGTCCAACTGGGCCAAAAAAAATATCAGTAGGTATGGCACAGTTTCCTTGCTGTAAGAAAATACTTTTTTTTCTCTGCAGGTTATGGCTTGAACAATTACAAATACTGGGAGGTATTTATTTCTGTATGTACATTTCTATCTACAGTCAATACATAAAATTTAAAAGCAGCAACATGTAAAGTGAAATATGCCTGGCATTTTTGTATAACATATTTAAATTAATCTTACCTGAAATGAACAGTAAATAACTATAACCAGAACTGTGTAAAAACAGTACAGATTAGTTGGTCTTTGTAAAGTATTCAACATGACTTCAAAAGAAGTATGGGATTGAAATCAAAAATGTAAAACTGTAAATAGATAAAATTGTGTATTCATTCATCAGATGACCTCCAGCGTAGAGACATTAATCAGCTTCTGTGTAAACACACACAGAACACACACACGCACATACAAAGGCCTCAGATAGGACAAAAATGGGCCCAATCATTCATCATAACTATACGTACAGATTGCTTTTTAAAACAATATGCACATATTCTCCCTCACGGAACAGGCTCCTAATAAATCTGTACTAAAAAATAAAGGAATTTGCAGGGAGGTATAAGTGACGTTCACAGCTGATGCCAAGAAAAATTCACAAAGACTTAGTAAAGGTCAGGTTTTTGGGCCAAAATCTGGCCTATCCAGTTAACATACCAAAAGTAACCACGCTATTTTGCCTGTTTTATGTGTCTCGAAAAGGTAGAAGAGCACAATTGAAGGAGAACTTTGAATTGGTGACATGCATCATACTCAAGCTTGATGACTCCCTATCGTCAGTCTCACACGCCCTCGCAATGTATGTTGTAAACAGGTCAGATGATATAGTTCTATTTCATTACACACACACACACAAATGTCTTGTCTTTTGTTGCTATAGCCGTTCAACCGTGTCAGAGTAAGAATCCTGTTGTCTGTGGGTCACTAAAACTAGAGAGAGACTCTGGATGTGCGGCCATGCCATTGGGCACTGTCAGTCCGTTCCCAGTGGGTGGCGTGCCATCTCCTGGATGGGTGGCACTGGCTAGGCAGCCGTTCTGCAACTAAAAGAAAGAACACCTATGAGCAACAGGATCAATGCACTATTTGTTCAATAGCAAGAAATCCTCCTTCTCCTTCTAAGGACAGTATTCTGTTTCAAACCACAAGGTGGTGCACACGAGACAGGTCTTTGTTGTTGAGGTCAAGATGTTGGTATCAAAATTCAAGCTAGCTTTTGTTTGTCAAACGATCAGTATTAACTGTACCTACACAGACCAGCAGTAATGGCAGGCAACAGATGCTGGATAAGCACACACTTTTTCTTAACACAGACAGATGGCAAAACTATTCGTCAAAAAATAAAGGCTTAGAAAATAATAATTACACAAATACAATGTTGCTCATTGGGCCTCTTGTGTTAAGCGCTTTGTGACATGCCTTTTGTAAAAATGCGCTATATAAATAAAATTGAATTGAATTGAATTGAATTTTTGGAGCTTGCTCAGTTGATGTATGAAGGCAGGAAGTTGAAACAAAATCACTTACAAAAACAAACTAGATTTGATTTTAGAAATTAAAATAAAAAATACCCCTTTCCATTCTTTCTCTCTCTCTCTCTCTCTCTCTCTCTCTCCTTCTCGCTTATTCTCTCAACTCTACCTCTCTCTGGTTTATAAGGCAATAGTTGAACTACATTTTTGAGGTCAGTGAGAGAAAATACGTGCTCGACATCCCAGCTGAGCTTTGTTGTTTCCCCCCCTCTCACTTTAGACCACTGACCCTGAACAAAAACAAACAGACCAAAGGAAAAAGATGGGAAGAGTGCGTACAAAAAAAAGACTGCAAGCATGAATGGCCTGGGCTTCTACTGCAGTCTCTTTTGCTTCCATTCAGCTCTGGGAAAATTGGGTCTCCAAATATGGCAAAGAAGTCTTTCTTTATGGCCTGAAGTCAAATCTGTCATGGGTTCATTGAGGGCATCTAAGCAATGTCTCATTTATATGGCAAAAATAATAACATAATGTTGAAAAACCTTATGTGCCATATCTACTTTCTTTTATGGGCATTGGAAGTCACCATGGCCTTTGTCTGGAGAAAAGCACTGTGCCAAGCTAAAACAAAATGATCTAAAACGCCTACTGCTGTTCAGGAACCAGTTTACATCGTCTGTGTTTTTTTGTTCATTGCCATTTCCTCTAAAAATGACCAAGATAGAGAGATTTCATCATAAGGTGAGCAAGTGAGCAAAGTAAAAAGAAATAACACATAAAGCATAAGACATAAAAAGACATAAAGCATTTGAGTGAAAGATGTTTCTTACTTTGTCCTGTGTTGGAATTGAAGAGATCTCAGGGGTGAATAGTCCACAGGACTCCAAAGAGGACAGCTGTCTGCTAGGCTGCCCTGACCCAAGGATCTGACTCGAGATGCTGGACAAAACCTGTGCTAGCTGCTCCTGGCCCTTCAAATTCACCATCTGGTACGACGAAATGGAATTCATTGCACCCGGGTGAAGCCCATTCCCTCCCACTACCCCTCCATTCACCGTGACAGGAATGTCCGCCATACAGTAATCCATCCAGGAGTCTGTGGTGAGGGCTGAGGGCACAGGTCCGTCATAGAGACAGGGGCCCGGCTCCAGCGTCCCCCCCTGACTGCTCTGGCTGTAGCCCGTCCAGGGGTCTTTGGTGGTGAAAGGGTCTGTCTTTAAGGGGATCTGCAGTCCACTAGCAGTGCTGTCCTTATGGCCGGTGCTGTTGTGGCACTGAGGGAACTGGTTGTGCTGTGCGTGTTGCTGGTAGTGGAGAGGCTGACTGCCACCACCCTGCAGCTGTGAGGTCTTGTGGTTGAGCAGAAACGTCTGGGAGAGTTCAGACTGAGGGTTTAGGCTCGCTGTAGCAGCCAGCTCATGCCGCGCTGAGCAGTACCCGTTGGAAGCCTGGTGTCTTTCCAGCATCTGCTCCCGCCCTTTGCCGCTGACCACACCTGAATGGATGAACTGCTGTCCCCCTGAGGCGAAAGTGGACGTCGGGGGCTGTTTCAGCGTTAGATGCTGCTGCATCTGCTGGGAGAGAGTTAGGATGGGAGGCTGGCCGATGGGCGGCCGCGAGGTGAGGTATTGGGTGCTTGGGCAGGAGGCGAGAGCAGAGCAAGAGACAGGCATCTGGGATGTCGTGACCATCGACGGGGCTGGGAGCTGCTGCTGCTGGCGTTGGGCGGTGGAGGGAAACAGCCCCTCGGCTTGCTCTCCCCTGTGCTCCAGTGAGTCGTGAATGTAGGAGAGGATCTCGTCGCTGGTGAGCAGGTCGTCGAGGGAGGGCACGCGCTCTGGGTCCACTTCCACGCGGATCATCCGCTCGTCCAGCAGCAGCAGCTCCAGGTCTTCGGCGCTCAGCCCCAGGCCCTCCAGGGCGTTGAACAGTTCCCCATTGGAGCAGTGCTCCCTGCTTCCCCCTGCGGGTCCCTCATCAGAACCGCCCGCACCCCCGTCCGCACCCTCGCCCGTACCCCCGCCTCTGGCCAGCGTGGCCAAGAGCGGATTAAAGCTTTTCCCGTTCTCGGGGAGCGCCAAGGCAGATGTGCCCTCTCCGTTCATGATCTCCTCCCAGCGCTCAAACACTTCCGGAAACTCAGATGTGGCCGCGGTGCCCTCGGCCAGACGCTGCTGGGCCCTCAGCTCACTGAACAGGTGGGTGTGGAGCGTGGACACTTTGGGCGCGGTGGCCGGCTGACTGAGGTACACCGACTCATCCTGGCTCATCATGGCCCCCAGCAGGGAGCCAGGGTCTAGGGCATCTGTGGGCTCCTTGTTGCTCTGCCCTTTCTTGGACTTGGTGCTGCCGCTGCTGCCCTCGCCGCTGCCTGGCTGGTTGGCACTGAACCCGGGGATGGGGTGGGTGCTGTGGTAGAGCAGGGCCTCGCCCGTGGTGAAGGTGAAGGGCAGATGCAGCGACCGCTTCCGCAGGTGCTCACCTCCCTCCTCCTCCCTTCAGACAAAATGAAATGAGAGTTCAATAAGAAACTGTACAAGAATAGATGACTACCTAAATGATTTCAGCACTAAGGCAAAATGTTGCAGAATAGGGCCTATTAAATAATGTGACAGATTCAAAATGTCCAGAAAGATATTTATATCATTTAAATAACTTTGTTTTTAGTCCAACTCCAACAGGATTGTTTGGCTTGACTAGTTTTTTACTTAAATAAATAAAAGATAAATAGAAATTATAGATTGAAAATTGAGCAAAGGCATATAGTGCATGCTGGGGGTACTAGTAGAGGAGAGGACAAGCCCTCACAGTAGCGGTCTCTGTGTTGCGATGATGTAATCGGGCCTGCCGTTCTTGTACACTAGGCGCGCGTTGGCCTGCACCCACGTCCAGCGGTTGTCCTTGGTGAGGAGCCGAAACACCGTCAGGCCACTCTCACCCGTCTTCATCACTGCAAGCATAGAGCATCAGCACTGAGCGCATGCAGTACCGGAGCATCCCCGAATGGATTGGGATTAGAGCAAAACATTCCACCCAAGCTTGATCATCAGATGGAATCACTGCTACCATGATACACTGTATTTTACTGTGAAGGTGCAAAAAATTTATATATATAAATTTTTTGCACATTCACAGTAAAATACAGTGAATATATATATATATATTATTCCTTTACTGCATTTTCCTGTTTTTCTACTAGTACTTCATTGATTTCAGTAGTTGTACAATATACAACATAACAGGAAATTATCATGACTGCACAACAGGTACTATGATTCTATTATGTGTATTTCTATTCAGTCACATGGCCGTTCAGATGCTCTCTGTTTAAGTCCATCAGTGTGGTGGCCTTGCTGTTGGGTCTGAATCCTCAGTGGCACTTGACCACACAGGCGACTGATAGGGCGTATGCCAACCCTAAGTCTATCCTCCAGATACTCTGCAGCTTTACTCAATCTGTCGCATAATCCAGAGGGATTATTTAGAAAAAGCCTGCCGATGCTGTGGGCATTGCCTGGCGACCCTGCTGACACAAATCATGAGGACCTTTCCCGCTGCAAACTTGACCAAGCCTCATCTGAATCTCCTTTAATAATGGGTACAATGCAGGTCATTTTCTGAGTGCAAGTGTGCTGTGCTACAGGAAAATAAACTTCTCATCTATGTCTTGGGAGCTTTCAATTATCAAAGACAAACAGGGAAAACAAACACACTCACACCCACAAACACAATAGCACACACACACACACACACACACACACACACACACACAGACACACACACACACCAACAGGCACTGTGGCCGTGCAGCACTTACTGCGGACGTGGTTCTCTGCACAGTAGAGCATGTCTGCTGCATGGATGAACTGATAGCCTGACCCACGGACCCGCAGCTCTGCTTCAGTGTAGCCCAAAACCATCTTCCCCCTGGAGGACCGGAGAAAAGACACAAAAATATCAAGTTGCAGCCAACACAAACAGAACAAAGTGGTTCCATAAATGTCACAGCACATCAACAACAACACAACAGACAGCAATAGATGTTTCGTAGTATAAGCAAAGGCCAATACAGAACCTTCATTTAATCCTAGCTGTGAGCTAGAGGGGCTTACTTTGCATCGCAGGCCATGGGGGTGAAGTCCAGTTTGTGCTTGGTTCGGAAGATCATGTTCTTGGTCCGGATCTCCAGGATGGAGGGAGACTGCAGGGGGGTGGCGATGGCAAAGAGGGCCAGCTCTGGTGGGGCCTTAACCCCATTAGGGCCTGGCTGGCTCTGGCCGTGCAGGAATTTGAGTCTCCCCTGAAGATTAAGGGCCTGGGGGGAGGGAACAGGAGTGTGTTGTCCAGTCGTACACAGTAAATGATTGCATCTTTCATCCTTCTATTATAGTGTTTGAAAGAGGTGGACTTTCAGTGGCTTATACTTTTAGAGTGTGTGTATGCTGAATATTAGTACATTTAAAAGACACAGTTGCGTGTTTGAGAGTGTGTGTGTGTGTGTGTGTGTAAGTCTTTGTGTGTGTGTGTGTGTGTGTGTGTGTGTCAGTGTTTGTGTGTGTGTGTGTGTATGTGTGAGTGTTCTGGCATGTTTAGAGGTATGCAGAGTTGGTGTACATTAGCCATCACTCACTAAGAAGCCGGAGGAATTGTCTAGAAGACATCGGAAGCGACACATAAAGCTCCTTTCAAGGAACGACGAATTCTCTGGGGGCAGCTGCTCCGGATTGCAAGGGGGCCCAACCAATGAGCTGGCACCTCGTTCGCCATCTGTAGACAGAGGGGGGTGGGGGGTGGGTTTGGGTAGGCGTGGAGGGGATCATGTCATGAACATTTCAAACGTTCGTGTCGGTGTGTCCGACCACATCAACCATAACCATGCTAGACGAGTGTTTGCCTGACACAATAACAAAAACTCTCTTAAGCACCCCTCATCCCCAGACCTCCACTCCCTTGCTCATCATATTCCATTCAGGCTGCCTTGCGAGCCAATAGCAGAGTAGGAGTGCTGGGCCATGCTGTGCTGGGCTGGGCTGTGCTGTGCTGGGCTGTGCTGTGCTGGGCTGTACTGCTCTCTTCGGAGTCTGACCTGAGAAGCTCCGTGCGGCAGAAATGCACTTATGTAATTAGCCCAGTGGCTCATCGCCACTTTAAACATGACATGTGACCAGGCTTAGCTAGAAAAGGGGCAAACCCACTCTCAACCAACGGTGTGTGAATTGTGCCTATGAATCTATTTCCCTTTCTAGTTGTGTTTCTTAGTCATGTTTTAACACCGATTAGCACTGCCTTTCTGAAGCGCTGTGGTTTCAGTGCATCTTTTTAGCCTAGTATTCAGCGAGCGGTGCTCTCTGGATTGGAGCTTGCTCACCAGTAGGAGACTGCTGAGGAGTGGGGTAAGCCAGGGGAGGAGGAGGGTTCAGAGCCCAGTGGAGGTTTTTCCTGAGCTCCTGTTGGTCCTCTGTGTGAACTATCTCAAACACACTCTGGTGCATGATGTCCGTCTGGAGAGAGACACAGAGAGAGAATGACTACAACCAAAAGTCCCTCTACATTCCAATGTTTTTTTTTTTGAGATTTTAAAAATATGACAGTACATTGATAATAATGTACACTTGATGTAAAGAAGCATTTGCTTTATTATTAACATGGTCCTGTGCACATTGCTGGACTCCGTGCCCAGCGTCCTGATTCATCTTGTTTGCTTACTTGTAGCGTGACCTACTTTGTGACTGTGGCAACAAGGGCAAGGACACTGCACACACATGTCCAACAAATAATCATTTCACATGCCTTGTCGACAGAAAGTACACAAAAGATTAAATAAGCAAACAACACAACTCCACAGCAACACATTAGTGACTTCTCATGTTTTGTCCTTAATATGTATTGCTGTATGCAAAGATATCTGTGGAAGGATCTAGAAATAGGGAAATGTGGATAATGGTACGGAGTAAAAAAGATTCTGTGCATCATGTATCTGTACCATGTGCTTTCCTCCATCTCTCTATAAATAGACTCACTTGCACTCGGGTTTGTCTAAAGAATATCTGTCAACAGACAACAGCGCAGATAAGTCACGCACACACTCAATCTCATTCATGAATACATTATATTATGGTGGAAAGATACAAAAGCACAAAGCATATAATGCAAGCTCTTCAAGGTTATTAATAGCCTATGGAAATTAGGCCTATTGTCTGTTTTTAAAGGTGAACTCTGAATACACATGAGTACAACACCTCCATGTATAAAAACTGAGAATAACCTATAGGGAAAAAATCTAGAGGATAACCAACCAGTCGCCCTTTAATCCTTGCCAATACTGTACATGAACAAGTCCATCATTAGCAAACAATGAACTGACTGGAGGGGCTCTGAGGACGTATTTGCAAACATCTCCTATGGCTAAGCTGGTCTACGGTCCAAACATTAATGTTATCAGCTGTCACCAAAAAACCTGAGGGCAGCCACATTAGACTAACAGATGCCGCGCTGCCTGCTGGCTTGCTCAGGGGCCATCAGGGAATGCAAAGCAGCCTCAGCTTCTGCCTCATGCTCACTACTCTGAAGAAACCATCAGAGCCATTTATGCATTCATGGGACATGTGTGGGCATACAACACTAATCAAAACTAACCTTCATCCAGATATTTGTTAAATAGTAAGAAAAACACTTTTTGAGTGAAAAAATTAGAGACATTAGAAATGGTAGAGACCTTATAGAAATGGTAATAAATCAGCCTGGCAAGCCGGACTACACCATCTAAATGTACGTTCTGGCTATGACCGACAGACCAGGCAGAATCAGTGGTTGTCTTCCAAGTGGCCTCTGCACACAATAGTGGCCTGATAAGATTGATGTGATGTGAATGGCTACTGGGGGATATTGAGATTTGCAGGCTATTCACAAACTGAAACATAATGACCTGATGCTGTAAAGATATCTAAATGATCACTGAAAAATGCACCTGATGGAATCCCAGATAATCCTGTATGGTGTGTGAGGTGTAGAATATCGTTCCATCAGCCATAATAACCAGGACAAAACCATTCAGGGCCTGCAAATCAAATCAGCATATAAAAGCAAAATGAAGATTCTTTAAAAGTGAAAATAATTTGCATTGCTTTTTGGTGTGTACTTTTTATGTGAAAGCAATAAAAATGTATTAACAAACAAAAGTGAAAATAATTCATGATTGCATTTTCGTTACAATAGAACAAGGTTTTCTGATGCATATTAGTAGTTTTAAAAGAATGTACGAGAAGTTTGTTTGCCCACACATATGACTACTGTACATGTTTACTGTACATTTGTCTCCAAAGAACAATGCAGGCTTTGTCTTCCTTTCCAGCACTTTTAATAATTTATCACCTGACAGGTTATTTATAATTTAATCTTTTGGAGCTGGAACTCTACCTAAACAATGCAATGTAATAAATGAATTAATGAATTTATAGGCATCATTTTTAATACCATATTATTCATTCCTTTATAAATAGATGAAAACAAAGTACTGAGACCTAATTCTGAACATGAAACACTCCCATTGACACCCACACACACACAGGTTTGGAAGACTACTGACCTGCAGAAGGAGTTCACCTTCAAGCATCCAACCATCTGCCGGTCTTGCAGTTTTATCATTGCCATAGCCACCCGCACTGGCTGTCACCCCATTACTGCATGTGTGGTTTTTCAGGGCAACTGGGGAGAGAGAGGGAGAGAGAGAGAGAGAGAGAGAGAGAGATTGTTGTAATAATGTTTACAAAGCACTGCTGTGAATGTCACAATGCCTCATGTTTGGTGCACTAAGCTCACCATATTCCCTGCCAGCCCCAAAGCTCATTAACAGTGAATACAATTCCATCTCTTGAAAATGGCATGAAGAAGAAACTGGTTAGTTTTGATTTGTGTGTAGCATCTTGCTCTTGGGAACGGAAACAAAACCATATGGCATACTGTGCATGCATGGCCTCATGTCCATTGCTAAACACACTGCTAAAATGTGACATAGATAAAGGTTGGGTTAACAAGATGCATGGCATCTAATTTAGTTTCTTTTGAGTTTAATGTTTTGTGTTTGTTTGTTTTCACAGAGGCTGTTGTCTTCTAGGAATCTTTGCTTTGTATTTGAAACAAAGACTAAAACAAAATGCAGCAAGATGCAGTTCCCAGTTCCCTTTGTTATTGACCGTTTTCAGAAAGATGCAAAAATGAATTATAAAACTGCACTGGAAATACTATTATCAATGAAATCAAACCAGAATAATCCAAGGAAGTTCAGACTGCTAATAAAATGTATTAAAAAGATACACATTTATTTCTTTAAATTCATCCCAAATGAAACTCTTCATATGTTAGTGCAAAATGATTGCATTTCATGATGCATTAAAATATGCAGGAGACCATGAGGACAGTTCAAAGCAAACAATAATGGCCGGCCTATTAGTGCAACATCAGAGTGAAACAAGGTGACATTAGCTCTGGGCATCTCTCTATTTATATATATATTCCTCTGCCTGCCTGCCAACATCCAGCCCCATCGCTCCTTTCCCATACAACTGGCTTTTATGCTACCACAAACAACTGACTCATTTCATCTGTAACTTAGCAAAACAGGCTTTATGGTAATACTGCTGTTGTACTGCTTATATTGGTAAAGCAGCACAACATGCACATATGTGCGGCAGTACAGGACTGCACAGATGCCTATACTATGTAAAGACTTTAAAAATAGCACTTAGGAAGATGTAATGCATAATGCAAGACATATACATAGTCTCTTGTGCATGCTCTTCCATACAGGCCTGCTCTATGAAGCAGCAAGAGGGCAGGGGCAGTCAGTGCCTGGCCCAGTGCCTACCCCCCATCTGTGCCATGTGGAATGCCTGTGTATTTCCCACCACAAACACTGGCACTCATCCCATACATATTATAATAATATATATAATATGAATCAATGATTATTGACAAGTTTAAGGTTTGTGCATATGCTTGCAGTAAAATATGTCTGATTGTGTGTGTGTGTGTGTGTCTGTGTGTGTGTGTGTGTACGTACACATCTGCAAATGATTCTCCAAACCGCAGTAATGCACAGAGGTTAAGGATGTGGTTGGTTGTGGCATGGTACCAGAGACCAACACACATCTACCCCCCATCCCCCACCTACAACACCCCTGCTCAGCTGATTGCTACATTCTACATGACTAAAATCACTGCCATTTTCGAGCCAGTCTACAGCCATGTTACTTTAAATGTTTTCTTTACTTCCTTCCTGCTTCCTTATCTACTTCCTTCCTTCTTTCCTTTCGTATACTTCTAGTGTTACCAGGTGTAACAGTTTCAAGGGAGGCATTATGGTGATTAGGTAGGTCAATGTGCTCTGTGAGGAAAAAGTCATGAGTTTTTAATTAAGCATGACAAACACAAGCCAAGCACATGCAAGACTTCTATACTGTTCTCATGAAAGACTGTGAGCATCATTTTATTATCTTACAAACTGTATGGACTGAAGTAAATGATATGGATGTTATGTGCACTGAAAGTGAAATATAATGAAATGCTTATGATCATGCCTGCTTCTATTGCTGCCAAAAGGCAAAAGCTTATCATTTAACACATTCTACAATTCTCACAGTATTTTACATTTCTGAATTGTATAACACGCAGAATTGTATAACACAAAGATCTGACACCTTGAGTTCCTTGATATGAAGTAGATATTAGAGAAGATCTGTGATTGCAAACAATACCCTTTTCACTTGTGTTTTTGCTGATAACGCAACAACACAAAAGGACTGTACCCAATCCAATGCCTTGGAACAGTTGAGGGTTGAGAATTTGATTAAGTAAATCCGACAAAAACCTCCGACCCAGAAAATCGAACAGCTTGTGAAAGGGCCATAGGCCGTGAGCTACGGGCTCATAATCGTTGCTAGCACGAGGGCTTGGGTGGAGGTAGCGTCGGGGTGTCATGGAAGGTTAAGATGGTTGGAGGCGTGGGCTTCCACTATGCTGCCCACCACCAAACGCTCCACATGATCAGTCACACATCTCCCTGATGGGCCAGTCATCCTGACCTCCGTTCACCACACAGCCGTGAGCTTTTCAGAGAGCGTCTCCTCGCTTCAACTACTACCAGTACCAAATATGGTTTCTAAATAGCTCTTTCAGCTGCTCTAAAGTGAGACCAAAATATTTTGTGCACATCTGGATTAGCTGAGACAATAGTACATCAGTTCATTCTTTAACTTTGTCCGTCGAACAAGGCTTGTTCTAGCATCCACATTCCCTTTCCATTTCCAGCACAAATAGAAGTCGTAAGAGAGTAAACGACAATGTTTTGATTGCATCACTCAGATCTACGTTGTCATGCCACACAGAATCCCCCAGAGAGACGGCTATGAATCACGGAATGCTCCTATAATAGGCACGCATTAGCAGTATTAAGAGCAGGGGGATGGGTTTGCTCGTCAGACATTTTCAGAGCCTATGGTCACACTAATCATGGATGGTTGCTCTGCCTTGTGACCCGTATGAATCACGTGATTAGTTTCAGGGATTGTGTCGTGATATGTCACAGAGAGAAAACCCCCAACACACACGTATGCACACACACACACATACATGTTGTCAGAATGTGTTTGTGCATCACTCAACACAATCAACGCAGCATCTGAAAGAACTCCAGAAAAATAAATAGATAAATTCAAAAAAATATAAAAATAAATAAATGCGTGTCAGTAGACCCAGTGAATTTCTGAGTGCATATGTATATGAATGTTAATTGTGCTTACTCTGCGTCAGGTTGGCTTTGTCCTGACTGGCAGAGCATAAATATAGCAAAGTGTTACTTGCTCTCCCACTCTCTCTCTCTCTCTCTCTCTCTGCTTCTACAGAATGGCGTGAATGAACACGCAATCTACAATGCCCCCGCACATCGAATGAGGGGAAACACATGGCAAGCGGAGGAAAACACATATGCATGAGCAAATACACACACACACACAAACACACACACACACACACACACACAGACTTCAGCTCTGCATGTAGTAAGGCATGTAGTAGCTGATGCAGATCATCCTTGTCAGCCTGTTTCTGTGGTGGTGCAGAGGTCACATGCCTATGAGAGTGTGGGATAAAACTCCTGGGTGGAGAACACATCCAGGCACTAGCACAACAATGGCCCTCGTCAGTCCACTTCCAGTGGGACTCTTCCTGCCAAGTGACTGGGCAACTGTGGCCGAGAGGGGGATGGGGAGTGCCCCAATTAGAGCGAGAGAGAAAGAGAAAGAAAGAGGGATGGGGGGTGGAGGAGTGTCCTTACACTGATGACATCTCATTTAGATAGCAAATTCACAGGGGTGCAGTAAAAAGACACTGCACTCAACAGAATCAGCCAATGCCAGAGACAATGTGGATGAACTGGTGGTTTAAATGATCTTGCAGGGCAAAAACAAATAATCAGATCTACAAATAAGTTTATGTTAAGTTTACTTCATCTTTTTGTGAGCCTACACTTTAGCTAGGAGTGACCCAATAATGTGTCCTGTCTTAGCTGTTCATTTCTGTGCTTCATAGGTGTAATTTGAAAAGTTGTGTGCATGGGAGAGTTTGTGTTGAGTTGTGCTAGAATGACAGACCTGTGGATGTATTTGAAAAGATGCCCAAAACAGAGGCTTCAGTGACAGATATATATAGATATATATGGCAGATAAATGCAGAGAATGGTAACACAGCTAGCAGCAAAGTATTTACAGAGTGATTCAGACATGTTCTACATTTACCCTCTGATTGAGGTATATTAGAAACTTCCTAATACTAAAATTACAAAAATATAATAAAGTTGAACAGGCAAAATATGTCAGAGCCATGAAATAAACATTAGCTTGCTGTGAATGACAAAAAGCTATTTTTGACATATCCTGTGAATCCTGTCTTATATATACCAAATATTATAAAAGGGTAGGAAAGTGTATTACTGCAATTCAGTTCTAGACAATGAAGGTGATGTCCTGTTGATTTACAACAAGACACCTGTTCTGAAAGCATGACATTAGTTAGACTGTCTTATTAAGCCTGTATACAAAATGATCTAAAAGAGGTTCTGACACACCATTAAGGCGTTCTAAAGAGTAGAACACAGGAGGGATAAAGTAAGTGATTCCCCTCCTCACGACTCCTGAATAGGACTTAGGACCTCATTTTCCAAGCCCACAGAGAATGATAATTGGCTTAGCACTGGTATCCTTGCACAGGGGTTGCCCTGACTTTTCATTGGAGCATCAAGGCTGTGACATGCAGCACTTGCAGCACCTTTCAACCCTGCTCTCTCTCTCTCTCTCTCTCTCTCTCTCTCTCTCTCTCTCTCTCTCTCTCTGAGGGCCCTCCATTATCCAGATCTCATCATGGCCGAGAGATACTAATGATCTTGATGTACTGCCACTTGGGTGCATTTAGCTGATTTGTCTTTTTTCTGTTGAGATGAGCAAATACTTAATAACCTAGATTTAAAAGTATTCAAAACTTTCATTTGCTCCTGAACCATAAGAGTTATTAAGTTATAAAGGGCAGCAAGACCTGCTTCCTGTAGATCTACTGCTGTATAAGTAGAATCATGTATAAATAGTTCCTACTGACAGAGATTTCTGAATTACCTTGCTAGGCTCCACTTACAGATCGGCCTTTTCATGAAATTCCCTGGAACACTCTTGAGTGAAAACTGTTAAAAGGAGGTTTGGGGGAAAAAAATCCTATACAGTACCTGATTATAAAGTATCCCACATCTATCCACAATGCAACTCAAAATACTCAAAATACAATCACCATATAAATGATGTCCATTATTGTTCTGTATTTGTTTGTATTTCTATTTTCTAAAACTGTGACTAATGTGCACACTTCATAACCCAATATTGTGAGGGTAAATGTTTTCTAGTATCCCCATCAGTTCAACAGCAGGATCCAAAGCAGGAAAGCAGTGGACCTGGACCGGATAATACTATTGCATGGATTAAATGAACATTAGATGGTTTTGTGCTTTTACAAGACATTTCATTACACTCACTCCCTCTGCAAGTTGTATACAAAAGACTCCAACTATGCTTAATGCTAATGTGAAATCACTCTTGTTTACGCTGTTTACAAAAACACAATCTAAACCAGTTTCCCTATACAATAAACAGTCTCCACTGTCTCCTACTGCGTTAAACTGACTGGGATGTGTTATGCCTCTTTCTAAAATATGATCCATTAACTATGACCCAGTGACCCCTAACATTTGCAAACAGTAATTATTTATAAATTAGCGGAGGAGGAGGACACACGTTCCCCACTGACTCACATCCATGACTTTTATGCAGCAACCCTACAGTGACCTACAATCCTGACATGCTTGTGAACAATTAAAGTGTTTACATTCAACACACAGTGGCTTTTGTAGCAACCTCTCCAGAATTCCCAAAGGCAGGAATGTGATCTGTGATAAATAGGGCAAATTTATAAAAGCTGGCTTTCTTAGCTTAAAGCAATTTTACCCCTGCTGGTTAACCAACATTGACAATGACTATGTTCATTAACAAATTGATTTAAGTGTATGCTTCAAATGCTATGCAGGCAAATGTGTAAAAATTGAACGTGTGTTATTTAATATAGCAATTCCCCTAATTGTACCAAAATAATTGTGCGTTCATTCAGGAAAAAATGAGAGCAATTGAGGTTTTAGTTTGCTGAAAGGAGGAGAGTATATCGCTCCTACAAGTGAGCACGCTCTGCATTCCTCTTCTGCCGGCTGGGGACACAAACGCACGGTGCATTTACCATCGTGTTTGCTGCATCTTTTCATACTCTGGGCACAGATGCTATATCCTCCCCCTTACTGTCAGCAAACAGCCTTTTTGAAAAGCTTGCAGGCTTAAATAAACATTACGCCCCCCTCCAGTTCATAAATTCTTTAAACCCATGGGTTTCCCATCAATAATTCACGCCCGCGAGTGCATCTCTCGTCCGCACTGCAGTATTCTCATCTTAAGTACTCTGCTGACAATGTTTCATTCCTTTCTTCCATCCGGCATAAGTGATTAATCGTTACTGCAGTTGATCCTGCACACTGCCAATGAATGCTTGGAGAAGCCCAAAGCTATAATGTGCTCAAAGTGACATCAGGGACCACTGTGACACAGCTTAAATCATTCCTGGGCAGGAAGAGGAATGGGGGGTGGGGTGGGGGGGGGGGGGGGGGGGGGGGGGGGTTCCACATCACAAGAGATCTGTACTTTACACAGCTGGCTCCTGAAATAGCCTGCAGTTCTGCATGGTGCTTGACTGTTAGGGCATGGTTGTGAGCACTGGAAAGATTGGAAGTCCAGACATGAGTTCTGGAATTTATCATACCACTTTACCAATGACAAGTGCAACATTCAAACAAAATCACCCACAACAACAATAAAATGATTCTGAGCAGGAAATATGGGTAACATAGCACACCTGTAACAACCTTCAAAACTCTGTGAAATGCAACATCCCAAACACAGTGAGGGCAGGGACACTGACATTCAGTCTATGCTAGTTTGTTTGGCTCTCTTTTGATGGAAAACTGTGGTTTGAATCAGTCCATAGACTTGTTGTTTGAGATCACTAAGTGCTGTCAATAAGAAAAAGAAAGGAAATTTCATAAAACTTGAACCAGGGGACTAAATGTAACTGAATGGAGGACAGAAACTTACTTTTTACTTTTCATTTTCTTATAACCCATTAAGAAGAGAGGCAAGTGAGCAAACAAAGCCAGTTGCTCCTTGAACAAATTACATAATGAAATTTTGGGATATTCTTGTGGTTGTCACAAAAAAGGTGAAGTAATATCAGATGTTGTAAATAAATTGTGTCTATTTAATTTCATATCTGACGCACTAGCAATGGCTAAAATGTATGTGAATATGAGTCAAAATTATTTTCTAGAGCTGCCAAAATAACTCCCACTCAACTGGGAGAGTAAGTCTCTCAAGGAAAGGATGTTGTTTTGTCTAAACCTGGGTCTTCAGGGTCTTTACCAGAAAAGAAGTTCTTGGCTCGCAAGTAGCTGACACTGAGCCGCAGGATGGAGAGTTTGTCCAAACTGGAGGTGACATCCTCGGGAAACGGCAGCAGGCTGGCCAGGCGCTCCAATTCAGAGTTAAGCCTGTCCCGGTGGCGCTTGGAAGGGTTAGACTTTACAGGCTCAGTCGAGGGTGGTTTTGCCCTGTCACCCCAAAAGCATGGATAGTAAGTAAAGTATGTGTGGCAACAACAAAGCAAGTCAGAAGGCACAGATCAATTTCCTCTTTTTAAGATGGAAATGTACAGGACATTATGCTCATGACACAAATTTCTATAGCATACTTTAAGCAAGACTAAAATATGGTTTCTCAACCTACTGTATCTTTACAAACATAACTTTTATAACTCAGAGAAGCTGAGTTCAGCTGTGTCCCATACAACTAGTATAAATTCATGCCTTAGGCTACAGTAAAGTAACGGTCCTGGTCTCGTGACATTGTTTTATTTTTCTTTAAAGAAGAGGCGTGATAGCTCTTATGTATCGGACTTGTAAACATTTCACATCGTCACATGAGGGTTACGTCTCTGCGCTAAAAAGTATTAGAAACTTACGTTCTCTGAACTGGCTTCCTCCTTTTACGTCCAGCATACATTGTTAGGCCCGAGCAAGAGCCTTTTGATTAATGAAAATACGTCACCGTGTGGTGCACATGTATCCCACTCATCAAGATTGTCCAGCGCAGGTGCTCCAAGGCACAATGTAATTTTCGAACCACAAATACAGGATTGTAGTTCAAAATCACTCCCAATAAATGCCAATAACGATGAGTTATTGTGAGTTGGTAAATCCATCCATGGATTATATAATATGAGTATATCCTCTCAGAGGCGATTCTTGTCAGCGTTGCACTAAGCCGTTCCAAAGCACAGCGCACTTTTTACACTGAACGGAACCGAACTTTACACACTGGAAGTGAAAATGGCAGTGACTGATTATCTTGAAGATGTTGCTCAAGAGATGTATTTAGTCCACATGTATGACAAAAAAAGAAAAAACAATGATCACTCATGAAGTAAAAGTAAGTGGCCAGATGTCAACCCAATACGCGCCAATAATCCAAAACGTCGCTCTTTTTCATAGCACATCAAAAGTAAAAAAATAAAAATAAAAATAAAAACAACAAAAAAAACACTCCTTTTCCTTTGAGCCAACAGTATCAGTGCCTCCCAACCAGAGCCTTATGACTGAGCACTCGCATTCTTTCTGACAGAGGAACCAGCACAGATTTGCGCGAGAGCGAGCAAAAGGGCTTACAGCGCAGGCAGGGTCGGAGGGGGCCACATGAAAAACCTCCCAGAGACACGGGCGCGCACGTCAGAGTTACTGCGTCCACAAGCAACCATTTCTATCCAATCACAAAGAGGATGAAAGGGTAGCCGTTTATGTTGAACCTAAGTGGCTTTTGCTCTATGTAGGTCAGGGGTTAGACCATTAAATAATGGATTGAAGTGTGTGGGTATTCCCCATGATGTAAATAATAGCTTCAGGTAAAATGTTACTTGTTTATAGTTAAGGTATTGAAGATAGCTGACAGATAAGATAAAATGGCATAAGATAGCATATCTGCCTATAGCATGGGCTAGCCTAGCTACAGGAAGCAGTTATTCTGTTGATGATGTTAACAGATAGGCTAATCTTCAGCAATTGAAGATTGTTTAGTTGTTCAGGCCTGTATGAAGGTAGCTCAACTGATAATTAATATAAGGTAAAAAATTTTGCATTGCAATATAAAATGTATAAATGAATGAAGCACTTGTGCAATAATCATCTAAACCTAAAATTATTTAGATGAGATTAGATTCAACTTTATTGTCATTACACATGTATAAACAGGCCTACAGAGTAACGAAATGCAGTTTACCTGTTCATTTTAGTATTGGTAGTCCAGTTAGTTTGACATTTGTACAGACAGATTTTGTAGAAGATCTGTTTGCCTACAGCCAAGTAGCTGTGGCTCCACTAAGTCATAGACGGAGAAGGGGGAAACCGAGTCGAGACTTCAACAAAATTGATGACTTTGTGTTCGGACACAAGTTGTGCTCTGGTTCAAGTGTCCATGGGGCTGCATTCGGATGGCTAGGTCCGGAGAAACTAGGATCAATTTAGGCTTCATCGGGCCGGACCCAACTTCATGGACGGACCTGATTCCATCATAGCCACCTTGGCCGGAGGCAGCTACGGTCTCTGGAAGGTGCTGGACACAGTCCGTAGGCTACATCTTGATACACATGAGTGGTAAGCACTGTCTAAGGCATGGGTGTCAAACTCAAATTCACAAAGGGCCAGCGTGTATAGAAATACTAGATAGACTACAGTGAGCCAGCATATAGAAATAGATATAGGCTACAGGCAACATGAAAGGTTTGAAATCAGGACTGAGGTCAGCAGAATACTTAGGCTACCTACACATATCTACTTGGTAAGAATTAGGCCATTCAGTGTTTAAAAAACGTCAAAGTGCGCCATCTAGGGTGACATCAGGTCAATTGGGCCAGTTTTTGGTAAATCGATTGGGACAATGACACAATACCAGATTTACCATTTTCATGCATTTTTAAAATTAATAATGACTGTTACTGAACATTTTGTGTTGAAATTAAGCAGTAAAATGTAATCATTTAGGCCCTGCAGCTCTTGAAACATTGGCTGTGGCAACTTTTTTTGCAGTTTCAGGTAAAATGGGCCAGCTTATCAGGTAAAATGGGCCACTTGTCAGGTAAGATGGGCCAGTCAAACAGCATAGGGAAACAGTAGACTAATTCATCATCAAGTTTAATAACACAAAAAAACTCAACTGCCACATAACTTTTACATTCAGTGCCTTCATAGTGCTATTACATTTTTGTAAACTATAAAGCAAGAACCGAAGAAACCTAAGAACACCATCAGCAACTAATGTCAGTGGTGTGTGTGTGTGTGTGTGTGTGTGTATGTGTGTGTGTAAATGAATACATTCTTGGAGAATTCAGAAAGAATACTAGCCTGGCTTGCACGACAAAGCTCATGGGAGCTTAGTCTGGCCATCCTACATTACTAAACGTATTCTGGGAGGCGGGCTTAACCTGTGTTCATCAGATGCCTCTGTATACTACTTGACGAATCTACAACCAATCAGACCACTCATTCCGATGACGTACGCGTAAGCTCGTTTCTCATTGGTGCCCACAGATTTGGGAAAAATAATTCCTCTAAAACGGCAGCCTGACCAGACTGACTTGCTCGCGAAATTGAATGTAGCGTCACAGGAAGTATGGGCGGGCCCAGGCTAAAAGAATACATGAAGAGAATGTGAAGACAATGGTATCTGTGATTACATTTTTTCAAACATAGTCTTTGTAAACAAAACCATCATCATCACAAATTCCATTCTCTTCAGCACAGCTCTCATGAAACCATGCGGAACAGTTTACACATTTTACCCATTCCTCAGTAGCCTTAGGGTCATTTGGGTCACCATAATGGGCTTTGCAGACTTTCCAAGGTGATGTACATTTGATATGATTAGGGACTAAAGTGTGTGTGTCTGTGTGTGTGTGTGTGCTTGGGTGTACAATATAAATGTTTTCATAAGCATGCATGTGCAACAAGTAGAACAATATGTCACTTACTGTGGAGGTAAACAAAATATCTACCACCATTATTATTGGTTTGGGTAATGGTGAATGTGTTTGTGTGCCCTGTGAGTGTGTGTGTGTGTGTGTGTGTATGTGCATGTGTGTGTGTATGTGCATGTGTGTGTGTGTATGCACATAAATAGACACACCCACACCACACAAACTTACACCCTCAGACACACACACACACACATAGCCTACACAATCATCATACATGTTTTAGTTGAACCAAATGCTGTTTGTGAGGGACACATTGGATGGCCCATTTTAGCTGACACCATGTGGCCCATTTTACCTTAGAGGGTTAAGGTAAATTGGGCCACCAAGGTAAATATAATTTTTACAAAAAATATATTCATATACCAAACTAACAGCATTATTTCTGATAGATGACATCACGACAGATATCATGCATAGTTTTTTTATGTGCAAGTTCACTTTTTAACAGATTTATCATCCTTATAATAGTTTAGCTATATTTGGTATGCCAGGCTACTTACCATGCAGCTTTCTGGTGAAGTCTAGATTTGAAGTGTAGTCCTACCCACCATAGCAACCATAAACAAATCAAATCACCTGTTATTTGTCAAGAACAGTTATGGTAACAGTTTGAAATCCTCTGTAGTCATTGGCTCTAAATTCCAGAGGGGCTGGGACCCCGAAAGCTTAAATGGCCCATTTTACCTGATGGCCCATTTTACCTGATATCACCCTACTAGTATGTTGGTAAATCTGCAATTACTTGAGTGAAAAGTGGAACTATGGAAATGAGCCGTTTCGTTGTGTTTAACCCTCATTTCATGTTAAACAGTGTTCCTGGTCAAAAATGACCGTTCTATTAATACTCATCATAAAAATGGCAGTAGGCTAATACATATATTATCACTAATTATTATGTTTCTGAATTATTTTCTTGTGAACATTACAAGTTTTGAACTTCCAGGCTATTTGTAATGTTTGGCCTCTGGCTCATTGATCTGACCTTATTACACACAATGAACTCTGAGCAAGGCCTCAGAGCAAAGTTCAATAATTCAAAAACTGTTCTCAACACAGTTGTTGTTCCCATGGGATTTTTCCCCCCATTAATTGTTGTCTTACCCATTCTGGACATTTCTGACCGGTACACTAACAGTGTTATAAAGTTGAATATAACACAAAACAATTGATGCAAAATAATACAATTTCATTAGTTAACAACATTTTTCAGAGGTAAAACTTTTAAAACGGTCAAACTTGACCGGAACACATGATGGTTAATATTGAAGTGTTATGCAAACTGCCTAAAACAGCATGCGGCTGACAGCGTTTTCCTCCAACCTGTGAGTGGACAATTCAAAATTAGACTACAGGAAATTACATATCCATTCTTATTTCACATACAGTAACCTAATTTACTTCGGGATAAATAAAGTTTGTTTTACAAATTAGGCTAGGCCCCTACTCTAAAAGTGTAAAAGCCTACTACATATTGGGTTCTTTACATAATGACAAACAACTAGATTAGAGAAAGGAGTAGCCTATATAGCCATCATAAACACTTGCACGTCTCCAAAATAAAATTGCTGTAACTGAAACGAGGAGTCGAGCAATGTTTCGGTCTACCTTAAAAAGACACTTACATGCAGCGCGATTTCCTGAAACGCCCCTCACTGTCGCAAAGGGCCAATATTCCCTGTTGAGATCTGAATTGACATAGCCTAAGTCAAAGTTGCCTCATAGAAGACGAGACCTTTTCATGAGAATCTTTTCTTTCGTTGTCTGTGCAGGTCTGTTAAAGGGAAATGATTAAGTAAATTGTTCTCATACTTATATCTGTGGACAGAAGTTTGGACAAACTTTTTCGTATACGAATCACGGATTGACGCGCGCAAGCCAGTCGTCGTATAGGCACCATACCCCATTCTCACGGACTGGGATATATTTTTTCTGTCAGTTGTTTGTCATTATCGTTGAGTTAGTGCGCTGGAAGAGAAAGTTTTGTGTCGGAATAGTGTAAAGAATTCTTCGAGCGAGAACGTCATGCTGGGTAACGATGGGATCTACGCGAACAAAAAGCGGAAGAAGCCCGTGCAAATGTAAGCATGTCAAACAAACCTGTCAAACGTGACTGATAGCCTAATTAATGGTCTATGAATGTCATTGTTAAAGAAGACTACTGCTTGCCAGCAAGAACATACCTTTTTGCTCGTTTCTCTTTTCCCTTCTCTCGCAAAATATAATTGCGTATTAATGTATGTTTTGACTATTATTATACTATTTATGTTTTGATATTAGGCTTAATGATAACATTTGAAATTGTTATTAATAATAAGGACTAGGGAATTTAAATATATAAAACCTCTAAAATGTTTTTTTGTCCGAACATTTGCCAACTTTGCATTTCATCATCTTTCTTTTTTACTCATATATGTTGTGGCACTCATATTTCTTAATCTGTAAAGCTTTCTGAACTGTGCTATAATGTTCTGTGCGCAATCCATACTTTCTGCAGGCATTTGGGGTGTCCTTAAAAATCTCTGTTCGTACAGTGCTGGTCTGGCATGGAAATAGTATTCCTGCATTTATCACAATCAAGCTCGAGAGTCGGGCCCGCTCGCACGCGATGCTTACAAGGGGGAGGGGGGCGGCGGGCTCGCTGGCTTGAAGTATGTTATTGTAATCTGATATACGCTTTCTGCGCATATGAGAACGGCCTTGTGCGCTGCTTCCACTTTGTTTTCTTTTCTCTGCCATTTTGTTAGACAAACATTTTAAATATTTTATAGTTTCATTCGTCTAAGTGACACTTATTTTGCGAATTGCTCAAGTATGCTATTTTTTTGGTCAGATTAATTTAAGATTTGGCCACTTTATTTAGACCTACGCCGTACTGCTGGTTGCAACTGTGAAATTGCATGTTTCTTCTTTTGTACTAAGAGAAGACAGGTGTAATTATTATTACAGGATAATAGAAGTACAAGTAGGCTACTTATCAGTACCTCAGTATATTGTTATTCTGGTCTTACCTGATGTTCCGCTGAACGATTCCATCTGTCATTATCACATACCTATCATGATCAATGTGCTTGATTAATGGAGATAGTGACCCCTAAAAGAACATGGAATCTTTGAATTCTCAGAACAACAAAAAACTTTTGGGTTTCCACAATCTGACACACACACACATACACATGATACACCATACCTTGAAATAGAGGGCTATTTCAGCAGACATCTGGGCTTGGTAGCATAGAGAGACCATTGGGATTGGCTGTAAAAAAAAAGTCTGTGGTCACTCCATGGTAGGATAAAAAAACATTGACTGTGCTACCTCAGTCTTCTCTCTCTCTCTCTCTCTCTCTCTCTCTCTCTCTCTCTCTCTCTTTCTCTCCCTGTGTCTGTGTGTGTGTGTGTGTGAAAGAGAGAGAGAGAGAGAAGGGGGGATACACATGCTCTTTGCCTCAATACATTCTGATCCATTTAACTGAAACAAGTTACATACTTATTTATAGCACAGTCATTGCCATGTAATTTGAAAGTTACATTCCCGGATTGCCCCCATCTTTAAGTGATTAGTTACAGACTCAGCCATGTGAAAACATCGTTTAGCATCATCGTTTTAGTGTGTGTCCAGACTGTGCTTTGCTGTAAGTTGTGCATGGCTATAAACAGTTGCACAAAGGATTAGATGAGTAGAAATAATACAATTAAAACCAACAAGGCATTGTTCTGCATAACAGCTACACACTATTATTATTATCTTTGCAGAGGAAATGTTCTGTTATTTGATGAAACCACAACATTTTCAAAGTAAATAGCAAAGCAGAGAAGGAGTCAGTTGTTGAGTTAGCAATGTTTGGGGCAACATAAGTAAAAAGGCTTAAGTAATGATTTTAATATGTTTACAGAAATGAGAAAGTCATTAGGCTCTCAGTCAGGTCCCTAGGAAATTGTGATTTGTTGTTTATGTCCATACACCAGGACTATAACATTGGAATCCAGAGTTCTCACAAACCTTGTGCATGTTGCACAATTATGTTTTTCTTGGATTTGATCCAGATGAAAGTATGACAATTAGTTCACACACACACATATCAACATTTATGCATGCACACCATAGGCTTCATCAGACACACACACACTCACTCTCACACACATCCAAACACACATAGACAAAGACGTGAAAACAAGTGCAGTGACATCCCTTGTTGTGTACACTGTGAAACAGATCAAAGGGTGCATACCCTCTCCTGTGGTAAAGGATCAATGGATCATGCCATTAGTTCTTTTGCCAGGCCCTAGCACTCTGTCAAGGGACCTCCTGAGTGCTTGAAGCAAGGCCTTTATTGGAGAGCTAGAGGCCAAGAAATCCATTTTCCTAGCCATGACTAAAAGAGCTCAGTTAGAAGGAATGCCAGGAGTTCACAGTAGGACATAGTCGATTGAAGAAGCAAAGGAACTCAAGGGAGACACAGCAGTAGCAGTAGGGGGTCAGATTTGTTCTTTTCTTTTATTTAATAATGGTCTAAATCTTGATGCTAAACATGAACACTGAGTATCAGTACCCTGACCGATTACGATGATCGTCACAATTACGTCACAACTCTTTCCTCTTTCAGCATAAAGAAAAACAAGTGTACTCATACCATGCAAGGGTAACAGTGACATGGGTCATGGGAATACAACAAACTGATTCAGTTTGCTCTACTTGGGGTAGTAGTCTTAATGATACCTTTCAACAATTGTCCTTTGTAAAGCTCAATTCATTTTCAATGTAAATATGTTAGATATACATAGATGAATAACAATTGTTTACACCGTAAAAAGGTGTGTGACAATAAGAATTCCTTGATTTCTTGTGACGAAACATTATGTCTCTGAAGGATGAGCACTGATATTTTATACCTGCACTTACATTAGAGTAGTCCAGCATAATCAGTAGTTGCTATACACTTTTATTATTTGTGCCATTGTCTATGGCAGTTCAGAGCATAGAAAGAGAGAGAGAGAGTGACGTTGAATCTGATCTTTGTCTTAGTTTTCTGTGCTCTATTAGCTGTTGCTGTGCCGCCGTCCTCTGCTGTCAAGGCAGACCTGTCAGGAGCTGCAGGCACTGTAGCCGAGCCCTGTCTCGCCTGATTGACTGCTCTCTCTCTCTCTCTCTCTCTCTCTCTCTCTCTCTCTGGGCTGGCAGGCAGAGGCGTGGTGATTCATACAAGTAGGTGTGTTTCCTCTCACAGCCCCAGTGTCTCATTCACATTTACAAGTCCTGGCCTTGCTGTGTTTCCCTCTGCTTCAAACCCAGGCTGCCTGTGGCTGAAGCCCGCATCTGTTTTTCAGCCATGAGGACGCTGGAAAGTCCAGCAGTCATATTTTTTCTTTGTCAAAAGAATGAAACTCAGCTGAGGTCCCTTACTCATTACTTAGACGTAGACACACTACTTTCATCATACAACTGTTTTTCTAGAGAAGAGAATCTGCTTCCTGAAATAACATCTGCTAATATATCAGTTACGGACTAAAATGTGGTAGCCTGGTGTGTTACTAGTACTTATAATGGGGGAGGCACTTAGTTTTTTCCCCTTTTTCCACCTACCAGCAAACCACGTCCTGAAAACACAAAGACCAATCCCTCAAAGCGTCACCGGGATCGGCTGAATGGGGAGCTGGACAACCTGACCAGTCTGCTGCCCTTTCCAGAGGATGTGCGTTCTCGGCTAGATAAGCTGTCTGTGCTACGTCTCAGTGTGGCCTACATCAAAGTCAAGGGCTTTTTCAATGGTAAGTTTGTTTTCAATACCCCCCCCCTCCACACACACAAAACCTGCAAGTATAGTATTACAGCTCTTCTCATTATTCTTGTTGTAAACTCATGATCTGGTGATCTGATTCATGATCCCGTAAGCAAGATTATCAAGGAGAGCCCCCTATACAACATGTGATCACGCAATGTCCAGCAAGGCTAGCCTACCATAAATAGGCCATTAACGCAAATAGAATGAGAAAATTGACAGAAGTAGCCCAGATCAACACCACAAACAGAAAAAAATGGTGACGGCGTGCCTTGAACAAAGGAAAAAAAACAAAATGCCAAAAAATGAAACACTGATGACGACGCACCTCAACAAACGCATACACTGCACTCTAAATACTCTGAGTAAACACCCAATAAACCAGAAAATCAACACCTTATCATTTAAATAGTTAACAGTGCTCACTGACATCATAGCTGCATTTTCCGGTTACCTCTGTGCAAAGTTTTGATTTAAAAAAAATAAAATTGCATTTGAGAGATTACTTAGAAATGATTATAAAAACAACTTAAATTATTTTGAATATCGCTTGAAATGGGTTTTGCATGTGAACTGTTTGGGTTTGTCACTGAATGACAGAGGGGAAAGACCAGTGGTGCAGCACTATTTAACCGGTATGGAGGTACACTGAAAATGGCCATGCAGGAATGTCAAAAACGGTGGGAATTCAATTCAGTTGTGAAAAGGGAAATTCTAAGTGTTCAGATAGGTGGCTCTACATGTATGTACAACTGAAAGAAGATCCCATGATATGTGTAATTAGAACAACAAGACTTGGCATTTAGCTTACAATACTTTTTGTTCACCAAGGGGCTAAGAATTTTGAACCAACACCTGACCTTGAGGAACCAACACACCTTGAGGAATCAATTCAACATAGACAGACCTTAAGTAAACTCAACCCATGAAACTCACATGGCTTAGTCACACTGAAGCGCAGATGACTGAGTCACACTGACATTGAGCCCACCTTAAACTCTACTGAGTCACACCCTGACTCATCCACTGACTTGCAACACAAGAGACGACTTGGAGCCTCTTAATTGCTAACTGGAAATCAAAGCTCTCGACACATAAGACATTGAAATCCCAGTGGACACTGTGTGTGTGTTGCTTTTGTGTGCAGCTGGAAGTTGTTTGTTTAGTTCTTTAGTCCCCCAGACGCTTCCCTCCTAGGTTTTGGGGATTATTTAAATCATCTCCAAAACTTTTGCTTTTCATAGCCTACCCAGTATCAAATCTGCACAAGCAAGTAGGATGCAAAACAGCACATTTGCATTTTCAGGATTTCAGGATTCAAACAATTTTCATCACAAGAACCATGAGACAATGCATATACTGTAGTGTAGACTATGTTTTCTATAGTTTTGAACAGTAATGACATCAGTCAAGTTTTAGTGAAAATAGCACTCCAGTAACAACTCCAAGTCTTTTTTCATGCCATTTGCCATTCATATACTCACTAAGTAACAGGAAGCATACATAGTTGTTGTGGAAGTTGTCATGCCTGAAAATCTGTCACCATATAGCTTGTTTATAGGTTGGGTTTATATAAAGTCTTTATGTTTTCTATAGTGCAGGACATTTAAGGTGTCACTGCTCTTGTTTTCATGAGTTCATCTACTGTGTGTGTGTGTGTGTGTGTGTACATGGTGTCTTCCTGAGATCAGATGGATCTCGTCCTGTCCTCATTTCACAATGTAAATAGTGAGGGGGTTGATGAAGAGGTCAAGTGCACTGGGTGAGGGGAGTGTGGTCCCACATATTCATCAGCTCCAGGAGCTCAGCTCACCCACCCTCATGTGTTTACATTGAGCCAGTGTTCCGTGCACAGACTGAGACCAGGTGCTGTGGAACTATGTTACTGGACTCAAACTGTTGTTGTTGTTGTTGTTGTGTGGTTTTATTTTTTGCAGTACCATCATGAAAACTCTCCAGACGTTAGACATGTTTTGAGGTTAGCATTGTGCAGAAGTTTACAATATACCCCCCGCCCCTGATGGAGCTTTCATGTTGACACTACAAAAAATAAGAGAGCAGCAATATTTTACTTAGAAAAGACCTAAGTGACCTGTTTGTGGTAAACGTTCCTGCGGACCGTCATTTTACAATTAGATGTTTAGTTAGTTAGTTGTTTTGGCTGGGCCTTTGTCTGCTAAGGTGACAGCCAGGCTGATGGCAAGAATTTGCAAAAAAACCCTGAATGCTAATATTTTATCTTTTGTTTTTATAGCTGTCTGTGCCACAGACTTAGTCACAACTTAAACATTTTAAAATTAAAATGTTTTATTATTGTATATACGTTAGACATAACTAAAGCATGATTATTCCTAGAATAATTCCTAGGAACAAATACATTTTATGCAGCAGCTATTTATTCCAGTAGGTTGGATGTTTACATAGCGCTTGTGATGGTCCCTTGGGAGTGTCCCAGTGATGGTTGTGTTTTAAAGAGAGGGTTGCAGCAACTCCCCCATCCTCATCTGTGTGTGTGCCTTCATCTGCATCAAAGGGTTCCAGTCCCATAGGTTTGTGACAACACTGAAGCTTGCAGAGGTGATAGCATCAGCAGGGGCTGAGCTCTCCGAGCAGAAACCGCCTTTCCCAGTCAAAACAAACACTTGGCCGGCTCATGTGGGGACAGGTTCAAGTATTTGATATAGACCCCAGAAACAGTCCAGGAAAATAGAGGCAGAGGGGGGTGGCGGGGAAACTGAACAAAGGATTTGTTAGGGAGGTAGCTGATGTGACGAATTGTTTAGCTGACTGTTTGCTTTTTAAACATTTGAGGAGAACAAGGTTGTACCGGTCATACTCTGAATTGGTCATCAGTACTATGTACCCAATGTCCCATTCTCCTAAGATATATTGGCCACAAGCCACAAGCCACAGAATGTACTTGTAATGCACATTTGTAACACACTGTTCCTTTGACAGCTGTTCCACTGTTCTTTTGTTGATGTGAAAAAGGCAAACAGTGCTGATGGATTTGTACAGGTAAGGTGAGTCAGTGCGTTGTTCACCATGCAAAGCATTCATCATTGTGTGTGACATGAAGATTAAGTTTAAAATCCAAGGTCCGGCGAACCCTAAACATTTATATGAAGTGAACACGCTGGAGGACAGAAACCCAGTGAATACAAACTCAGTAAACGGGATCTTGTTTACTGACCCCTCTGTCTTCACTGTAAACTAATCTGATTTGGAGAAGTTAAATTTAGACATGGGACACGTCCTCTTGTTCACGCAGCCACTCTGCTGGGTTCAGTGTGGCAGTAAACACTGATTAGCAGCTGGGAAAAGGATAAGAATCAGAATGAAAATTTCAAGCAGTTTCACGATTTGAAACGATTTCACTGTTCCACTAATGGGCCATCAAAGAGATTAAACAGAAATACTAGTGGATTTATGATCATTCTTAATCTTAACAAATGGTTTATGCCATCTTTTGAGTGGTGTTGGCAGGCTTTCAAGAATTTTACCAAACTTCTAAAAGGACTGTTTAAACATGTACACCTAAATATTTCTAATACATTGATTCATTATTTATGGAGTTACACTACAGTACACTGCGCATGTGACAGTGTGTTAAAGTAACATTTGACAGTGTTATTTTCAGAAATATGTCTCTTCTCATTAACTCAACTGAATTGTTTGTTTGGCAGCATGTGATTCATTATCCAAACCAAATATACCTCATGAGGATTGTCTCAAGATAGTGTTCTTTCCTGGCCCTGTATTCACCCCTTTGTGAATGTTCCCTAAACCTTGAACCTAATTCCATGGAGGCAAATCATCTTCAGCTAATCTGAAGGCTGACAAGTCTAATTTGTGGGGACTTTCTATTTAACAGACATGAGAGAACAGAACTCTAGGACAGTATGAAGTTGTAATGCCGCGTATAGTGGGCAACGACCAGTCCTTGGATTAGATGCTAATGACAGACATTAGTGATGCACGGGTCAGGCTTTTTTAAAACCCGCCCCAACCCGACCCATCAGGAGATCCGAACCGCCCCGCCCGACCCACCAAAAAAATGGTCGAACCGTGACCCAAATCCGACCCGACCCGATGAAAAAAAAAAACAAAAAACGCCAGTGTGTCTACTGTCGCGGAACCTAGCTACCAGTTAAGCGGAGAGGACTAATTTGGAACAATGGTATCCAATTGACAACAATTTGCGCCTTAAAGATGATGACACAACTTCATGAAGGATTAATTAGTCTATGCATGAAACAACGCCAAAAAAAACTAACGATCGATTTGTCGTTTTTATTAAAGGATTGCCAAAAATGAAACACATTTTTCCTGTTGGCCTACAAGACACAAGTTGTTCCAAGCTGTAACATAATCATGGCATAACAAAGCCAACACAAGTTGTTCCAAGCTGTAACATTATCATGGCATAACAAAGCCAACAAAGCCGTGACATTTCAACAATTTAAGCTACCAAATTGAAAATATTGGCCGACTTTATTTATGACATCTGTTTGGAAGCACTGTGAAGGACAGCAATAGAATCCACTGTGCCAGGGTTTCGCCTATTTCGACGCACTTCCAGCACGCCACCTGCTGAACTGAACGCGCACTCGCTCGAAGCGCTGGATGCAGGAACGTAAAGCACCGCTCTTGCCAGCATTGAGAGGAGAGGGAAATCATGACAATGAGCCTTCCAAAAGCCGTAGAAAGTCTCTAATGCAATATGCCTAATTCATTGTGTTTTTACTTTTTTTGACACTACCCGGACCCACCCGCACCAACAATACTTCTACCCGTAACCGCCCGACCCGCGGGTAAACCCGCGGATATCCGCGGGTTATGGGTTGACCCGCGCAACACTAACAGACATACATGGAAGCTTTTTTTACTGTAGTTTTCTGTGAATTACTTTCCTTGAACCAACCTCAGGCCTTGCGGCTTCTGTGGAATTAGAGTGTGTGTTTTTATGGGATCACCAAGTTTCAGGTGACTTCATGTTTACAACTTTTAAAATAAGAAATCTAAAAATCTGAGGCAGAGACTAATGTAACTTGTGTTATAGATTAAAAATGGTTATTGTTGGGGGAGGGGTAAACTTGGACTGGGTTTGTGCTTACGCATCTTCTCTGGCCATCTGCATGTGTGTGTGTGTGTGTGTGTGTGGTCTTAGAAAACTGCATGGAGATGGACTTTAAAGGGGAGTGGACTGCTTGGCTCTGATGAGTGTTGATTGTGTTAAAGTTTGGTCTGATGCCAGTGAGCAGGTTTTCTCATTGCTGGAGAGATATCACACACAGACACACACACACACACACACACACATTCCTCCCTCCTCCTGCATTGGCCCTTGGGGTTTCTGTAAGCAACGCTGACAAGAATGCTTCCTTATCTGCACAGCTGCCACAGGAAAATCCCAGGATGTGGCCTCTCCCTGGTCCGGCCATCCACTCTAGTCACGCAATACAGGCTGTTGCCCCTTAGCCTCTCCAACCCTGATAGTGTGCAGAACAGATATACAAGAGCAGTGCACGCACACACGCTCAAACACACACGAATACAAACAGAGTGTGTGTGTGTGTGAGAGAGAGAGAGGGGGGGGGGGATGTGTGAAAAAAGACACAAATGTTTGTGTACATGAAGCCCTGCACCGTTGTCCATAAGTCATCTTTGTAATGTACACACATAGACTCCTGGTCATACACCAAAGTTATGTGCACTTGAATACACAAGCACAGATGCATACACGCACAAAAATTTGCGTAGACAAACACACACACACACACATACATACACTGACTGACATGCACTCAGTGTATCATGTTGAAACCTGGACAACTTCACACGTCTCTTTTTTCCCCCTTCCCAATGTTCGCGTGAGTAGGAGGGCCCCTCTCAGGATTGTTTTTTTTCTTCTCCCACTCCTCTCGCTTCTGCGCTGAATTGTGCATTGTGTTTTCTCTTTCCGCAGTTAACTGCTCTTTATTGCGCTGCATTTGCCTTGACGTAGACGTCTTGATCTGCTGCTTTTTGTTCTTTTCCTCTGATCCCTATTTAACGAGTCTGGCAAGCCTTTTAAAGAAATTAGTGATGAAACTGATAAATGCTGTTGCTGTCAAATCAAGGTTGCAGACAAGCGTTGGTGCTACTTCTGTGAGTAACCAAGGTTACCAGCCCCTGTTAATGGTCAGTTTTGAATAACATTTACAGGAAAAACAAGTACATACTCTGCAGCATTGTTCATAGCACTTTATAGAAACTTTTTTTTATGAGTTTCATTTCTGTTCTTCTAGAGAAATGTCTTTATGGCATGTGTATGATTG
This sequence comes from Limnothrissa miodon, assembly GCA_017657215.1. NCBI lineage: Eukaryota > Metazoa > Chordata > Actinopteri > Clupeiformes > Clupeidae > Limnothrissa > Limnothrissa miodon. The sequence goes on along the minus strand of JAGFZM010001544.1, from coordinate 97,766 downwards.
TGGTAGACATTTTACATGCAGTTTTTGTGTTAGTGATGTTTTCAGATTTCATTTTATTGGTCAATTTTGCATTCTGGAAAATTTTACATTTAACTTCCTACTAAAAAAAGCCTGAAGGCAATATCAAATGTACAGTTGTGGTATTGCAAGGGAAATCGTTAAAATAACGGTTTCAGGTAAATCTTCTTACTCCATCCGATCATAAAAGTTCCCTAGTAAATTCGCCTCAAATATGCCACTCATCGGCACTGAGGGGCTCAGAACCCTTTTGCCCAGACACTGGAAGCAGCTCCACAAGTTAGCACTCGCCCCACAGTTGAAGCGTGGAGACTTTGAAGCTGCGAGAAATGGAGGCTTTGTGTGCCAGGGAAAAAAAGGCACTGTTTATAAGTGGTGAGCCATCAGCTGTTTTGGGGAAATGCTGATGAATGGCAGAGCTTGGAGAATATGGTGGTGCAATTGCAAAAAGGGATTTGAAGTGACTAAAAGCTGTTACTATGCTCCAAATGCCACTGTGGAGAAATGCTTATATATAGACTAAACAGATTTAGCAGTGCTATTGTCTACAGCAGCCAATTGAGGAGATATTTGACATTTGACAACAGTCAAACATCAGTTTAGTTGTGTCTTGAAGATCAATGCATACAAACAAACTAGATTGCATTTTAACCTGTTACACTGTTACCTTGATGCAGTATGCGGTCGCCTTCAGGTAAAGCTTTGCCAAATAGAGTTTTATGATAAACCCTGTTATCCTACTGTACCTGGGTTCTATCAGTAATGACAGTCTTTCAGTCTATGCTCTGTTTACTACACCATTCAACACCCCAAATAGAGCTACTTTCAGAAAACTAAAATGCACAAAGGTCAGAGGTCGTGTGTGAAGAGGGCCTGCTCTTACCTGTGACCTATTACCTGACATGATCTATCTTGTCATGTATTCTCTTTCCCCCTTAGGCCTAGGATTATAAAACAAATATTCGCTAAACACAACCAACACAGTAGGTTTTTGTGCACTGATGACTGATGGAATACACCAGTCAGATTGAAAGTATCTATTTTAACCACAACCACAAGTTATACCACAAAATAGTGTTTCTTTTGTTTGTTGGTTAGTTGGTTTTGTCTAGGGGTTTGTGTATTGAACTGCCAGTTGATTTAGCTGATGTATATGAATATCACAGAAGATTAGGCGGACATGTTATTTTCTGCTTTTCGTGCTAATGTGATCTTGTGTTTCTCTTCTCAACCCCTCCTCTGCAGCAACCATGAAGAGTAACACTCCAGTGCTCCCCGTCGGGAATGGTTTTGGAACAAATGGAGCAGACACAATGGACTTCTCAGAGACAGACCTCTTGCTTCAGGTAAAAAGGCCTGCTATGTCTCCGACGCAAAGTGCACCAGGAGGAAGTAGGAAATGAAGAAATGAAGGTGGAGGTAGATCCACTGTGAGATTGAAATGCAGCATGAGGAGGCAGACAGGTCCGTGGAGTGAGGGAAAGTCAGATTGATCAAATGGATCTCAAAGATATTTAGATGTTGTGGTATTACTGTGAGCGATAGGCCTGTTATATGTCAGTTTGAAATGGTCTATTAATAAATCATTAACCTCAGAATGCTTCATATCAGCTCAACCCTTTGCACAGATACAGAGGCTGGCTGAAATTCACTGAACTTTATGAACTGTTAATGTGCAAAAGCCTTTAGACTTTTAGGCACTGTGAGGACTTCAGTGGGATGCTTTATCTCAGTCTTGTAACGCTAGAGCCAATCAAGGCATGTCTGGCTTGTAACTCATATCTTGAAGGGTTTGTAAACTACTTACTTGACCTGACACTTTGACCTGTGGTAAACAGTATAATCCATCAGTTACACAGATTCCAAAGGTGTTAAGACAGTTTCAGTATCTCACGGTGTGTGTGTGTGTGTGTTTGTGTGTGTGTGCGTGTGTGCATTAGTGCCCAGTTGAATTCACACATAGACAAATTTATGTAATGGAGAACAAATCCCTATAGCAAACATTTTCTGCAGTTCAAGATGAGCAGAACCCCATCTTATGAGAATGGGTTTTCTTTCATCAGGCTCTCAATGGCATAGTCCTGGTGGTGACGTCAGAGGGCTACGTGTTTTATGTGTCCCCCACCATTCAGGACTACCTGGGGTTCCATCAGGTAAGTGTGACAGATATTTTTCTCTCTCTCACACACACACACATACACACACACACACACACACACACACACACACACACACACAAACTATACAAAACAACACAATTGTACAGATATTAAAAATGTGGTATGATGACAGGGAAGAAAATATATTAAGTGTTTTTTTTTTTCATAAAACGAAAGGTCCAATAGTCCTTTGTTATCAGTTACACAACTTAAATCAGTAACGTATCTGTGAAACTACTGGCTAGTGCCAAAAATCCTTTTTCTGCATAGTACAGCCCTACTTATCTTTGACCCACCTTTGCAAACAGACAAGACTACAATGTGGAAATGGGCCAATATCCTCTTTTTCACTGCTGACTTTATTCTGGGACCACAGATTATTGTGGAATAAAATGTTAAATTGTTGAATTAGATTAGATATTGAATTTTAAAAATACCATTGTCTGCTTTTGTATATATGAATTGAGCTAAACTGCTTTTTTTCATTTTGGCAAGTCTTATTTTTCTTCCTGGTGCTGAATCACTACGGTCGTGTGTTTAGCAGCTGAGCCATTTGCAGTTTGTTATTAAAGCAGCTTTCTGCATCCATTTTTGCACTGAAAACTACTACACAATCACGCCACACTGGGACGTCCTTTGATCTTCTTCCTGGTGGGGTTTCTTCTTTACCAGTGACTCATACAATGTCCATGTCTATAAATAGTGGTGCACGAAACCATAATAAACAGGATTTCAAAAGAAATATTTCTGTTGACCAACAGCATATTTTGACTGTCCTCAGTTTGAAATTAGAGAGCAGTTGTTTTACCAGTGCCTGAGGGTGAAAGCAAAGTAGAGGCACTACCACTGTCAACTGTCAACCCGATTGAAGCTGAAATGTTTATAAACATATATAAACACATTGTATGATATCAGACACATTATGTTTTTGTTCCTTGAATATAATTGAATGGAATATGTTTCTTTATTTTCTGTGTTGTTGTTATATTCCTTTGGATTACTTTATTGATAACAGATTGTTTCCACACTGAAATTGATTGAACTAGCATACTGTACGCATATACAGGAGAGTTTCCATATGGACTATTGCAACTGAAGCAGGATTCACTGTGTCTATTCAGAGACCCACATGGTACTAGACAGTATCTTTCTTCTGGGCTTGAAGAAGTAGACCAAATGAACGAGTTTGTCAAAGTTGTCCGTTTTTTATTTATGTTTTATTTATGTTGTGACTTTGCCAAAAAGTGGATTAATTTGTAGACTTTGTTTAGGTCTTCTCTTTATATTTAACAAGCTTTTGTCATGTAATGTGGTAGGTTTACTTACATACAGATCTTTATCTAGGTGTAATGGTTTATCATTATTTTGACAACAATCATGTATTGCTGCAGTCACATGAATGAAGACTAGAATTGCTTTAGCCAGAAATGACATACAACAGAACTTTAGCTCCACAGCTCCAAGAACTCCTCCCCTCTTAAATATGAGGGTTCAAGATGTCAAACAAACCAATACAGTCAAGAGGCACCATATGCAGCTGTACTCAATGAGGACTATCTGAGGAGCAGACATTGGCACGAGTAGAACAGACCAGATTAGCGTAGATTACCGTAGTTCCATTCCTTGGCACAGTTACCAAGCCAAGGTTGCAAAACCCCATTCTTCTACCCTAAGTCTTCATCTGAGTATACAGTGTATTGCCTGATCAGATGTTTATTTCTAAACATGGTGTCACTAGTGTTGGGCATTTAATCATCTGGCCTCTTTTGTGTCTTTTTACTTTACTTTCTTTTTGTTGATTTTTGTTTCACAATGCAGTCTGACGTGCTCCATCAGAGCGTGTTTGAACTCATCCACACAGAAGACAGGGCTATGTTCCGCCGTCAGCTTCACTTTGCCTTCAATCCTCTGCCTTTGAGCCAGGACCAAGATGGAGAGGGTTAGTAAACTGCCAGTCAAGAGCGAAAACACTGACTATGACTTGCGCAAGCACCCGAGGTGGATTTCCTCGACATGAAAGGGACTCATCTGATACTGACAGTTGTGTAAATGAGAGAGACAGAGAGAGTTTAGTTTGGTGCTTTGCATGGATTTACTTTGCCTTGCTCTCCCTGCAGACATGCAAAGCAGCAGTGACATCACCAGGAACATCATGACCTATGACCCCCAGGACATCCCACCTGAGAACTCGTCCTTCCTGGAAAGATCATTTGTGTGTCGCATGCGGTGCCTCCTGGATAACTCATCCGGCTTCTTGGTATGGTCCAAATACTTCAAGCATGTTAGTCAGTTTGTTTGTTCGTTAGACACTAATTTTGAAGGGCCGTCAGCATGATTAATACTTCTCAAGTCAGGCAACTATTATTCATAGGGTAATTATAGTTAAAGTTGGTGGATATCATGAAGATGCTTCTATCTGAACAAACCTGGACCTGCAACACAAGGTTTGAGTGTTGGTTGTCTGAGGTTCAATTACAACATGCTCACTGTTAGTGTTCCAGGCCCAATCGCTAACCCAGTTCTGTTTTTAGCCAGACAGGTACAAAGTGTTGCATATATAGAGCGGGACTGGGCAATTCATTTCTACAGGGGGCCACTTGAAAAATCTGAACTGTGTTGGAGGGCCAAAGCAACAATTACTTGAACTCTATTGGTTCAATATTAAAAGCAGTATTTATTTTGATAAGCTGCTAGTAATAATCAGAAGTAGAAGAATATTTTGTAAATATTTATGTCATTCTATGAAGAGGTGTAGGTTGAAGAGAAAAATAATCACCTGTTATTGCATATACAGCATAAACACTTGTTTATTTGTGTTTACTGTATAACTGACATACCATGGGATGGTATATAATATATATATATATATATATTTGTAGTGGTGGGTTGTTATTACTGTTAACGAGCTCACAGTTGGGTTGGGAGCTGAGCCTATACTATGCCAGCTATAATAGCTTTCACCTTGGTATTTTAGCATGAATGTATGCCTAGCCGAATTGCACTGTATGGGGTTTGAAGTAGTTTGTGAACCTGTGTCTGCCTACTGACAATTACCAGATCAAACGTGACGTGCCAACATGGATGCAGCTTACTGTACTTGTGTCTTCTTCTGTCTGTCTTTGCTGTTAGGCCTTAAATTTCCAAGGAAGGCTGAAGTTCCTCCATGGACAGGGTGGAAGTCCTGGAAATGAAGGCAGTGGCAGGCCCCAGCTTGCCCTATTTGCTGTGGCCAGACCAGTGCAGCCGCCCTCCATTGTAGAGGTCCGCTCCAAAATGCTCATCTTCCAGACTAAACACAAGCTGGACTTCACCCCAACTGGAATAGACTCCAGGTAATGAACTGTAAGACATGGGCAGTTAGGCTGAAGTGAATGAACGGATAATGCATTGAGTGTGCTAGCATTACAAGCTATTTCAGTCTTTTTATTGGGCTATGTTAGTGTCAGAGGTAGTGTAATTCAGTTATTGTAATTTTTTCTTTTCATGTGCAGGGGAAAGGTTGTTCTTGGCTATTCCGAATTGGAGCTGTGCATGAAAGGGTCTGGATACCAGTTCATCCATGCCGCTGACATGATGCACTGTGCAGACAATCATGTCAGAAGTAAGTTCTTGATTTCTGTGTGTTTTATGTTGTTTGTGCGTTTATGAACATAAACATTAATTGACCTTAGGAGCACTGAAGGAGTGCTTTTATGGAGTGCAGATCTTAACTTTGATTTCATTTTTATCCAGTGATGAAAACAGGGGAAAGTGGCATGACGGTTTTTAGGCTCCTAACCAAAGAAAGTGGCTGGGTCTGGGTGCAGGCCAATGCCAAGTTCACATACAAAGATGGCCGTCCTGACTTTATTATTGCCCGTCAGAGAGTCTTGTTGTAAGTATAAAGCCTACAGTATACCTGGTATTTAGACTCATGGTTATGGCATAGCATTTCATGGCTGGAATGTGAACTGAACTTCACTATCTGTCAATGCAGAAATGAGGAAGGTGAAGAGCATTTACGTCAGCGTAAGTTCCAGCTTCCCTTCAACTTTGCTTCGGGGGAGGGTGCCCTCTACGAGAACAACCCTTCGTTCAACATTGCCGAGATCTGTGACACTGGCAAGACAGCGAAGATCAGGAAGGTCTTTGAAGATAATGAGCTGAATCCAGACTCCCTCTTGGGTTCCTTCTACAAACAAAGCCATACTGCCTACATGCAGCCTGACAGTGAGTCTCAGTTCTCCATGGAGAAAGTCTTTATGGAGTCCAGGGCTCTGGTGAATGTGCCTAGCAATTCATGGCAGCAGGAGACATGTGACACTAAAGATGCCACATTGGCAACCATGTTGGAAACCTTTGAGCAGATGGCTGCCGACAGTGACCTGGGTAGTGCACTGCAAGAGATAGACATGGACAGCTCTGAGCTGAAGGACTGGGAGAATGCTCTTCTTAGGCTTGGACCAAACACCAAAGATAGTGCTGAAAGTTCTCTTGATGACTTACTCACCGAAGACATTCTTTGGTACTTGGAAGAGACCCTAGTGAAGGAAAGTCCTGCCTGTATCCAGACTCTTCCTCAGAACTGTGTCAGTCAATACAACAGTGGACAAATATCAAAGTTACACATGGGACAGAGGATGAACTTTGGTGGCAGCTGTGTGAATGGCATGAATGACACATTATCAACAACAAATATGAGCTCAGGTCAAGAAAGTGTCATCAAAGACCCACAGATTGCATTACCAGAAAGTGATTCCATTCCCCCTCTTCAGGATCTACAATTAGATGAAAAATTCCCAAAGCTACAAAGTTATAATGGCTTACAGCAAAATGGATCGGCCACTTCGAGCCCATGGGTGACAGCCCCACAAGTGGGAATAAGCAATGGCGTGGGTCTGCACTCCTCAGGACCTGGTGGCAGCTTTGTCAAGGCCAATGGGTGCAATTTGAGCCAACCGAATCGTTATTCCTTGTCCGAAAAAAAACAGATTAGTTCAGTACAGAGCTTTCCAACAATGCAGTCTCAGCCACATGTAGGAATGCCCATTTCAAGTCCAGCCCACCAAAGTTTTGGTCAGTCAGGTCATGCCACACTCAACCAGATGAGGAATGTTGCATTGGATCAAACAAACCCTTCTGTGTTCTCTGCCCCTGGGACTAACTTTTCCACCCAGCAGATGAATAACACAAATGCTTTTGGACCAAACCCCCACCACACTGGCACTATGCCAAACACTGTCAGTATGCCATTTCAGAACTCGCACTGCCAGTGGCCACAGAATGGAGCACATGTCGGACTGAACCCTCACAACTCTCCGACTGAGAGCCTTTTCAATTTTGTCAACGAGAAGTACCACTCTGAGCCTACATCAGGCGTCACCAGTGGCGACCACTCAGCTCCCAGCAGCTGCATGTTTGAGACAGGCTCCCCGCCTAGTGCGCCGCCCCACAGGGGCAAGGCCGTGGCCGTGTCATCGCCTTGGAAGGTGCTGGATCATAGCCAGAGCCCTCCTCAGGCATCCTGCTACTTTCAGTGGAGTCCCACTAAACCAGTCGTCGGCACAGCATCTATACCACAGGACAACGCCTGCACCAGCCCCCCAGCCTGCCCAGTGACACCAGGGGTCTCAACCTCAACTGTGATTCTGGAACAGTACCTTAACCGCAACGGACAGACACAGGTAGCCTACAGTTTGTCACACAGATTCATCTCTCACAGTCAATTCTTTTTTTTCCTTACTTTTTTGGAGGCGAGAAGGGCCTCCATATATTTTGAGTCTGTTCATTCTGTAAAAAATAAACTCACTTTGACAATTTTAGCGAGTGTGAGTACATTGCATGACAATTTTTCACGACCTCTCAATAACTATATCTTTCAGATCGAGTGCCATCCGACTGAAGACAATGAGTCATCTTCAATACATCCTCTTGTCAATGGAACAGTGTACTTTTCTGAGACCAATCCAACACACTGCTACAACTTCTGAAGATGTCCTCGTCTGTTCACTGAAAACATTGGCAAAGGGTAGGGTGGGGGACATTATATGGACATTAATGTGAATTCAACAGAACACACAGTGACTTTAATGCTCATATCGCTGCAATGAAGAGAAAGAAAGGGGCACTTATGGTATAGCCTAAAAAGCCAAGAGAACTATTAAATAGAGCAATATTTATTTTTTATCATACTTATGCTTGCGGAGATTACCCCATCACCATTGTTCATTTTTGTATGTCTGGATTAAATAGGAAATAAGTACACATTTATTTTGTAAATGAAAGTAATGAAGAACGGACTATGTTGCATTCAGGTAAATGCAGATTATAAAGTCATTTTGCAGCTGAGCCTCCAGTGAGGCACACAGAAATAAGCCATTTTTTTGTCTGCACTTGTGCAGTTAGCACAGTATGGTATGTTCATGTGCCTCAGAAATGTGTGTGTGTGTGTGTGTGTGTGTGTGTGTATGTGTGTGTGTGCGTCCTCATGGTAATGTACTGTACATAGAAAAAATGTACAGATGGCAGCCATAACACACTAGTTATTAACTGTGTATAACATTAAGCATGGTCAGGGTTTTGATCATTTTTGCCAAAGGATATGGTCAACATTTAAAGAATGCCCATTTGTAATGTGTTATCTACTATAGACATACAATATTCTGCTAATATTGTATACATACTATATTAACAGCTTCATTATGTATTATATTTTACATGTTCAACTCTAGGTATTTCATGTAATCTTTTTATGTGCCTTTGTTTTACATGCTGCTCAGCCATACTCTGTATGTGGTTTTGCTCTGTGCCTGTGTTTTATTCATGATTTATAATAAAAATGTTTTTCAATGATATTCAGATGGCATTAAGCTCAGACCATTATTATTACCTCAACATTTCCCAATAAACAATGCAAGAAGATATAGCATGCTGCCAGTGTGTGCGTTAACATTGTGTCATGAACACATGTCTTTTCCTTGTGTCCTCAATAAGCATACAAAGGGTTATTAGTATATATCATAAGGGAGAGATGGCAGATGCAGCAGAAACAAACAATAGCCCTACAAGTACAAGATATTTTGATGTAGAAATATATTATTGAGATATGGGAGGTGGAGGTACAAGTCGACATTTGGTCAGTGGGCCTCTTTGGTTACAAACTTTGTTTAAAGAAAAGTCTGTAGAGAGTGAATATCAGGGAAAAAATCAATTCAAAGAAATTCAAACCTGCACAACAGCCAGTAAGGAACGAAGGGAACGCTGTGCCCTAATACAACAAAATATGCTGAGCCAAGTTTGATTGTCAGGAGCCTATGTTTACATAAGTGGTTTCCTTGACAATGTAGGAAACTGTCAAACATTCTGGTGCTGACATGTTGGAATTGTCACATAAATTGTGGAACTGGAGGCAGGAGTAAGAATGGTAACAAAAGGCTTGCCATTACTTCTCATTACTTTTTCGCCAATTTTTAAGTAGCAACACTAACAAAGCAACAGCAGAGTGAAAAATCCAATGATCTTTGAACCATCCTGTTTGTCTTGGTCTTGTCGCTGTCTGGCCTATCCCCTTGCCACCACACATACACCCTCAGTGCTCTAAAACCTATAACCCTTTTAATCTTTTGAACGTGTTCCAGTCATTACCCAATTGCTGTTTCAAGCAAGAAGATAATTTTTTAAAAAAATTTCAGGACAGCTCAATAGCTCCATCTAGCCAATTGTAGAAGTCATTCACAGATCATGGTAATCTATCAGATGAGGAAAAATCGTTTCAAAGGTAAACTAAACTTTTAAAAGAATTGCATTCGGGATAAAAAAATATCAGGCTTTATATTTTCTTCAAGCCTAAATAATAGTAAAAATCCCCCTAAGTCTGCCAGCCAGAAAAAAAAAAAACCATAACATACGGTATAAAATGCACAACGAAAGTGCAATCCAATCCTAAAACTAATCTGACAGCGAAATGGTGACGTGCAGTAAGTAGGACATCCTAATATCAGCTGTTTAGATAAACCCTTTGGATAAACATGATGGAATTTCAGTCAGGCAGCAAGGGCTTCCTCATGTCGTCATTTGTATGCGACACAAATATTGAAAGCCACCGTCTGTCTCCGACATTGGGGGTCAGGGGGAATTGCTGAATTTTGGAAATGGCATTACGGGTGATCCGCCTTTTTGTACCTTCTGGTGCTGCATCTCTCAAGGCAGGAAGACAAATACAGAAGGTACAGCTTATATTGTCATAGGATTAATTACCCACAGTGTTGTTTATCGACCTTAAGTTGGCGTGCAGCAAGGACATAACAACAGCTCGTCCGTTAGCCTATAGAGCACTTGACAAGGAAAGAACGCTAGCCGCTAGCATATTTTCAACTCAATTTCTGCACCTTTCAACTTTTGTATTAAACGTTTACACGTGTATTTTTTATAATAAGGACAAGTTAAGCCATGTTAGCGGAGTGGTATGTTGTGTGTCCTGTCCTCAGGTAACCCAGTAACTCAATTGTTACGAATTTTGCACTGAGGTGCCATTGATTGTCCTATGGCATTGTTTGTATTGATATGCTTTTTAACTTCTGAAAGTGGCACAACAGTTGTAACACTGCTCAGACCCTCATGATTGTCCACATTAATGAAATGATTTTGGACGTTGTGACTCAGTAAGATTTGTTAGGTCTCTGTCATATTTAATGTTTAAATTCTCTCAATTCTGTAGGCAGGAATCCACACAAGTGCTGTAAAGAACCTACAGTATGGTTGGTGGGCATACGTGTTAGGAGAGAGAACAACTCCCAGGTTTAAGGAATACAGCAAAATCATTACCATTGATGGCACCCTGGCTTCTGGAAAAGGGGCCTTGGCCCAAAAGCTTGCGGACCGGTTGGGTAAGGAGAAATCAAAATGGTTTGGAAGTGCGGTTGTGAATTTCTGTTATCATAACTTGTCAACAACCAGTTTAAACACAACCACTACCTTTTGTTATGCTTATAACTAACAGTGTTTATGTTCATGGCATGATGGAAGTTTACAATTGGCTGTGGTAAACTGAAAGTCTTTCTGCTGTACAGGCATGCTGTATATGCCTGAGGCAGATGTTCATTATGTGGACCGAATGAACAAAGAGAAGGAACCACTGGATGCCAGATTCAATGGGAACTGCAGCCTGGAGAAGTTCTATATGGATCCCAAGGCAAAGGATGGCAACTCGTACCGCCTTCAATGCTGGATGTATCAGATGCGGGTTTTGCAGTATGCAGATGCCATTGAGCACTTGCTCACCACAGGTAAATGCCTTTTCCTGTCACCACATATAAACCAACTTTGTAGATGAGTCTTCTGTGAATGTTTGATTTTTGCTTTATTTCCATAATCTCAGTCACTGTTTTTATTGTAGGCCAAGGGGTTATTTTGGAGCGATCTCCGTACAGTGATGTGGTGTTTTTGGAGGCCATGATGAAGGAAGGATACATTCGGAAACAATGTAAGTAGATGCAGCACATGGACCCCGTACTATTTTAGACTCCCTAACTTTGCAAGGAGAGCCTTGCAACTCTCCACCCTCAACCTAGGAAACGTGAAGGCTATTGATTCTGTGTTAACACTGAGACCATCAATCCATCCTTACCAGTTACTAAAATTTCAACAATATTAGTTTCTCATTACTCAAGTAAAATATGTCAAAATAAATATTGAAATGGTGTGTCTTGCATTTAAAAATTTAACATTTCAAACACTAAAAAACCCTCCTTTTGCCTGGTAAACTTGTGACTGTCTAGTCAGTGTCTATCTTATACATTATAGCAGACGAAAAATACAACATAGACAAATGTTTTGACACTTATGGCCTTCATCTTTTTAGAAAATGTCACCCATACACTTTATCAAGAATTAATGTTGGTGTTAATAATAATGTATTCAAAGATACATTAGCTATTGGCTAATGGCAGCACTGGTTTCAGACCCATGGCAGTAAAGATGTAGGCTAGGGTCTGGTGGCAAGTGGTTCATCTCATGTTATAGGGGCAAAACCAACATGAGATTTGTCATTTGAAGCATTAAAAGGCTGCATTACCATTTGAGAGCCCTGGTTGGTGAGGACGGGAACAATCTTACATTTCTGTGCAAACTTTGCCCACCGGCTGTGCCTTCAATGCTAATGTAAATCCTGGTTGGATACGAATTCAGTATAGAATATGAAGATCACACACATAGTTTCAGCGTTAAGCTAATAGAATAATTGCTGGATGTGGCAGAAAAATTATAGCTCGCAACATATTGAAATTAAAGACTGAACTTCTGTAGTTCAAATTTTTGGAGCTGTGAATTTGGTCCAAATTTTTGAAATATGAACTATGAACTGAACTAGTTAATTTTAAAATTATGAACTGAACTAGTTTATGTAGAACGTGAACTTTCCCAAAACTGCCCCCATGGACTATTGGTGAATTGGTAATGAGCTCCCATTGCTGGTCACAAGACAGACCTAAAAGGCAAATTCAACTTTGTGTGAAATGACTGCACAAATGTCCACATTTTACACATGAGGTTCCTAAAACTGGATTCAAGATCTGGCTGTTTGTGCTCTAGGTGTGGAGCACTACAATGAGATCAAAAACATCAGCATCTGTGAGTTCCTACCTCCTCACCTGGTAATCTATGTGGACCAACCTGCGGAGGATGCACAGAAGAAACTGAAGGCTTCTGGAAAGGTGAGTGAGCTTCGCTGTTTTGGCTCTGAGCTGCACTTTATCTGGAGTGGGGCTGTTGAAGCAGCACCAAAGACTTTTTAAAACCTTAAAATAATGTTTTCAAAATTGTTTCGGTGTTCCATCCACTCGTAACAAGGTGAACGATACTTGCTTTGCTCTGCGGCCCTCTATCGGCTTTAACGGCACTAAACAAGTTTGCCCAATCGGGTAGCAATCTGTAGTAAAACTATAATTGAATTGAGTTATGGCAAGCTTCCGTTCCAATCTGTAGGGTTTTCAAAACTCCTTGGTGCTGCTTTAAGTTTAAAGTGTGTTTTAAGCGAAGACTTCTCCCAGCACATTCAATGAAAATAACACATCCTCCACAACATGTACCCTAAGTGTGAGGATATCTTGAACTCGCTTCATTTGGACTGTGAGATTACCCTGGGTCGTTAAGATTTCAAGGATGTACTGGCAATAATCTAACTGATTTGTTTTTCACGTGGCATGTACACATATTAAAATTGTTTTATATTTAATTGACTTTACAGTGTCCCATTTGTGATACATTGTAAAAGGTGCCCCCTCCCCAACTTTTGTTGGTTAATTGTTTCTTTTGTCCTTTGTAAACCAGTACCAAATATTCAAGTTCTTATGCATCGGACCTAGTGGTCATTTATTCTGAATTTAGAAATCCGATTGCAGTTTGTTACAGTGAATGTGTGCTTAATTTCCAGCCACACCTTCAGAATGTTTCCTTGCCCTACCTGAAGAGCATTGAGCAGGCTTACAAGAAGACCTTCTTGCCTAGCATCAGGTAATATTTAGCCACTAACTTGTAAATGACTCTGATATTGTGTGACCATGTGATAAGACATTAGTGAACTATATGGATGGAGCATTTATTGTTTTTTTTTTTGCTTGTGATGTTTTCTGAATCCAGTGAGCAGGCAGAAATCCTAGCTTATGACACAACACAAGTGAAGGATATTGAAAAGGTAAGGAATTCAAGGATTCTAGATGCTGCAGAATATTGATTGTAATGTTGACTGCCAAGCAGCACTTTGAATAAGGACTGGTTATTGGCCTTTAGGTTGTTGAGGACATTGAGTATCTGAAGTTTGACAAAGGTCCCTGGAAGGAGCAGGATGATGTCACTTTCCATTACTTGAGAGTTTTGTAAGTACCTCTTCTTTGTTGCATATACATCACCTACTGTAGGAAAGTCTCTCTCAGGGCAGACGGATGTTGCTGTGTAAGGCTCAAGGTTTCTCCAAGTAGATAAGTCTCTGTTGTGAACTGGTGAGGCGTAGGTCATTTTTAGCCCTTTTTGCCTGTTCTTTCCTGTCTGCATTCTAGGATGGAGGACAAGCAGAGGGTGGCGAATCTGACCTGCATACCTCGCTACCTGCCAGAGATTACAGTCAGCGCACATGATGTGGACAGCACATACTATGGCTATCAATCAGTAAGTTTGCCCTTTTCACTATAAATAAGGGAAGTGATCATGGTTTGTGTTTGTGACCGCTTATGTTGCACATGGTTTAAAGGTGCAAGATGGGATGTGTAAACTTAATATAATGTGGTTATGTTAAATACCATAATGTATTGATGATTAAATATGGACTTTTATGCATTTTGTATGTATGTTGGAAGTGCTATTGTTGTAGATATTAAATTTGTTATTCGGGGTGTGAGCTCATTGACTTACTAGGATTCCAGTCAATCGCTTAAGTGCACTGAAAATTGTTGAAATTGTTTTCATTTTTTTTTTTTTTTTTAAGAAAAGTTCACATAGCTACTTATCATCTTTCAATTTAACATTGAAACGTCCTTTGAGGCTTTGGCCCGTAAAGAATAGATGAGTCAGCACTCCTCTGCCTCAGAAACATTTTAGGGCCAGTATTGGTCTTGCTTGAGTGATTTATCCGCCGTGTGCCAGTAGCTTTGGCTTCGTCATTGTTGTTTTGGACGCAGACGAGTTGTGTCACAAAGAACTCAAGCCTTAGTGAAGTTTCGTCCGGCCCTTGTCTGGCTCGGAAGTCCTGGTGACCACCCATCTTCTCCAGTGCCACAAATAATACAAATGTGATGGTCTATAAGAAGGACAATTGGTGGATCCCAAAAGTGCAGTGCTATCCACATTATGTATTTGTAAATCAAGGTGATACCCACCTGAGATGTGAGGTGAGTATTTATGGGTTTATGAGAAGGGCTGTGTGGTATGTGTATACTATGTGTGTCTGTGTGTGTGGCATGAATGATCAGGAGTTTACGTTCATTCTACTACTATTGTAAAGGCTGAGAGTCTATAAGTCACAGTTATGTTTGCATACAGCTTCATGCAGATAAATAAAGTATGGAAGTAGTAACAAATGTGATTGGGAAAGGTTGTGACTTCTTAAAGGCTTAAAGGCTAAAAAGGTTTTCAGGGCTAGAATAATCAGTCCCTGTTAAATGTTGTAATGAAGAGCTGCGGAAATCCATGGTGACGTCTCAAGCCTGGTTTAAATGGGCTAGCCTACTTACAGCAACAGACAGCTGGAGCAGTTTCCCATTTAATTCAGTTTTATCTCTACAGCGCCTTTTTGAAAAGTCATGTCTCATCACGCTTTACAGCATAGAGGAACCATGAGCACCATCTCTTGAGCAGATGGGTGCAGTTGAGCACACCCCATCTATCCATTTATGCCACAGAATTCCAGAGCTTTTTCTAATTGAGAAAACATTTGTTTGCTACCCAGTAGCTCGAGTAATGATGCTGCATACGGCAGGGTTTTCCTTTAGAACTTTTGCATGCCTGGCAGTTCCTTGGCCCAAGTCAGGGTAGGTAGGAGGGGTTTGTTGCCAAGGCGGGTGCCCTAAGGCACTGGGGGAAACCCCAGGCAACATTTTAGCTTTACAGAGATTTACTTCCAGAGGTTCACGTGCTAAAGGAACATAAAAGATGCATCTGGCCTGTCTTGCCAAGTTGTGAGGTCCAGACCAGAAGCTGGACATGCGGTTGTCGTTCTTAAAGAAACACCCATCTTATCTTGATTGTATTCAGTTGTACCCCCCAAAACATCTCCTTTCCTCTCTGTTCCTCAGCTTCCTGGAAAGCGATACGCAGAGGGCTACAATGCAGACATGGGAGACAAGAACATCCTGTTTAAGTAAACAGCAGCAGAATCCATTTGAAGAATCCCACAGTGCCACCAGTGCATACGATGTTCATGACTAGACAGTGATCAGACAAACTCCTGACCACTTAACCATCTTGTCGCTCAGATCCACTGGGCCATGGAATGTGTGGAGACTTTAGGCTTTTTTTGAAGCGTATGTACATTGTTATTGTTTGAGAAATATATATATAAATTAAAAAAACGTTCCCTTCCCTGGGTCATGTTTTTGTTTTTAAAGCCATTGACCATGCTGCATACAGTAGCTAACACAAGAACCTTAATGTCTGCCTGCGAAAGTACTGTATAATGTAGTCAAGACAAGGCTGAGGGTGCTTAATTTTGAAGTGGATTCAATAACTTCCTCATGGTTTTCATAAAACATTGAAGCTCATTAAAGTGCTAAAGGGTTGGGCTAGTAGACAGCAATACAGAGTTGCAATAAAGAGTACTAATCATGAAATGGGTTGGGCTAGTAGACGGCAATACAGAGTTAATAAAGAGTACTAATCATGAAATGTTCATCTTTGTTAGTAGCGTTAGGTTGAGAGCCCCCCCCCCCCCCCCCCCCCCAACCTTATGACCCAATGATTAGAAACCATAATCATGATGACCCATGATTACCCATGAACAATAATTCCGTGTCCGTATATTCATGTTTCTTTATCATGTGTTTTACATTCGTGCTGCTACATGCGGCTTCTTTATTTTAGTCCTTTGTGTTCTAATTTTGCCCACAAGATGGCGTATTGAACTCTTCATACAAATTTGCTCTATGGTTACCCAGGCTCTCATTAAAAGCGTATGCAGTGGTGGTGACCTCCATCTCAACATCCCAAATTGACTTACGCCGTGTCATGTGAGTCTTTATTAATTGAATTCATTAAGTTGGGTCGGATTTAAGCGTTCCTCGCACACTCATCCCCACGCACACCCCATCCCTAGGGCCCCCTTGAGGTGTCAGGCTGATCAAGCCTCGTCTTGTGCAAAGTGCAAACGCGCCTGTCGGGAGCAACCTTCAAAATGATTCGCTGCATCCTTTTCTAGTCTGTTGCCCGTGCACCGTGACCTTCAGTGTGTTTGACAGCGCACTTTAGAGTTAGAGAAGTATACAGACTTAAGTGCACTTGCGATGGCATTTAATTCAAGGATTTTTGATGTGTTAAAAATAGGCATTGAGAATTCCATATAATGGGGTTGTCAATGTCATTCTAATGTTGAATAACACTTAAAGTAATCATTGTAAAAAAAAAAAAAAAAAAAAATTATTTCATTCATTATTCTGTCTAATCTAGATCTCCACTAGACCAACAAAGCCTCTAATAACTGAGCCAATTAAAACTCGCTTCTTAAAAATACGTCTGTGTGCAGATCGTGTGGCACTTCAAACTAGATGATTATTGCTCAACGAGCAATGATATGCTTGGTGGTGGTGTTTTCTTCTCCGAGCCAGCACTGCCGGTAAGCAAGCTATGGCCTTCCAGAAATAGCGCAGTCTGCATGCAACCGGTGATTAATTTCAGTGTCTTTTGTGCGTCTTGTATTACCCTAATGAATGTGCGATTGTCGGCTTCGATAGCTTCTGTGGTTAAAAACGTTAGAGAAATTCCAGTTACTATAATGTGGATGATAACCTGTTTTGGATTTTTAACTGTTGTTTATAATTCATTTGGCATGCATACAATTAGTTCATTGATTGTTATCGTATTCCAGTTGTGGTAAGACACTTTTGCATAAATCCTGCAGTGAAATGAGGCAGCAATGAAATGAATATTCTGTAGTCTGGTTATCTGATCGTGCGAATTCCCCATGGCATAAGAAATAGCTTAGCCTACACGATAAAAATAGGAGGTGGAAAAGTATTGACCAAAGGGCTAGTTGGACATGTTGAGGTCCAATTGTCCACATTGCTGTATGCGTTCGGATGTAATTAGGCAAGTGTCCGACCACACTGGTTGGAAAACAAACCCGACCAAGCTTGTGAAGGCCACTGTCACTTATTAGACTACAACAAAGGACAGTAGTGTGCCTCCAAATTCTTAGGAATTGGTTGCCACTGTCTTCCACAGGAAATTGATTTTTTTTTTTTTTTTAATTATTTTCTTCATTAGCCGCAACTATAAGCTAGCCTATTTGACTTTTTTTTATAATGATAGGCGTACAAAGTCGTTGACTTTGACTCCTTTGAATAAGCACAATAAAGGTCTGTTAACAGCCTATAAACAAATGATTAAACAGTGGTTGCAAATATTTATGGAAACATCGAAAGTTGGATAACTTATCCTGTTATCAAAGTTGCATTTTTTAAATAGGCCTACTACATAATATACTGCAATGTCCTTGTATTAATAGGTAATTCATCTACACCTTCATTTTTTGAAGAAAACATCTTTCTGTGGTCTTCATCTCTCATTCTGTGGTCTTCATCTCTTCATTCTTTTTTTTTTTCCAGTAGACTAATGATATTGGATTTAATAGCTAATATCTTGCCATGATTTCCATAAATTAGATTAGGCCTAACATTTCAATGGTCTACTCTGGAATGCACATAATGTCCATGTTTATACTGAAGTACTGTAGCAAAGACTAAGAGGGATGCTTACCTGAAGGAGGGGATGTAAAAGCTCAAGAAGTTTTTAATCAAAGCATTCTCAGCTGTTTCCTTTGCTACAATTGTGCCTGCATATTATAACCTGGCGGAGAAGATTTTTACTTGCACATTTTTACTTTGTGCAAAGCATCTGGCATTTTTACTGTAGACATGTAGACATCGAGGGCCAGATACTTTTAGCCATGCCAACCATTCACTGTTGCTTGTTTATGACATTGCTCTCAGGCCTCCCTCATAGCTCTTCTTGTGGTTGCTGGTTGGTGTGCAAAAAGAAATCAAGGCAGGCTAAGCCTTTGGAGAATTTCCTGATATAGTAACAGAGCGCAATATCGAATGCTGCTATAGCCTGGCTAACACTCTTAGGGATTTGCAGCAATGCAATGTTTGTGTGCATCACTTTTGCAATGAAAAGCTTTAAAGAGGTAAAACTATCTTTTAACATCTTTGCCCTTCCTGACACTTATTGGCTCTTCATGTGTTCAGTGCCATTTCACTTTTTAAAAGTCTCTGCATAGCCCAAATAAGCTGAGGTATAACTTATTTAATGAGTCACAGTCATAACATAGCTGACGTTGAAATTGCCTCAATCACCTCAAGTTTGTAAAATGGTCAGACTGAATACATTTATAGATAATAGTCTAACACATTAACAAAAAATCTTGTGAGGGTATTAGTATTATTTTTGTTTTGCAGCCTATGGTCAAAATAATTCCATGAAAGTCTTCCATATAGGTAAATGGGTTTGATGACAATGCCTAGCCCCCTTTTTAGCACTACTTGAGACTTCCTCGAGGTATGCATTTGACAAGCAATCCTCATTTCTCCCTCATTACATTTGAATTATTCAAAGATAGAAAGGTGACATTGTCTTTGTTCAAGAACCCACCTGACCTAAATTTGGTGGCATTTCTTGTGAAAGATTCTTGTGTCCTTGTCAAGAAAAATGGAAAGTCCTGACACATAAACTGATTGAGGCCCTCAGGATGCAATTTCACAGTCATAATGACTGGGGGCGACTAAGTCTCATTTTGACAGCATCCTACTTCTCGCACCACTGTAATCAAATTTCACACCTCATTTTGAATTAATAATTGACATGCTGAGTTAAAATGAGATTTGCATGACTCTGATTACTTTCAAGCCCAGACAGTGTGACCACAGTGCTTGGTCCATATTGGTCTCCGTTGAGAAAACACCATCTCAGCATTAACCACTGATTGGGTTGATCAATAAGGTTGTGGTTTATTTTAGCAAAAAAGTCATGAGACAGTTCAAGACCTCTAGATGGTTTTATCTAAGACATTTAAAACAGCAAACATCTAACAGTGAAGCTTTGCTATGATTCATTGGATACCTTAAGCAACCTAATTTCAGCAATAACAAAATGTGGTTTGACATTCTATGACTCCTTTAAGGGTTTTTACAGTTTTTGAGGGCAGAAGTATGTGTCCAGAACCCATCACTGAAAGCTTTGTGAGTCTTTTGTTTGGCCATTATTTCCTTTCTAAAAGTCGTGCATGTCATTACACATCCTCATGGTACTCTTTACAAATCCCCATGTCTTCCATAAAAAAAGGAGCTGGCGTAGTTCAGCTAAAATGCTGGGTTTTTATTGTCAGTGTGAGTAGAGGAGCGGGTGAAATAAATAGCGAGAGAGAACACCACATGATTAAATTATATTTCTTTTTATTGATTTTGCTTTATGCTGCATTTACAGGAATAGGTCTGATTTGTTTCATGTTTAAATGAAAATGAGCAGTTTCAATAGACCAATTAAATAAGCATGGGTAGATTTGTTATTTGTTGATGCAATAGCATTATTTATTTTCTATGTGATGGCACATTTTAGATACATATTAGATGTACTGAGTACTGAATGAAACCTATACACACACTGTAAAAGGAAACTGACTAATGGTCACACCAAATAAATCCTCTAGGTACTGCTTGATGTCTTGACTATCTTCCCTTAAGGGAAACAGATAGATGGGAAAGATATTTTAGATCTTTAGTTGAATTTGGACTAAGGTAATTGAAAGACTTATCAAATGTCTTAATGATCTCCACAATTGTCTGAAGAGAATTTATAAGAAATCAGTTGATTTCAAATTCTTTGCTTTCAATGGGTGCCATTTAATGTGTACATTTTTGGTGGCTCTCCATTTTGGTGCTGCATTTTTGTGTGTGTGTTGTGAGGTGCCGTGATAACACATTCCCAGGTTCTCTGGAAGAAAGAAAATACATACTTTGTCTTTGAAGTGGAAATTGGAGATTAACAGTATCTGATGGCACTGTTTATGGGTATTATGCAACACCAGGGAAATGCATTGGTGAGGGTGCTACACCTTGAAGGTAGTGTTGCATTCTTTGGGCAGATTCAAGGGAAGGATCCTCTCTAAAAAGCAAAGGAACTCATTGAAAACATCACATAGTATTACAAACATCATGAAATATTTCAGAAATAATTGTAATGCTATCATGTGAACTAACACCACCAAACAAAAAAGTCATGTTTGTTTTCACGGAAGTCCTGGAAGCCATGTGGCTTGTCATGGGATGCTTCCTGGAAGAGCAAGTGCATTAGGGTTGCGAAGAGCTTTGACATTTGAAGTTTACATTATACTTAGTGGCTTTCCTCCTTGCCAGGCATCTCTGAGCTGTACTGTAAAGTACACAATAATAACACAAGGCTGCCATTTTTTTCCAGCTTGAGGTGTGGCCACAATGTGTGGAAACCAATTAGAGCTGTGAATAAAGATGTACTGATGACAGTGTAAAAAATGGCAACACTCTTATGCAACACTCTAACTTTTGTTCTTTTAATTTCATTTGACATTTATGAGGCCAGTGGTACAACTGTGGCTGAAGGTATCAGCTCCGCTGGCTATGCTATATGTGAGTCCCCCTCCAGCCATAAACGCTGTAAACGCACGCCAAGCCTGGGAGGGGCAAAATATACACCTTATATATGCGCTCCCTATTTTCCAATTCACAAAGGCTTGTTTCTCCAAATCTGTCAGTACTGTAAGCTTTAAATAGAAGTTTTAATCATATTTCCATATGTTAAACACATTGAGGATAAAAATGAAGCGGGAAATGACTTTGGGGAATCTCTGGAAATCCAGTTAATTTGCTCCCTGGCCAGAATTAGGCCCGCAGCACTCATAAATTACCATTTCATTAGGATTCAGAAGCCAAACAGACTTAAATATTCATGTATTCCCCATCTCTGATTAGATTTTAATTACATGACTTTGTCTTAAACAAATGGGGGGCGTCAGCATAAAGGAGCTATTTGTTTCTGCTGATAATGAGCCCACCTGAAAGGTAGAGAGTAGCTGAGAGGAGATGAGCATTCGCAGGCAGAGACAAAAAGGCCCTCAAGGCATCCCCATGTGGGCATGAGAAACAAGAGAGAGAGAGAGAGAGAGAGAGAGAAATACTAAAAAAAAAGACGGGAGAGAACTGAGATCAAACTGCAGACGCTTTATACCCAAGGCCCAAAGACATCTCTCTGCACAGTCAGAAAATGGCGAGACCCTGACACTCAAGAATGACTTTCTTCTTCAAAGTCACTCCCCGTTTTCCACCCCTCTTGTTAAAATGCCTCTCTTTTTGTTAAAATTTTCATGACATTGACCATTTTTTTAATATGGTAAGGGGAAATGACTCAATCCGAGCTCGTGCATAGTAAGTATTTCAGGCGAGCACTAGTAAGAGATTGGCCTGTCATTACATAGAAAAGATTCAGGAGTGGCTTGTGATAGCATGGTGAGCGGTGGGAGATCGAATAGAATGCAGTGAATGTAATACAATTGGCCATAGAAAATAATTGCTTTAGCACCTTTCTTGGCCATGGTTGGTGGATCATGGTTGTGTGGAGTGATGAAGTCAAAAAGTAATAAAATAAAATCCTATCATCTCTTACAAGCATGCCACAGTCACATTCTAGTTTATTTCAGGCATATAGTTCTATTTCTTGATATGTAGATAAGCCACTGAATAGATAATGTATACATTCTTTTTATGTGGTTGTGGGAAATTATATTTTTTATCTTTGACATAGAGAAGGATATTCCTCTATTTCTCTCATTAATGTGATACTTTAAAACTCAGAGCATGTCATAGGAAGCAGCAATGAACTTAAAAATATAAAAGTGTCAGCAGACATCCGTAATGCTTTTTGGGAGAATCTCCCAGGTGGGTAGTCAGTGTGTTCTGTTTTGTGCCCAGTAAATTTGTGGGAATAGTGTGTGTTCATGAGATGATTTTTGCCAGTCAGATTCAAGCTGTTACTGTTGAAGACAGCCTCAGTAATAGCAGACGGGATTAAGTAAATGTCATACATTTCTGTTAATTCAACTTTCATGCTTTCCCATTCAAGCGCTGTAATCTTGTCATAAGAGAACACATTTATCACACACACTTAATTGGAAAATGCCTCCTCAAAAATGTCTGTTTCAGTCAATCCTGTGGCTCCAGCCTGAACTTTCATTGGTAGAACATTTTAAAAGCCACGCTAATGTTCGAGGCAAAATGTACATGGAACAATTACATTTCATTCGCTTTATCGTTGTTCATCCCAAATCACAGAACAGCAGAACAAGCTCTTAATCCCTAATGACATGGAGTGATGCTGATGTGTGCTCATTATTGTTCTACTAAATGAGTTGATGCCCTTGGTTCTGAATTCCAACAGGACCTCTAAGCACTTTCCTTTGAACATCCTATTCTTGAAAAAAAATCTAGAAGTTGTAGAAGTCAGTGAAATATACTGTTCAGTGCCACGACATCTTTAAAGCCCTCTTTTGAACTTAGAAGTGGAAGTCAGTCCCACAAAAGCTTCTGCGTCTTTAATTGATTAAACCCTTTTTAGCACTAACACTCTAGTTTCTAGTTTAGTAATTGTTTCTCTCCTCAAAGCTTTACTGCCTGGATTGGATGGGGGGGGTGAACAAGAGCCTAATTTGCCCAGCAGACGTCTTTGCGCTACCAGACTGTCTAAGCAGGCCAAACATCAAGACAATTTCAGATAGAGGCTTGGTACTTTTTATTTCCACTGATGCTAACTCACAAGAGTCCAGGTCTACATGATAATTTTTCATTCCCAGTCAGCCTTTTTTTGTTCACAAAAGAGAGTGGGGGTTGGTAACTAATTCTGAAAAATACTGATGAGCTATCCCAGGTGTTATGGCACATTTTGGCAGCCTGTCTTCGTATGTGTGGATTGCAGATAGACTGTTGAAGTGCACTAGGGTGGAGGGATGAAAAGATGGAGGGCAGTTATTGTATCCTGGGGATGGAAGTTGGGCAGAAGAGAAAAACAGGCAGGTTGCTGATGCAAGTTAAAATCATACATTCACACCACTCAACATACACATGCTTTAAACTGATGCTGATGCTTGGCCTTCACTATAGAGGAATTGCTCGCGATAAGTGGAGATTAACAAGCTCTTTTTTCTGGTAATTGTCCCTTTAGGGGATTCTTGGGCTTGGCATAATTGCCTTCCTAAACACACTGATTAGGACAGAAGCTGGCGCAGAGTCAGCAAAAAAAAAAGAGAGAAAGAAAGATAAGAAAAAGAATAAGATTGTGATCTGGAGGGCACTTTTTTGTGGTCTAGTGTAGTGAAATTTGAGTTTCGAACATTCATGGTCATGGTTGCAGGTTTTAGACCTGGAGATGTAAATTACATTTCAGGCACTGTTTGCATTCAGGCAATGCTTGCCAGGTCAAGCCTAGAGAGGAAAACTAAAATATTCTTTCAGATATCAAATGATGTGTAGTTTTAATAGGGAACACAACCCTTACCTTTCAGTCATCACAGTGAATAAGAAATGTTCAGAATAAATTATGTGCCATTTTTGAGTAATCAAAGAAATTTTTCTTAGAGTTAAATGAAATGTGTCCTCAACCAACTGAAATTTGTCACTGTGAAAAGCTAACCTCTTTTTGGTAACTGCCCCCTCAGTAACGCGGCTTCGTCTGTCCCATAACATGCAGTTTATTCCTGCAGCTGAACCATGATTTTTTTTCAGGATTTAAATAAATGATTCTCACTCCAACTAGTTCATTGTGACAGTGTGCTAGTAATTGGATAACTGGCCTAGCTCATCAGTAGCCTGTTGTCACTGCAGTCTTAAATTGGCATGAGGGAGAAATAGTCTTGTTAGAACGCTTTTTATTTCTAGTGAAGGGTATGTTGCTGTTAACTCCTGACTCTCTTAAATAGAGCCAATAAACATTTCTGTCCCATTCCTTTTTTTTAACAATCTGGTTCCACCACTTAGTCTGGATAGAGTTGAGCCATTCAGAGTCATTTCCAATTCAATATGTTTCTGCTTTGGATAGCGAACATTTTGCCGGATAAGCAGTTCTGAGCGCATTGTCTCACAAAATGGCTTTGGCTCTTGCCATGAATGGGCTCAGTGCTCAATGACGTGTCACCAATAAGGCAAAGGGGTTTAATTTTCTCAGTTCCGGTCTCTCAACTGCCTTGCGAAAATAAATGTCAGTGTCCCTGCCAAGTGTGTGCCTGCCTGTTACAGTACAAACCCTTCAAGATTGCATGTGTTTGTTCTAGTTCCCCTCCATGTTCTCTTCAGAATCGAGCAGAGGGTTAGCACACTATGCTGTGTGACAGAGGGAGGTGAATCTCTTCAGGTGTAAATTTGGGACATCAGAGGCGCTGTGGAAGAACATAAAACAACACTTACTTTACTTTTGAGCCATCGCTCTCCAAGATACACAGGCCAGGCCAGGTTCACCTTGACCAGCTCTCTAGGCCATGGAAAAAAGCCCTTGGTTTTCCCCCAGCTGTGCTGCAGAGGGCAGTCAGGTGTCACGACAGTCCTGGAGACGGACATTGGGACATTCGGACAAAAATAGCTGTGGTAAACAGCAGTGTGACCTCTCCTCCTGTGAGGACAGATGTCACTGAGTCAACAAGGGTACCAATCACCTTCGCATCCGCGCCAATACTACATGCCTTTTTTTCCAGTGGAAAACAAACCAACCAACAGTATGTCAAACTGACAATATGAGATGAATATTATTATATATATTATATTTAGCAGTATTTACAACAGTTCTCTCCTTAATTCAGTATCTTGGATAGTAAAACAAATAAAAAACATTACAAATGCCCCCTCCCCCCTTCCCTTTGTTTTCAAGAAGCACTGTTCCTGTCTAGGCTATAATTTGATGTTTATTTCTACCCTTTTTACTCATCTAATGATCGGTGGCTGCCATCAGCGCTTTTGGAGGATAATAAGCCATTTTCTCTGATCTGATCTTCTGCAAACACACTTGAATGAATCTTGCTTGGAAGCTGGAAGCTGTTTAAAATCTGAGGACAGAAAACAAAGGTATTGTGTACACTTTATCATAACCTTCATTAATGAGCTATTATAAGACAAAATCATAACATTTACAATACCAAAATATGAATAGAATTCTATTAATGATAGTTTGGCTTATGTGATTGATTAGTAGCCTATGCTTACAAATGCACTACAACATTTGTATTGTATTTTGAGGCATCCTAGCAGTATATCCCTTTAAAATGAGTTAATATAATAAATATATGGCCTAGTGGAAAGAACCCAAGCATGGATAGACACTTAACTAAAGACACAGACAAAGAAGTGGAATAAAGAAAACAATAAGTTGTTGTTTTAATATGATTATCAATCTGTTAAAAACATACATACACATTGGATAACCAAATATTTATACAGGATAACAGTAGGTCAGTTCATTAGACTCTGTTGTTAATAATGATAATGAAATGCATTATTTCCATCAATTGCTAAAAAATGGCTTCAGTGCATTTTTAATTTAAATGAGTTTAATGCATAAGCTTAAATGTAACAATGAAATAATCTTTCTGACAGTTTAGTCAGACTTGAATTGTCTTTAATTGTATGTTTCTGATTAAGAAAGAAATAGTGAGAAAAAAAAAAACTCATTGCAGAAAGAAATTCTAATCCTTTTTTGTCATATTTCTACCAGCCCTGCTACCAGCACATCCTGATATTTCACTCTAAATGTGTATTACGCTGAGCTCAACTCCTTGCCATTGGGGCAAATGTGCTCAACAGAGGAAAAAGATGGGCTTGAACATTCACTATTGAATTGAGACTTTGATACAACAATACCAGCACACATGTCAGTCCATGATGATGCTGAGCACAGGGACTCAAACTGAGCGCTGAGCCTCCAGCACACAAAGGGAACATTTAAACAGCTTCCACTCTCTCCCCTTATCTCACAGTACAAGAGGGAGCTTTTGGAGTTTTGTGAGAAGCTAAAATAAACTTCAAGACGACGATTTGTCTTGTGTCTGCAGCAGTTATTCCGAGTTGTGCAGGGGCAGGGGACATTCAGTATATAGAGTGAAGACTGCGCACTGATCTCTGTAGTACATTTGTGTGATAATACAATTACTTCCAGGCCTGCATGAGCATTACATGGTGTGTCCATATAGGAACCCATCTCAGATGTTACCAGCTTGGCATTCATTTAGTTCTGACAGAAACATTTAAATGTACTTGCTAGCACACAAAACAAGGGCATACGTTAAAAGTAACATATGTTTGATTGGGTTAAAGTTTCACAAGGTGTTCATTAGAGTGCTTTCACCTAGTGCTTTCAGTAGGAGCAAGAAAAACTGTCAAAACATCTGTAGATACAGTAGCAGAATAGTGAATCATGCAGCTAAAGCTAACTCATACACTCAAGTGAATTCGATTGAAGTTTTGCTTGCCCCCACTAGTTTTCTTTGGCTGATGCTTCACTTGTTTTACTAACATTTCTCATTCCTTTTCCTCTCGGTCTGTGATACTAGAACAATAGAGGTCTCCTTAAAGACAAGAGAATCTTGAAGTGAGTTCAGCTCATGCAGTGTCATCAATAACAAATTATAAATGCAGTCCACTTACCACACATCTTGGCAACAAAATTACAGTCATTGTTAGTTGAGGATTAGAGGAATTGAAATAGAGGAGAGTGTAAGGTGCTTGGAAATTATATGCTCCTACAAGTGTATTGTATTCTGATAAAGCACTGAAAATGAATGGTTTCTATAGCAATGCTGAGTAAGTGCTTGTTTATTATGCGGCAGGGTCACAGCTTCCTGTGAGATTACACCATTACAACAAACATATAAACTCAGCCTTTGTGTTTTGTATTTTAGTTAGTTTTATAATGACGGCAAACTTTTATCCTGAATTTCCTTATGAATTAAGTATAACGATCAAATCTAGTCTAAACTTTCTGGGAAATCAAGATGGTTTGGGGTTCTTGATTCATTTACTGCAACATCTTTCAAACTGGAATGATAATATCCGCAGCACTGCGTAAGCCCTAAGGGTTGAAACATTGCTTATTTTGTTAATTTTTGTTTTGTTAAAAATTCAGGAGCTTTACCAGCTGCAGACATTATACTCATTTGTTTTAAGATCAATTTATTTGTCCTGCTCTTCATCAGTTGGAGGGATTTGCACACAGTTCTTTTTTTATCATTTCAAAGTGAACACACACTAACTTTTGTATAATGTCAAGTTTGGAATAGAGTCACATTGCCCCTTTATTTACATGTGACAGGTTTGTTTAGTAGTTGCACACAAAGCGCAAACAAAATGACAGCTGAATATTCTATTTATATTGGCTTGGCTTCAGTTTAAAATACAATATGTTCAAAGTCGTTTGTTTATATTGACAGTATGTATTACACTTAGGCTAATAACATTAAACCATCTCTATTGAAAAGTGTTTCATGCTTGAACATTTTTTTTCTTCCAGTGTTTGTGTCTGCCTTTGAAGTTTTCAGCACTATTATGTGCAAGATGCCAGGTTCAGAAAAGATCAAAGTCTCCCTTTACATTTTGATGCCATTTAAGGGGGGCATCAAAGTATAAAGGGAGACTTTGACAACTGATAATTCTGCTACTCTGTTAGTCTGGGACTTGAGAAAGCTAATAATATCTATCAAACTGAAGCCCCAGTGTAAGTGGACCAAACTCAGTGATAAAAAAGTAAAAAAAAAAAAACTCCATGCATGGTTGTTCTTCAAAGCTGATGTTTGGAACAGTGCTAGTAAACATTAGATGTGAAGCGATATTATATGAAATTGTTAGCAAGAGATCCAAATAGGAAACTGGAGAGGGAATGTGGTATGAAAATGAGGGCAATTCAGTTCTACTTAGCTTCATTCACACACAATTTCTGAAAGGTGAAATGGCGTGGCGCTCATTGAGCACAGTGTCGCCTGCAGAGTTGATACACCATAATTGCCTTTGTCACTGTAATGAATCACACGCGCGTGTGTGTGTGTGTTTGTGTGTGTGGATGGCCAGTGCGATAAATAGATTTTAATTTACTTTCTTCGGAAGATGTGTGCCTTCACTAGGCTCTTGTTGATTGGGTTAAAGTGAAGCCAGGCTTTAGTATATTTGAGTAGGGGAGGGAATGGTAGTTAAATATAATTTTATAGTGTTGGGCAGTAGCTTCACTAAAAGTGGCGAAGCTACATTTTTGAGTAGCATGGCTGTAGTGAAGCTATGTTCTAAATAGCTTTTCAGTAGTTTAGCTATTTTAGTTTATTTTGGCCATAGTGTGGTACAGGGCCATGCACAGACCTTTTGAGGGGCATGTGCTGAAATTAAAAAAGGGCACCCCCAACCCCAAAAACAATAACACACAATAATATTCTTATATTATTTGACAAAGGCATTTAAAGACCATTTAAATTATAAATCAAAATTATATCTAAATATCTAAATAATATTTTATGATAGCTTGGCATACAGTGCCACTTCATACCCTACATCTACCTAGCTGATAAGCAATGTTGGGCAAGCTACTCAGAAGTTACCTAAGCTACCAGTTACTCCACATCAGAGACCAAAGCTCCCTGAAGACCAAATGTAGCAAGCTAAGTTACAAAAAAGTAGATTAACTACACATGAGCTAATTTGTACAAAAGGCCTATAATAATTCATGATCCAACCTTCTAAGATTTTATTATTGATTAAACTAACAGCTCTCACAATAGCTATACAATGGTAGCCTAACTGAAAAGTGTAGCCTACTGATATGACTGTTTACTGTAATGTCACCATACATTATGGACATTTTTAATGACGGCACCTCTGACTCAACAAATACATCACAATAAATGGAAGTTTAATGTAGGCTACGGCCTAGATAGATTTGCTGCTGTGAGCTAATGCTCTTATGTAGCTTTAAGGAAAGTTACCACACTACATGGACAAAAAAATAGCTAAACTACTGTTTGAAAAGCTATCAGATTCAGAATATAGCTTTACTTCGGTCATGCTACTCCAACATGTAGTTTAACTAGTAGCCTCGCTACTTCGCTGCCCAACACTGCTGGATCACTCAGTTACTTTGAGTCAAACTGAAATGCAGTTACACCGCGGGTTTTTGAACAGCAAATGTGTGCAATTTGCCCAAACGACATCACATTATGTCAACATCACACCGGTGTGATGATGCATTATATGAATACTTGTGTTTAATTCATAAAGACAACTTGACACTTGATATTTTACCGTTACAAGACGAAGACGTTCATCTACTTCTGCTCTATCACTGACTGATGTGCTGAAGCTCGTGGGCACAACCAAGTACAATTCCAAAAAAGGCATGTGCTCTGCACAGGATGAGAACTATGTGTGCACGTGCCTGGTGTGGTAGCTTTCTTTGAAGCTACATTTTAGAGCATCAGCTCACAGCAGCAAATCTTCTATGTACTGTAGAGGCCAGGAAGATCAGTTCCTTGCAATAGTGTGATGCATTTATTGCATCAGTGGTGACATAATTAAAAAATGTCCACAACATATACCAAAACAAAGAGTTTTCCATCGCTCTCAAGGTCACATTACAATAAACAGTCATATTGCAGAAGGCTATATACTAATCAGCTACTATTGTATGGCTATAGAGAGAGCTGTTAGTTTAATCAATGATAGAATCTTCGAAGAAGGTTGGATCATTTATTATTTATTCAATTCAATTCAATTTTATTTATATAGTGCATTTTTACAAAAGGCATGTCACAAAGCGCTTAACACAAGAGGCCCAATGAGCAACAGGGGCAAGGAAAAACTCCCTAGCAGCGTTTTTTGTTTTTACTTGTTATGGTAGAGGAAGAAACCTTGGGCAGTTCCGACGGCTCAAGGGGCTAATCCAACTGCCTAGGGCAGGTTTTCAGTCTCTCAGATGGCGAGTAGTCCACTATTATTCCATTAGATACACATTACAAGAAAATTTTAATAAATAAAGTAATATAGGAGTCCCATTAGAATCCCAGGATATAGTCCCATGTCATTAGGCGCAGTCAAGCCAGGGGCCAGCTAGAGGCTGTATCAATCATGTCAGGGTCATCTGTGAAGCTGAAGGCAGACCGCCAAGGAAGCCAGAGATGCAGTGGAAGGCAGGGGTGACCCTCAGCAGGGAGGCAGTGGCATGGACAGTGGAGTGGATTGAGGACCATTCAGGAGTGCCGCCGGATCACGTTGGAAGAAGGTCCCAGGAGAACCCAGGAGGTGCAGGCGCAGGCAGTGGAAGGCAGTGATGACTCACGGCAGGGTGGTAATGGCATGGAAAATCAGAGAGGAGATGAGTTAGAACAGTCTCCATCAGATTTCAGAGAATGTGAGTTATATTGCATGTGAAACCATATACAGATGTTGGCTATATGAAGAGAGAGAAGTAAGTAGAGAGGAAAGAGAGAGGAGGAGAAAGAATAGTGAAAATTGTACGGGTTAACAGATGGGTGGATTGTGGCGGCATTAAACTATAGCAGCATAACTAAGGTATGATGTATAACAAGCCAACACCACCAAAGGAAATGGTCAGTGGCCACCAAGCCCTGGACGGGAGCTTACAGCAGAGGCAGTCCTTTCCAATAATACCCTGAGGAGATGTGGCTTACCATACACCATCCCTAACTAAAGGGGTCAGTATATAGAAAAGTTTTGAGTCTAGACGTAAAGGTGTTGAGAGTGTCCGCTTGACGAATGTTAGAAGGGAGTTTGTTCCACAGGACAGGCGCACGATGGCAGAATGCTCTTCCTCCCATTGTCGATTTTGATATCCTTGGAATTACCAGGAGACCAGCATTCTGTGATCTTAGGGGTCTAGAAGGGTGGTAGGGAACAAGTAAGTCTTTAATATATGCTGGAGCAAGGCCATTAAGGGCTTTATTTGTTAGGAGAAGTATTTTAAAATCCATTCGGCTTTTAACAGGAAGCCAATGTAAGGAAGCAAGGACAGGTGTGATATGTTCATATTTTTTTCATCATATGCTCAATTCTTTGTAGTAGGATGCTGTGATCAATAGTGTTGAAAGCAGCACTTAGATCCAGTAGGATTAATAATGAAATGCATCCATTATCAGATGAGATAAGGAGATCATTGTAGACCTTTACTAGGGCTGATTCTGTGCTATGGTATGCTCTAAAGCCAGATTGATAGGTTTCCTGAATGTTATTTGCGTCCAAGAAGGTACAAATTTGCTTAGACACTATTTTTTCAAGAATTTTTGATATAAATGGGAGGTTGGATATAGGTCGATAGTTAGCCAGGACATCAGGGTCAAGGTTGGGCTTTTTGATTAAAGGCTTAATGACAGATGTCTTGAAAAGTTTGGGAACATGTCCTGCTACAAGAGAGTGATTTATAATATTAAGTATCGGCTCAGCTAGGTTAAGGAGAGTAGCCTTAAGGAGATCAGTAGGAATTGGATCCAGCAGACAAGTAGAGGCCTTACTTTTTGTACTTTAAAAAGTAGCTCACGTCTGTCATTATTTTGTAACTCAGCTTGCTACATTTGGTCTTCAGGTAGCTTTTGTGTAGTGAAGCTTCTTCTGATGTTGAGTAACTGGTAGGTTAGTTAAAGGAATAGTTCGGTTTTTACCACATTGAGCCCCTTTCACAGGTTGTCTAAGGGTGTATTCACACCTGAAAAGTCCTTTGGTCCACTTGTTTGGTCCGGATCATTAGCGGA
This sequence comes from Limnothrissa miodon, assembly GCA_017657215.1. Taxonomy (NCBI): domain Eukaryota; kingdom Metazoa; phylum Chordata; class Actinopteri; order Clupeiformes; family Clupeidae; genus Limnothrissa; species Limnothrissa miodon. The sequence continues at coordinate 65,111 of JAGFZM010001544.1, read as the reverse complement.
CAATTTTTTTTTCATTTGGTGTGGTTTGCATTCACACTGTACTTTTTGCAAGCAAACTTTATTCTGTACACATATCCACGTGTGTGACAATCGCTGCTCCCATTGGACAGAAAAGACTTGAGCGGCACACGCTGCACAGACCCGTAAATGGAGGGAAACATGGAGGTCCTACGTACTGCATTACTGCTCTGCTTATTTGTTTTATTAATAGAGCTCCAAAGACAAAGTGAGTACCAAGAGCAGCTCATTCGGCGCATTGTTTTTAGCATCCACGTGTTAGCAGCAGTCAGGAGTTAATGTTTCCCATAATACCTGGCTATGTACGGTGGCTTGTTAAGGCCAAAAAAGCGCAAGTATGCTGGAGTTGGTTCGGTTCGGGTCCTGTTTGTATTCACACCTGAAGTGAACCGCACCAGAGTCCGTTTGGAAGCGGACCGAGACCACCTCAAAAAGTGGGTCTCGGTCCGGTTGTTTGGTCCGCACCAGGATTCGTTTGTTGTATTCACACCTGCACAAAAGGTCCGGACCAACGTGGGAAACGAACTCTGGTCCGTTTAAAGTGGACCAAACAGTGCAGGTGTGAATACGCCCTAAAATGCAATAAAGTGGTTGACATCGAAATTTTGAGGATTGCTTCTGTCTAGGCTATTTGGGAAATGTAGAATCGCCTCTGCCTGCCTTCAAAATGGCTAGCAATGGGCATGTGTTGTTTCTATCCTTAAAACACTGGTTTTAAAAAAGTGCTCGATGATGTTCCAAAACATGTATCGTAGCGAAATAAAGCTTCCGTCATGTTTTATTTGGCACTTTGTTTATATGAAGGAGCAAATAGATCCCTATGGGACTTACAAAATGGCAAATAAAACATGACAGAAACTGTATTTTGCTACGATACTTGGGTTGGTACATCAGCAAACGCCACTAATCCCTCCATGAGTAGCAATTCCTTAAAACCAGGATAGAAACAACAAATGCCCAGTGCTAGCCATTTTAAAGGCAGGCAGAGGCGATTCTATATTTATATTTAGACATCCTGTGAAAGGGGCTCAATGTGTTAAAAAACCAAACTATCCCTTTAACTATTTTCTGAGTAGCTTGCCCAACACTGAACTACAGTGATATATGCTTACCTTAGAGCAAATTGACCTATTCTCTTTACATATGAAGTAAACCGTTTCTTTCAGAGAATCCGAGGAATATTAAATGTCACAATATATTCACAATAATATATAATGTGGTTGGAAAAGACAATCCTTCTGACCAGGTTGATGTTCTTACCCTGTGATTCAGATCTGTGATATGAAAGCATGTTGGCTATAGTGGCTTTTTGTGTGTGAAATGCTTTGCCACACGCAAGCTGTGCAAACATATCCATATAACATGTCACATCAGCTGGATAGTCAGGTTATTTAGTTTAGTTATTTATTTGGGGTTATTCTTCTTGCAGAATTCTGTCCAACAGGATTTTGTCTCGAACGATAAATGCAAAACCTTTTTTTGTACACATTCCCCAAAACATTTAGGGCTTTTAGCAAAAGTTAGCGGATTGCAATTTAATTATGAACAAAAATAGGTAGTAAACAAAGTACTTTGCAAATACAGTGTGGTTTTCTAAGCCAACGTCTTTGCATGAAACCAAACAGACAGCATGATGAAAAAACAATTCATTACAGAACAGATATCTTCCTTAACGCCTGTTCATTTCCAAAACACTTAAGATAATTGTTGTGGCTTGACGCCTCAACCAATTAATGCCTGCTAGTCAGTTTGAAAACCCATCCAGTTGTATTTCTTCATTGCCAGCCTTAATGAAAGGAAGATTGGACTGAACCTTCGTGTTGTGCTTCTGTATACTTTTGAATTCAAAACGTGTCATCAACAGTGTAGATTATAACTAATACACCTGTACAACTAATCAATGTGTATGCATGTATGAAGGTACACCTCAATATTTCCAAGTATGCTAATCTAACAAGGATAGAACCATTAAATATGGCACCAAAATATGTTTCACATTGAATAAATTCAAAATACATTTCACTGATCAAATGTTGTGTTGTATGTTCACATGTGCAAATTATGTATTACATAGTTATGTGGGAGGGTAAAATGTTTACATTGAAAATGAACATATAGTGAAAACTATTAGTGCTTTAAATGTCATATACATTCATGTTTGCAGACATTTATCTTATGTTATGTTACTAAACCACTCTAAAAAGGAGCATTTAATATTCTCTCTTTTTACAGCACTCTGACACATCCAATTCTTCACAACATTGCTCTCCTGAGAGTGCTTCCATACTATTGTCATGCTTGCTGTGGCTGTTTTGGTAAAAACATTTTTTTTCTCTCTTTCTCTCTCTCTGCAGGACCTCATGAGTAATGTGCATCCACAAAACGCTGGACATTGTAATTAATGTCTCTCTAAAAGGCATTATCTCTTTGGTCTACACTTCTCGCATCATTAACTTCACGCCCTTTTCACAGCAAAAAAAAAGGGGATTGTGTTTTCTGTGAGCGGCCAAAAAAAAAGCCCAATGGAAATCTTTGCATTTTTTGAATTCACTACACTTCAGTCTAGTTAGACTAGACTCTGAACCCTGAATAAGAAGGTCACATGGTGTTTAACATCCTCTTTCTTGCTTTACGCATGTAAGGAGACACTCCACGAGAGGGAACATCCTTCAACGTGTGTGAGTGTGCGTGTTGCAGGTCAGATGAAGTACTCTTTCTTGCTCTCGTCCATGGCGTCCTGCAGTGCCGGGTCACCCCGGAGCGCGGCGTCTGCTGTCTCGGCAAACTCAGTGCCCTTGGCCTCGTTAGTGTGGTAGGTGCCCTTGTGCCGGTACATGTACCGCAGCAGCACCACCAACACACACAGGATGACCAGGACCACCGTCGCAATGACAGCTGAGAGAAAAAGAGGAAGAAAAAAGAGAGAGGAAGAAAGAGAGAAAGACAGAGAGTTAAATGGGGAGTACAGTAGAACAATCAGTGACTTTGTAATGAAGTCGTTGGGAATTCAAAAGCTAATTTATGAAGCATTTCTTTAGTTTCTGCTCATTTTGACCTCTGCTTTTGTAATGGTCCTCCAGTGTAGTTATGGGTTCAACAGTCATTGAAATGAGCAGCTGAGAGGTTTGGTCATGGCGGAGCATGGTGGTAGAGTGTTTTTTTCCCCCACACCTGGCCCTGCAACCCAGCTCAGCTTGACTCTCAAGAGCTTTCAAGGCATCCCAGCAAATGAGTATGGATAATTATTGCCCACTCTTCATCATGAAGCTCTCACACTTTGACGCAAATGGGACCGTAAAAGCACATCCTTGGAGTCATTAAAGTCATAGCAAGGGGACAAATATATCTCACTGACTAACAGCTGCCTATGGTCACAAAAACATTTTATTAGTTTGCCTTGGCAATAAGGTGGCTTATCTATTACGTTTTGGAGCGGATCCTATGCTTGTCTGAGTTCACAATAGAGTTGTTGGAATCTATTGTAGAACATTAAGCAGAAAAGAGATTGCACTGTAGGAAGGAGAAACTCATATTGCTGTTATTAAACAATTCACTTTGTCAGGCCCTCAGATCAATGTTCTTTCTGTGTAAGACTCATTTAAGTTGTAGCAGTAAGTGCCGCAGAAAACCGGCAGACCGTCAGAAGCTATCAGTTGTAACACTCACCTCCGAGTATGGCATCAAAATAGCTATTATCCACTCCACCTAGATGAGAGAAAATAAAGATGAGACATTGCACTCATTACTTTTGTTTCTTAAAGCTCAGAGCGCCGTGCACAGGAATATTGAAGCTTGTTCAAAACACCCTGTGCTTTGTTATAGTAGAAGTTCAGAATTTATGAGGTTGTTTTAATAGACAGATGTTTTTTTTTGGCCTGCCGAGAAGGTCTCTATATCCATCATTGGGGACAAAAAGCTCATTAAAGACAGTGATTAAAGGTAATCATGAATTATTGCTGTAGCAACATCTGCCTGCTTGCCTTGACTTTCTCTGAAGGACATAAAATTGACTGCATCATCACTTGTGACATCAACCAGGTAAGATTTTAAATGGAGATGGATGTAATATGCCCTGCAACATATCTTCTTTGTCTTTGGACAAAGAACAGTAGCTTAAAAACAGAAGCCCGTAATGAATGTCTGGCATATTCATTAGTGTTTAATAAGCCACAACATTGAGCTGTTCACTTGTCATTAAAATCCCATTATTTTGTCTTGTTGACAATGTAGCCACACAAGCCATGAGTGAATAGAAATGTCCCAGTAATGTTGAAGGGCAAGAAAGAGTGGAAGGCCTGTCACACTGGGAGGGCATGGTTATCAGCCATCTGAACCTTAACTCTTACTAGAGACCTAAAAAGGTGTTTTTTTTTACATCTCTGCTCAAGTGTCAGGAAACATGGATTTCAAGAAAAAATGATATGCATATACACACACAAACACACACACACACACACACATTATTAATGCTATTTGCCATCATTCGTCACAATACGATTTTCTGCAGAGTAAATGAATTACATTTGATTCTTTATATGATCTACAGTATATGGGTTTTAGTGAGATCATTCATGTTGATCTGTTTGCCTTTTTGGTTAAAGAACATTAAATAGCTTTCACATTCAACTGCAAATGCATTTTACAGTTTTCCTCGAGTACATACTAACAGCTGATATGAAGAGGTTTTTCTCTTCCAGGACAGATAGGAGCCATGGTGCCTTGACAAGCAGAAATCTGCTCATTTTGCCAAGCAAACACAAGGGGGTCGGCGCAGCCTTGAGGTGCCCCCTCGTTAGCCTCGTTAGTGAGATCCACTGGCTGCCGTGACACAGATCGAGACATCTGCGGCGCCCAGGCACACCCGCACATGCCTTTTTTCTCTCCCCAAACGCCTGCCATGATGCCCTGAGGACCTGGCAGACAGGCTACTGGGGCCAACGCATGAGATGGCACCAAGTGTTAGAGACATCACACGTCATTTCTCTTCCCCCTGCCTTCACACATTTTGGGTTGACACATTCACACAGAAATACACACACACACACACACACAGGGGCACACTATCACAAGGAAAAGCTAACCTGGGGGCTGAGACGTTGCTTTCATCACTTTCCCAGGAGTGCAGCTAATCTTGGCCAAATGTGGGGCTTTGAAGCGCACTGGTAATTGTCTCCCGGTAGGAAGGACAGTGAAACTGGGAGCTAAATTAATTCCTCCCTCCAGCCTCTTGATATGATATTCTCAAACTGTATTCTAATATCTAGATCACTGCTATGTGTAGCAGTAGAACTATGAATTTCCCCTTTCTCCTCTCCCCTGTCTTGTGGGACGGATGGATTGTGACAATTTAGCATGGCATTATTCACCATGGGCTGTGGCACCTTAATCTGTCCACTGTGATGTTTTCAAGGGTGATAAAAATCATTCTGCTTGCACTTGAACTTTAGATGTTACTAATAATGTACTCTACTTAGATGTAGTGTCGCCAAGACCACAGAGCTGAAAAGAACCATAAAGACCTTTTTATTTTTATTTCATAAGTTTATTCAGTGATTTATTTTTAGTTTTACTAAATTATTTGTAGGTCTGATGCTAATTCTTGAGAGACTAGGGTAATAAAGAACATAGAGCTGTCAGCTTTGAGTATCTCCACAAGCAGTACAATTACATACATATTTACATGGTCATTTACACTTGTGTATTTTTACTTCACATTTGAAGGAAATGGAATGTAACCGAAACATTAGCACTTTTCATCATGTAGGGCATAGGTGTCATTTCCCAAGATATTGTGGCCACCTCTAGTAGACCAGCTGGAGTCACCATTTCCTGATAAAACTGTGCAAATAACAATAACACCTCATTAGGCTTTCAATATTCTTTTTATACAAGACATGAATGAAATATTGAGAGAAGTGTCCAATTGAAATTGTATTACTTTGTATGTGGCTCTGCAACAATACCACTCAGATCATTTCATTTGGCTTTCAATCACTGTTAAATTGTGAAGCCTTTTTGGTGTTGCATGCAATCAAAGTTTGATTTCTCAGTCATTGCTTGTCATTTTCCCTGTCCTTTTCTAAAAGGGAGGGCCAATTCTATTATAAGACTAAATGAGATGACAACACAATATGTCAACAGAGGGGCTCAGAGCTTTGTTCTCGCTTCTCGCTCAAATCTGTCAGACAAGGAAATATTTCCAGCAACACCTTTTTCACTAATTTATCAGCCTCTCAGATTTATTTATATTTATTCTGTCACAGATATATGAGTGTTCTTACCTGACGAGTAAAACTTTTGTAATTGGGTTTCATGAAATAGACTAGTCTCACTAAGAATAAATTCACATGCTACTCAATTATATTAAAGGGGACATATTATGCAAAAACTCACTTTTTACAGGGCTTTGAGTTCATATTTGGGCCTCTACTGTTCTTATAAACTGTCCAAGCGCGAAAAAAACCCGTCCATCCGTTTTCTGACGGTCAGTAGAAAGACTTTGGTGTCAAGAATATTATGCTCCTGTGAGCCATTTAGATGGCTCCCTTATTTTCACGTCACACTAAGGGAATTGGCATAGACCAACCCCAGCACCTGTCGAATCCCCACCCATTTAGCCAAAGCTAATGTCTATCTGCCTGTGGCAACCAGCAGTAACAGGAGACTGTCGAGGTAGAGGATTATAAAATGTCAACTATTAACACCGTGTGGAATATGACTTGCCAATGTCACTGTGTAATGTAGTATTGATCTATTGAGTAAAGTTATCCATATTTGGATTGTTTTGGTTACCAGTTGTCATTATTTCAGACCTTTCAAAAGTTAGCATGTTAGCTAATATACGTGAGATTAGCTCACGTTCATGACATGGTAAAAAAAAAGTTATCAACTGATAAATGCTGCCAGTGCTTTTTTTGTACTAGAAAAAGCCTCGGAGTCTGTGTTTTTTACTTTAAAAAAAAAAAAACCCACCCAGTGTGAACACCTTCTAATGCTTGTTAAAATATTGTCTAGGTTTAAATGAAATGTTTATCATGTTATTATCAGTGGAGGCGTGCCATCAAGTAACGTTAGTCTAAAAGCCCATAGTCTGACGTTAGCAGTTGTAGCCTCACTTTATAAAACGTTACTTGAACGTATTCAAGCTTTGTTGAGTTTAAAATGTTAGCAAATACTAAATGTTGTAAAGAGATGGCATTATGTTTCTAAAAAATAACCTTACATTAGGCTACATTGTTGTGGCAAACTAAACATGGTAGGCTAACAACTAAGGAGGGATCCAATGGTAACAAATACGTTTATTAAATAAGTTGACTTCAGAAACCGTTTGCGGCATTCTTGCTGTTGCTGGTGGATCCTCTTGTTCGGCATCGGCTCTAATTTTCGAGCAATGTAAACAGTTCATGCAGCCGGAGGCTTCTCATGGGCAGGGCGGGGTGTGACCAGCAACAGCTTATTTGCATAAAAGTGACAGAGCCCTTAAACGGCTCAATTTGGGAGAGACTGAAACTGGCAAGAATAGAGCTGGTGAAATCTATTTATGTGAGAGTGATTTTGTGCAAAGAACTTCATGAACTTGATTTGTATAGCCCATAGACCCATTCTAAATTGTTTAAAAAGAGGTATAATATGTCCACTTTAATGTAAATAGTGTGCGCATATGGTTTGAATTTGTGTGTGTGTGTGTGTGTGTGTTCTGTCGTAAATGATCAGTGATGTTCATGGATTTTCTGTGATGCAGACAAATTCACATTTCATTGTATTTCGCCATCTCTTAGTAGTCTTTATTTTATTTAGTATGTTTGCAAAGTTTAAAAGCAAATTTTCTTCTGTTTCCTCAACTAGAGGCAGGTTTTTAACCTTTGACACTGAGTATATGGCATAGCCTTTTTGCTTTCCTGAAGGCCGACATCATAAATCTTTAAAGACTACTATCTCAGAGAATTGTAAGGAGATAAATTCTGGTCCATTTAATGGCTGTTGATGGTCTCTTCACAGTTGCAGAAACCATATTATCATTCCAGTTCTGCAAAGTGCATGATTTAGCAGCACTAAATTCTCTACCAAAGACAGCAAGGCCATCCAAGGTTGTTCTTCATTTCCATGGTATTTTTACAGCAAGAAGCAAGAAGTGATAGCCAGTTATACACAGTTTAAAAGATTTATTTAGCTTGTATTTCCCACTAGTGTAAAAGGCCCATATCACATGATACAAGCACAGCCAATCAGGTCTAATAAAGACAGCATTCAAGCTACCAAATAGTTTGTTAGGTCTTCACATACTATCCAGATACATAGCAAGCAAATATTTAATGTCCTTTCTTAAAAAAAAATTACATTAAAACAAATTTGTTGTATACACATCTTTGTATCCTGCTGGAAGCATGAAACTGGTAGATTAATCTGAATGAAGTTTTTACGCAACAGATTTGATACTGTTTCAAATGAAAATGCAATAATGTAGACACTGCTTGAATCCACAGACGAATCCACAGATGAATGAAAATGAGCCCATTCAAACACTCTTACTACGAGAATTACTCTTACTGTAATATATTTATCAGGAATCTAGAATTCCTGGTCTTTTTAGTAGATCCGTCAGGGCTGACCTCACAAACAAGCCCTCTAGTCTTTATAAATAGCATTTGACTCAATGATAAGACTGGTACTTAAAGGCCCACTAAGCAAAATCTTTTAGTTAATTAAAACGAACGGTGTAGAAGGTGCCACTGTGGCCTACAGCAGTAGATACAGCATTTGCAGTGTTCAACAGCAGCGGTCCGCCTCCAATAGAATGCAGTGCAATACAATGCAATACAGCGGTCTTAAGAGGGAGCTTGTGAGAGAAAAAAACTGATTGTCGCTTAGCCCTGCTTTAAGGTAAAGTGACAATTTGACCTTATCATTGAAACGAAATTATAATCTGATCCATATTGATCCCAGGTGAACTGACTGCCATATTCAACTGAGACAGAGCTGTAAGATGCAGTACAGTGTATAAGGTACTATGGTGCTATACATTTAGTTGGGCTGAAAACCTTCCAGGAAAGGGGCAATTGCCAACCTATTGAAATAGTCCTAATGGAAAGGGCCTATTTTTTTCTGCCTATGTTAATGAGACGTGTATATCAGCCTATCAACCCCACCCATGTCAGTCACAACCCCCCTCCCCCTAAACACACACACCTTTTACTTTACAGCCCTCTGTACTTTTTATGCACAATAGACAGACAACATGTAGAATTTTACTACATTTTTTACACCGTTTTAAAATAAGTAGCCTATGTGACAATATTTTCCTTGAATTCTTAAATAACAGCTTTGTTATTTCAAGGTTACTGGTTAAAACTTACTTTGATGACTCATTCTCAAAAATAATGAATAATAATCAGCTTCATATCTGTATTTCAAAGATATTCAGTGATCTATAGCAAAGATTTCACTAATCAAATGCAGTACAGCATGGATTTGAAGATAATTCCTATCAGCCAAGGGCTCAGGTTTTGGGCAATCTTGTGTTAAAATAACCAACAAGCTAACTGGCAAAATGTTACCAGCTAAGTTGCAAAAATGTATTTATTTACTACATATGAAGCTTCTTTATAACTTACTTTGCCCAGGAGGTCACACGAAATTTGTGCATGTTTGTATTTCACTGTGTCCTGAAATAACTCTTTGATTTCCCTATTTTGCACACAGCTTTTTCTGGTTTATGAACCTTTCTAATTTGATTTTACTGTACTGTACATCACCTAGATGCTGCTGTGAGCTGATGCTTTTAAAATGTAGCTTATAGGAAAGCGTATACGTGGTCAAAAACAAACTAATGAACATCTCAACTGCAGTTCAGCTACTAACTTTGTAATTACCAATTAGCGTTAGCAACCTAAAGCTAACGCCCAACACTGAAGCAAGTCAGTGAACTGTGATCATACCATTAATTAACAAGTTATTATGTAATTAGGTTAATTAGCATCCTGCGCATTGACACAACAGTTGGTCTCTATGAGATATAGAGTGGATGTAATAATTGTAATAAATCTCAGTGCTCTCTCTCTCTCATTTCTCTCTCCTTATCTTTTCCTCTTTCTTTCTAGCATATGCTTGCCCATGATTTTCTAACAGCTGTTTGTTTCCGTAGAAACTTCTAATTAGTCATAGGAAATGACCTTAACCCTAACCTTAACCCAGATGTTATTTACATTTATCAGACAAAATAACACAAACAGTCTATAGTTATCCATATGTAGAATAAATATTAACAATTATTATTTTATTTAACATAACTTAACTTAAGATGGTACTTCACTTTTCTAATTGGACTGTGCAGAAGCACCCTTTGCTAAACTGCTAACTGAGAATGGCTTTAGCAAAAATCGTCTGGTTTTAATTCCTCTCAGCATCTTCCCAAAAACATTCTCCACCCAGGGAGGAAAGGGTTTTGTAGGTCAGTATAAGGACTGGGATTCCTCCACTCATATTTTTTGAAAGCTTAACATAGAGAGAGTATGTGTAAAGATGGCTTGTCTGATGATTAGATACATTTTGTGCCAGGCATCCAAGATTTAATAATGGGCCTTCCCAAGTTCCCAGGAAATATTTCATGTTGCCAATGTAAAACAAATTCAAGATGTGTGTAGCATGTTCAAAGGTTCATATTCAAACCATTCTGGTCTTGTTTTAGTGTGAGTTTATGACAATATATCAATGTCCCTATTGTACAAGATCTAGTTTCCACAATTGCATTTTCTGATAAATAGTCAGCAGAAAAACAAACAAACAAACAACAACAACAAAACAAATCAAACAAAGAGCTCACCCACCATTAAGTAAATGTGTGTATGTCTATTGACTGTGTCCAGAGTCTTTGCCCACAGTATAGGCTTGCCTTTGGATGTCCGGTAAACCCATGCTGTATACACACTGCAAAACTGACATTTTCATGAAAGCCTGAACATGTTACAGCAAATTGCACCAGTGTCAGTCTGTGCAACATGTAGACTATTTGTGCCTGGAGAGAGTAAGCCACTGAATCTCAAATAAGATTATGCTCCTGAGGTGTATTTCTGAGTGTTCAGGAGGCTCAGGGACATCACGGTATGCAATATAAATGACCCTTTCAAAAATGTAATTACCAATGTATCCAATGTATTCAGCGTGTTCCAACAGTGTACCACCTCTACACTTAAGAACATGATTTCTTGTCTCTTCATGTTGAAAATGCTCAAATTATATCTTGAGTTTGGTGACCTATTTTCTCATTAAATGACAATGAATGGTTTATGTGTGGGAGAATGTAAATAAATGTAAATGTAAACATAGGCTTCCTATCACTCACAGTGGTATACTATAGTTGGAACAGACCATTATTTGTTTCCCTCATCATTTAGCTATTGGCCTGTGGAATTAGACAACTGAGAAAGAGACGTGAGAGGTGTCATTCAGTGCAGTGGCCTCTGCAGGGCCTTGACTGAAGCTGTGTGGACTGGGTTCAAATGAATCAGAAGGCCATGAGTACGATTGCATGAGATTGAACTCCTCATACCTCTTACCTGGAACCTCTGTGTTAAATGACCAAGGCCCTTTAGGTCTTTCGTTTCCATTTCAAATAAGTGTCAGGCTTTCTCATCAAACATGGATTTCAGACACTATAGTTCTCACTGCTGTGCAGCCTCACAGTCTATCTGCCCTTCTGATCAGAAAAAAGGTTAGTGGAACAAAGACTGGTCCAAGACTGTTCTTTGGACACTGTGCAGTCTGACATTCTAGAATTCACTCTTTCAACGGAGTCCAACTTGTGAAACGGAGTGTGTGACTGTGGTTTTATGTGGGAGAAAAGTGAGGGTCAATCACTGATCAATGTCCTGAAATAGAGAGCTTACTAGAACGGTCAGACATACTGTATACAGCAACAAATGAAAAACTAGAGAGTGAGAGAAAGAGAGAGAGAGAAAGAGGGATGGAGAATGAGTCTTGGCATGGTGTCAATGTGAAGATCAGACCAGAATTTCCACGGTGTCTGATGCTGTAGATGTCTGCCGCCCTACAATATTACACTTGATATTTTGGACTGGGCATTAAATGAAGCTGCTCCCTCACATCTACCTCATCTACTATAAACCTGCCAGACAGAAAGATGAGAGGAGAGCAAAATGTGAATTTCTGAATAGGGCTGTACATGGAGTGTCCTGTAGAGTGATCTACATTTTTCTTTTTATTCCATGGAAGCTACTAGGGCTTTGTCCTTACATCTTGTTTCCATGGAGATGGGTAGTCACATACTGCTCCTGTTCCATACCCCGTTAGAAAAGTACATGGACAATATCAAGGTACATCATAAGACTTTTAATTGTCAGCTCAAAAGACACATATAGGTGTGTGCTATACATTAGGCTGCCTAGTTATTATATGCATTCTGGAAAAAAAGGACGGTGAAGGGACAGTGATTGGTTGTGTTTCCTCAGCTGTTTTGCATGTAAGGTCTAGTGCTCTTCCTATTCAGCTGTAGGTCGGACATGCATCTTCTTTGTCTGTATCTGTATGTATTATGATTGCAAATGCTTTCTACAGTATACTAATAGATAGGCCCCAATTTCATGGTCACTGTTCAAAAGAAGAACGAACCCTTTTTCAGTGAAGACATTCATAACTATTGCACCATAATTATGATTATGAAGATTCTGTCATTGTATGGCACTCGCCCTTGTCAAGGTCAGTCTACAATCACAGTGAACAGGACATCTAATCTTTTATGGCAGGTAAGGCGGACAAAATGGATTAAGAATCCCAGAAAAAAAGTAACAAATGGGAAATTGCAAATGACCCAAAGGTCACCTGGACACTGATATAGTTATTCAGTGACCTAGAAATCAGATTATAGTGCTGGAGGGAAAGAAATATCAAATTGAGAAATAAACCTGCAAGGGTAACAGTTCCTGTCTGCAGATAAGGTCAAGTATCACAGGGACACCCTTAGGTTCTTGAACTGAGCCGTGCAAAGGCATTTCAAACTTTTGATTTTGCAAGTGTGACAAAGTAAGTCAGGAGCCCTATGAGCCCTTTTTGCTGGATTTTCCTACATTTTTATTTCTGAATTTAAGATTTAAATGACTGCAAGCGATTATTTGACTTGGCATCCCAAAGACTACTGATACATGCCAATGTGCATTTTGTACCATAGCTGTTTGGGTCCATGTGAGTTAGTTTACTGCACATTCTACCTCCATTTCCAGGGTGTAAAGAGTCAAATAGCTGCAAATATGCATTGGCTCTGTGACAAACATCAAGATATATTTTGCCCCCCTCTCAATGCAAATGGAATGTTCCTAATGTTCAGTGGACCAGTGAGTTTGTCCTTGCACATAACAACAGGCAACAAGCTACAGTCAGGGGTTGCACACGCAATACTACACAGACTACAAGTTGCTCGACAGCAACAGAGAACAAACCTGACAGTTTGCTGGAGCAGGAGGTTAAGAGAGGGCAAAGAGAGTCATGGACCTTACAGGGTGGCCAGCCACGTTAACCAGTCCTGTGCGGCAGTGGAACATGACGGGCTCCACAGAATAAGAATGCAATGTTTTTTTTTTTTTTTTTTTTTTTAAAGGCACAAAATGGACTGCTGCATGCTCCAGGCGACTCAGTGTACCCAGAACAGTCTACTTCTCCACTCTGTTGTGTAGGTTACTCAAAGGGCAGAGCTGTATGGCGCATATATGGTGCTCTTCAGCTTACTGTAGATGACTGGGACAGCTGACAGCTGGGGAGTGACTCACCCTGCCATAGCATGCTACTCCTGTCACTGCTCCCACTGGTTACAGTGTTCATGCCCTGAAGAGCTCATATGCAGTACATACTGTAACATTACATACTGTAACATTACTTTGTTCCTGGTATGGCATGGTGATAGTATGAAAAAAAAAACACCAGTCACGTCATTTTAATCATTACTTGTCACAGTGCTAACAAAGGACCTGAAGAGAGAGGCTAATGTACTTTAAATTGTGCTGCCTCTCCACAACATGCTCGCTAACTGGGAGAACAAGCTACTCATTTCTGCCCCTTGCATACCTTCAAATGGGCAAAATAGGATTTCCTGTCCTTTTGCATCTGAACCTGCCAGGATCTGTTGTGTAAGTGACATCCACCACATCTTTTCCTGTCTCTAAGATAGCAGTGGGTGACAGCCGGAGGGAATTTGTTTCAAAATACAAATCACAAAGGGGCCAACATGCTTACATTCTGTCATGGTGTTCATCTAAGATGAATGACATGATAGAAATGGAAGGTTTTATACAGAGCATCTGCCTGAGAGCGGTTGTACACTTTTTTTTTGAGAGGAAACGTTGGAGACATCAGAAATTTCTAGAATCTAAACATTCTTTGTACGTATCATAAGGCAGATGTTTCTGGCAACTTTTGGGCATATCCGACTGGGGAGGCTTTATGCTAAAACCTTGGAAGCACCACTCAATCAATTTTACAGACATCGCCCTTGGCACATTTACTAAAATTACTAATTACAGCTTGAGCTGACTCCCACATAAGGGTATCTTAATTTACCTTCCATTACTGATCTTAAAAAATAGAACCATCATTAATCATGTTGTGGGAAAAGGATAATGGAAAAGCAGTACTTGCTACTAAAAGGTTACTCACTAGAACAAAGACCTCTAGCGCTTTTGACAACAATAATAAACAGAAGTACTGTATATCACCTTCTTTCTTACACTTCTGGAACATAGCTGAACTGAGCTGTAATTAAAGGGGATGCGTAAGGCCAGTTTGTCACTGATAAGCAGTGATGGACGAAGTACACAGATCATGTACTTGAGTACAAGTTGAGATACCTAGTGTAAAATATTACTCGAGTAAAAGTGGAAGTGCTCCCTTTAAATTTTGACTTGAGTAAAAGTATAAAAGTACTTGACTTCAAATGTACTTAAGTATCAAAAGTAAAAGTAATTTGGTGTAATGTAGTTCCAATGTCTTGTCATGTCCTTTATACACTCAATCAAGTCATACAAGGTAAAAAAAATGATATCTGATATCCAGTAGTCGAGTAGTAAAATCAAACCAGGGGGGATGGTAGAATTTTTCGTTTATCGGACATATTTTGTGCTGATGAACTGTGTACACTTTTTTATTGTTGTTAAAGCGAAACATAATGAATATGTCGGTGTTTTTTGTCCGAAAACATGCATGGTGTGGATGTTACACGTCATTGATCCTGTCATCACACACTGTAGCCTAACCCCTGAGTGACACAGCAACCTGGGCCGTCAGAATTTCTAGGATCTTATCAGGAGGCAGTAATCACACAGCTGGTTTCAATAACTTATATTTAAAGAATTATGTACAGAAATACAAAGCTGAGAAGTTTATGTTCAAAGAATGATAAAATAAAAACATGAAATCAATATTACCTTCAAACCTATTCACCTTAATTTTCCTTTAATATCCAATTGATTTCCTGTTGATCTTCTATTTTGAGTCAAATTTAGTTCTAAATCAACTCTTAAAATGTATAATACCTCTTTAAAGGGAACGTTAATGTTAGCGATGTTCACTTGTTGAATGCGCTTACATGATTGATTGATTGTTTGATTGTTATATCAACTGGACGTATGTTGACTCTCTGTATGTGGCTTTAGGCCTTGCTTGGGTGTATTACTGTATTAGCACTTAAGTATTTATTATATTCTATTATTTTATGTGAAGATGCACTGACCAGAGACATCTCTCAAGTTCATTGTACCTGTGACAATGACAATAAAGGACATTCATTCATTCATTTAGCCTACCTTAAACATGACATTGACACGACATGACAAACTTGACATTGGCCGGGTTTCCCAGATTCGTTAAGAAGCTCTTAACGCTAAGATCTTCTTTGGAGCGCTCTTTAAGAGCTCTCATTGGCCAGATTAGCGCTCCAAAGAAGATCTTAGCGTTAAGAACTTTTTAACGAATCTGGGAAACCCGGCCATTCTTTGTTGTCTGATGAATCCCAGAAACACGAACTAACGTCAATTAACGTCAACTAAATCAAAATTAACATGAACCCAACTCAGCTAGCTTGCTAAATAGAGAGGCACATGTTAGACTCCAAATTAACATTCATTAGCTCTTTTGTTATTGTTAGTATGTCCTAAATGACATGTTTGATTCATAAAAAGTGTGACTGATATTTCTGACTCTTGACAAGAGGTAACTTAACGTTACCTCTTGAAACGCCACTTCTCGCTCTCTCAAGAAGTCCCTCAGATTGAGCTGTCCACGTCGCTTGGCCATGATGTTAAAATCATAAATTCACAAAACCCTGTAGGCCTATCCAAACATTAGCCTACCGCCACTGTTCTCCGCCGTCACTGACGTCATGAGTAGCCTATTTGTGCGAGCAGGTAGCCTGTTTTACTTACATTGCGCAATGCCTGTTAAGTGTTGAAATTTTAGTTATATTTCCAGTGTTGAAAATAAGTTATTTAATTGATAAAACGGCACAAGGGATGGAAGGGGATGGACGTTTTTACAGGGGGGATGATTTTTACCGGTTTTGTCTTAGGGGGGATGCCATCCCTCCTCATCCCCCTCAACTCGACTACTGCTGATATCTATCTACTGATATCTATACTGATATCTTTTGAAATTATCATAAACACATCCTACTAAATGGAAACCACGTGATAAATAGGGTGGGGAGAAACCACATAGACACATATTTCTTTAACAGTTTACTGTTTGAAGTAGCCTAATGTAGAAATCGTATTCCTTTATCATATGGCACCTTGCTCATTTACTACATCACAGCTGAGCTGTGCAATAACTTGCAAACTTTCCTCGGCCGCCATTACTGCCTAAGACCCACAAATGGGATTCAAAGATGCATTTCGGAATTTGGGGGGTTATTTTTGTTGTCTGTGATTCCATTATTGCGTTGGCTATAAATGTGACAGCGAAAAGAAGCAAGCAGGCAGGCAGCAGCCATAGACAGTAAAGCGCACAAACTGCACGAAACACAACGTGTTCTGATTGGTACACTTTCGGA
This sequence comes from Limnothrissa miodon, assembly GCA_017657215.1. Classification (NCBI taxonomy): domain Eukaryota; kingdom Metazoa; phylum Chordata; class Actinopteri; order Clupeiformes; family Clupeidae; genus Limnothrissa; species Limnothrissa miodon. The sequence continues at coordinate 48,046 of JAGFZM010001544.1, read as the reverse complement.
ACACTTGTACTTATTTTGACCTGTCACTGGTTACGCATGTATGTTGTGGAAAGGAACGTAAAAAGAAACGACAGATTTTAGGAAAGTAGTGGAGTAAAAAGTAAGGTTTTCCACTTCAAAATGTAGTTGAGTCAAAGTATAAAGTCTCACAAAGCAATGATACTCAAGTAAAGTACAGAAACGTTAAAAAGTTACTTAAGTACAGTAACGAATTACTTGTGCTTCGTTACTGTCCACCACTGCTGATAAGCCATTATACTGTAGTTTCTTTCAGGAAGCTTGCTGTCTATGTACTGAATGTCTTTTGAAAGTAAGGCACACGACAAATTTATTTGTAAAACAGTCAAATTACAATACTAATGCACGGGCATGCTATTATTATTTGAGGGTAATGTAAGCTATTAACATGCTTCTGATAAGGTAAGGTTCATTTTATGATGCAAGATCCACCAAATGTGTCAGATATAGGAATGTCTGTAAAGAACCTTTGAAAGTTATATTCAGAAACACACTCATGTCCCTACAGATGCTGAAACAACTGGCTGCATTATAATGTCCTATAACAGCCTTAAAGATTTTATAACTCCTTATGAATGTGTCAATGATGCTTCATACACTCAGATTTTAGGTCAATAATAACTCTTCTCTTTTAGCTATAGATGAATGTTTGTTGTAGCCTGGGATCCTTTCAAGGATGATTTGGGTCTGGCAGTTACAGATCCCCCATATCCACAGGTCAGCACCGACGGGCCTCTGCAAGCAACTTTGTCGACTGATGACTGTTGGTGTTGTTATCACTGTGCTGTACCCAACCAGAGACTCTCTCTATGGCTCTGGGCTAGAAGTGATTGGTGCCTGGGATTTAGGGACATATGCTAAATGAGCCCTGATGGCTTGCAGCCAGACGGACCTGCAGAGCAAGTTCAGATTTGCTGGTGGTGTGTCTGGATTTCCTGGCTATATTTGCCCCATAGGACTCTAGTCTATAAATGACCTTGGGTAGAAATTGGAATTTATTTTCTAGTTGGCCAAATTCTATATATGACTCAGACCCCTGGCTTTGCTCTAATGATTAATTGGAATTACAGTTCTTGTTTTTATTATTTAAATTTGTATTGTTCAATTATTATGTAAGTGAAACTGCAGTTTGCCTTCAATGGAATTGTTTTTGGATCAAAGAATTTGGCAAACTACAGTATATACAAAGTTTAAAGTCCCCTCACTGAATGATATCGCATTTAGCTTTCCTAGTCCTGTCGCATTTAGCTTTCCTAGGTTCAGATGAATCTCAGCAGTAATGTGAAAGAGCATTAGACACATTAGTTAAATGAGAAGGATGATAGAATGAGTTTAGCTCCTTGCTCGCTCTCTCTATCTCTCTCACACACACACAGAGGGCCACAGGCCTACATGTGTACACACATACACACAGAGGTTTCATTCTTGAGATTAACTTTCACAGAAAGAGAAAAAACAAGACCTCTTCCTCCTCCTTCTCCCACATTTGAACTGCGCTGAATGTGCCCTGTACCCCCCCCCCCCCCCGTCTTGTCTTGCTGGGAATTGAACTGAAGAACAAATTCTGTTCGTATCTTGACAAAACATATGGCTTGGCACAACCACAACATCAGAAACCCCCCCCCCACGCCCCAACCCCGACTCTCCTCCACCCCTCGCCTTCTTCTGGTTGAAGCCCCCTCCCCCAGGGCCTCTGTCCCATCCCTGAGTCTGTGGCAGTGGGAGTTTGGAGTTGGTGTGTGTCTGTGTTTGTGTGTGTGTGTGTGAACAGTGGATGAGTCAGTTGGCTAATGAGTATGAATTCTTATGACTGAATCAGATGACTAGGGCTGATTGGCTGCAGATGCTTGGGAGCCTCGTGCTCCTCCACGCCTGTTAGCTTCAGCCTCCTGCAGAGGACTGATACATCAAAACAAATAAATAAAAAACAGCAGCAATTATATTTGAACTAAGCTAAAATAGCGTGAAGACTGTGTTTTTTCTCCTTCTTTTTCACTAAATGCTCTGTGTGTGGTTAGCCCTCAGTGTTGTTGGGGTGTCTAGGAGGAAGCATGTGTGTTATTTCCCCATCTACGACAGCTGGGCTTAAGAGCAGGATGTGAGGGATCTTGTGGGCCAGAGATAAACTCCCCACATCCAGCGCAGACTTTCTCTTGGCAAATTTCACACATCCCTTTTCCCCTTCCCCTGCCCCAAGGGCTGAGAGACATTTCCAACTCCCCAGATGCAGATGCAGCATGCTGCACTCCAAGAAAATATTGAACGCAATGTCCCACTCTTCTCTCACATCAACCTCCACCCCCTCCTCCCTCCACCTCCTCTTCCCTCTACTCTCCTGGTGCCTCTTAGGAGTGCATATATCAACCCACTTTCCTTTTTAATTTTTGAACCTCAGAGACTCGCGATTCTTTGTCTCTGGTGAGCACTCCAACATTCTGGGGGGAGAGGAGAGCTCAACACAGAGAGGGAATCAAGAGAGGAGAGAGGCACATGTTGTGCACATGCCAACTCTGAGCTGGCTCTGTGCCAGTGCTTCACAATGCACACACTTTCCCAGCAGTAAGAACCCAGCTGAGTGGGAAAGAGTGAAAGAGAGAGAGAGAGAGAGAGAGAGAGAGAGATGACACGCATGGAAGCTTCTGAAAGACACACCTGATAATTGAGGCTTTCTTATCTTCCAAGGTGAATTGTTGCATGGCTAGAAAAAAAGCTGTTTTGTGCTAGAGATGATGAAGGGCTCTGAACTTATATAGATGAGAACATACCTACTTTATTTTGTGTTGTGGCCTGCAATAAAGTCACAGTAATATCATTTGAGGTGCTTCCTGCTGTGTTACTGAACCCCCATACATACAGATACCCTCTAAAAACGCTGAAGTTCTGCTACTAAAACAGCAGTGAAAAGTCACATTATAGATGTTTGTACTGATGCTGTTCCTGAACAGGGAAGTAGGAGAAATGCTTTGCCTTCAGCAATAGTGTGTTTCAAAATAACGTTTACCATCAGCTGTGAGGCTCTCTCTCAAAAATTGCTTTCTCTGGGGACATGTAAATAGGCTGATGCAACATGTGGTGTCAGTGCACCCATAGTTTGGTGGGGAAATATAATCAACCTTTCACAGCAGGCAATTATCGTTTAAACAGCAAACATCAAATCTGATTTTCGCCCATATACCCACCAGGGACATTAAGAGTGAAGTGTATGGTAAATATTATCCTTGCGTAGCAAATGCTATGCAAATACACAGTGAGCTTATAACCCTGTAAATGTCTCTCATAACAAAATGTAAACAAGACTTTTAAGTTGAGAATGAAATCTTCTGTTCTGTTCACCTCACTCTTGTGGTAGCCCCACGCCGTGAGAGTGTCACTAGATTGGGGGTCCTGTATTCCTGCCACGTTTGTATGCACGAGGGCTTAATAGCTTTCAACATTCTTTGAACTGCGTTTGGCTGATTTCTATGCTACATGCCAGTTAATATTGTGTCCTTTGGTGTGGAAGAGCTGCTTATCTGTTTTCCCAGCCTTTGGGAACATGACAGATGAAAACTCACTAGGGTTAAATGGAAAACAACAGCAGGAAATAGAGAACTCACACTATGTTTGTTATTCCTTTGTATTGGTAGTACCGTTTTGCGTGCATTTAAATGTTTGTGTAGAGGACACAGTTGTGGCCAGGCGATTTGCACACTGACTCTGATACAGCAGCACACAATATGTGATGAGAGAGAGTGCAAGTATCCATTCTATTACTACAAAATCAATACAAATATTCATGGAGTACAGACACCATATAGTATATTGGAAGCAGTGCAACCGATTGACACCTCCTATGCTTGCAGCTGTCTAGATGATTATAAGTGAAAGCGAGCGAGTGACCATAATACATGCAATAATTAAGAACTGACACAAACCTGACCTTGATCTTTTTCAACAGCACTCTGTTTTTATGACCAGACAAACACATAACAATGGCTCTCTGTGTACAAGGTGGCTGAAGTGTTTCGGCTTTGTCTATACTGTGTTTTTGTATTTTTCATAACAGGTGACAGCTGGTCTGGTCAAAACCCATTCAGTGCTCTCAAGAGTGACACTGCATTGTTTGCCTCCTGTCACCAGGGCCTCAAACGCAGCTCATCTCGCCCACGTTACACACGCAAAGCACATTCATCACGTTTAGGTGCCAACAGGAAACAACATGTTAAACAATGAGAATCCACATGATGCACACGCACAGTGCTAAATTACAAAGTGAGCTGTAACAATACAGAGCAAATGAAATGTTCTGTTATAGTGCAGTTGTGTTATTATGATAGGCATCTTCATCAGAAAAAGAGTTGGACACGATGCAGTGGCAGGTGTAGAAGGCCTTTACCATATCATATAAAACTATACAGCCTAAGATGGTCTGTCCAGAGAAGTAAATGGCCCAGAAAAATGTAATAATGTCACTGACAGCAGTTTCTCACACTGACATTGATACAAATTGGATAATGGAATTGCCGCTATATATCAAATGCCAGTGTAAGCTGAGAGTGTGTTGAGATGAAATGAACAGCCTCAACACAGAGATGTATCCCTTTCTGCTGGGGCATTTTCTCCACATTCTAATAATGGCGACAGTTTCCAAACTGAAATAAATCATTTGTATTTGCCGGGTTGGTTGATTACTACGGTCAACACTACCGCATCACAACATATTCATTTGGGAGCAGTGGATTGAATTAAATTGAAGTGTGTGTTGGTGGTCTGTGTGTCTTTATATGAGTATGGGCCTGGGGGTGGAGAGAAATGTCCTATATGATAATTAATCTATATACAGATGGATTGCCAAATTGTTGTGGATATCATTGAGAAGCGCAGAGAACCTCAGGCTAACACAGAGAAGAAGCAGTCATTGCAATGGCATTGTCAGTGTTATGCTATTGGCTATGGGAATTATTTTTCAGCCTCACTGCACGTGCACATGTTGTTGTTTGCATTATTGTCCCGTGGATACAGTAGAGCTGCAGTCTGCGTTGCACTGACAACCAGTGCATGACAAACCTGAGAGCTACAGCCTAACGTCTCCAATCTGCCCTTTTGGAAATGGAATAACAATGACTCTGCACTTCTAAATATCAACCCTGTACAGGTGGAGCCATTTCAGTGTTTTTTTTTTGTATCATTATTTATTGGTGCACAGTGAGAATTGTGGCCCACTCACCTACATCTGTGACCTGGGTCTGGTCAGTTACATTGAGTTCTCCGGCAGTGGAGTCCATGGTGCTGGCCTGGCAGGGCTTCCTGAGATCAGATTGAGAGGGACAGCTGACAGAAGCTAAAGTATCCGGAGGCTTTGAGCAGCCCTGGGGGAGGTGAGAAAGGAGTGGGGGTGATGGTGGTGCTGGTGGTGGTGCCGTGGGTAGAGGGTGCAGGGGTGTTGCAATGCTGTCCCTCTTGGTTTCAACTTTCTACAGGAAAGGGGAAAGAGATGTAGAATCTGCTTATTATGTCATTGTTGCACAGTATATTGCATGTATGAATATACAGTAAATATAGTGAAAACAGCAGTTGTAAATACCACCTGAGAGGCCTGATATTGCATTAACATGTAGTACATAAAGCATATCTCTAAACTCTTATTTGGGGGTCATTTATATGGCAATAGCTATATCTAATTATGTATAATGATAATATTAAAATTGCTAAACATGTATAAAGTGAACTAATAAACTGCATGACTTGGCCATAAGCAGGTTTTATCATGAGAGTTGCATGCCCATGTTCTGAAAGCCTCAAGTCCTTGGTCCTTACAAAATTAGCTAAGATAACTTATCTAAACTCCTTCGAGGCTAGCCTTAATTTTGCTCTTCTTGTTGTCAGAGCTTTTCTTCCATGTCAGAGCTTTGTGGGAAATGAACTTTGCTGGCCTCTTCTACAACAAAGACAGGAAAAAGGAAGACAGTGTGCTGTATTATCAAGGCCTGGCAGTCCTGTGCTCTCCAAACTCCAGAGAACTGTTTTCGATTAGTCTCAAGTAACTGACATCAGCCCGATTCCTGGAGACAGATTCATCCCCCCTTTTTTCCCATCCTGCTTATAGAGCCTTGCTGCCTCGTGTCCTATCCGACAGTTCAGACAGAAAATCAGGAACACTTCAAGTGCTTCTTGAGTCTCTTGATTTCGTAAGGCTAATGCCACACATACCAAAGCACATCTGTAGCTCCTCTTTGTGTCAGCAGCTTTGCCACAGAAGCCTGTTGCACTCTTGCACCTCAAATATCAAATAAAACAGACTTGATGGAACACAATATACTGTATGCTAGGTCTATAAATGAACGCACTTTACACATTTTCAAATTGTTTTGTCAGTTGCTGTAAATTGCTCCAGTTTCACCATGACACCATAAGGAGGGAGTGTCAGCACATGTTGGTAGCTTATAATGTGAAATGACACATGACTGTCTGATATGCAGGCAGATGACAGTCACAGATGTTGTTTAATTTGTTCCAACAGCACTGTGATATCTGTTCCACTCTTCATTAATCATGCAACCTTCTAGGGTGTGCTCAAGAGTGAACACACTGTACTTTCATCATTTGCCCAAAACTTTCAGCCCTTCACCTTTAATCTTCCCTGAATCCTACACACCTTTTCTTTTTTTAAATTGAATTTTGCAAACAACGTCTGTCTGTCAGAGCGTTTCCTGTAAGGCACTGACACATGTCTTGTGAACTCTGGCTCCTCACAAGCTTGTTTACAAAGTTCTAAAGCTGGAGTTGCCAGGAAGAAGCCCAACTTACCAGACTCTTCTAAAATCTTCCACTTCACTCTGTTTGCTTTTGGGTGTCATAATCCAAAATAAGAGAGAGATCCCTGGGCATGGTCCATGATCGCCATTGGCAGGAGCTTGCTTTGTAGGGAGAAGCACAAATACACTGACACCTAGAGCAGCAGAAGTGGAGTAAATGTCCCTATTAGTTTTGCATGTATTGAGAGGAATAGATCTGTTGCACATGAACTTTCCCTTTGCTCCTCCCACTCCCCTCACTCCAGACCTCTTCCGTGCCTCCAATGGTAATCCCCTCCCCTCGGCCGGCTCCAAAAAATATCCCACAGCTGTTGCACTGGGAAGTTTAGGGAAGGGGGAGGAGGTAAGGAAAACCGAACCGGAAAGAGAAGAAAAAAGAGAAAGGGTGAAGAAGAAGAGGAGGAGGAGGAGGAGGAAGAAGAAGATTGGGTGTTATTGTATGTAGACTATTTCTAACCGAAGCTGAGAGTGTCAGTCAAACCAAGATTCTGGAGAGGATTCAGCCCAGCTGGTGTGTGTGTGTGGACAGAATGGGACAGCCATTCCCCATTTCTGACACAATATCCATTCTAATTGTGGGTAGCAAAATCAGTTACTTAATTAACTTACTTAACTGCACTTTTTGAATGAATTAAAGTTTAGAATTTTCTTTATTCTTTGTTCACATATAAAACAAACAATAACAAATATAAAATATCCAGGGATTTTTAAAGGTATAGTTTAACCCTTTGTATGTAAAAGCTAGCCTGGCTTGCGCAACAAAGCTCATGGGAGCTAAGTCTGGCCATCCTACATTACTAAACGTCTTCTGGGAGGCGTGCTTAACCTGCGTCCATCAAATGCCTGTGTATACTACTTGACGTATCTACAACCAATCAGACCACTCATTCTGATGACGTATGCGTAAGCTCGTTTCTCATTGGTGCCCACAGATTTGGGAAAAATAATTCCTCTAAAACGGCAGCCTGCCCAGACTGACTTGCTCGTGAAATTGAATGTAGCGTCACAGGAAGTATGGGCGGTCCCAGGCTATGTAAAAGCAGTACGCAGTATTAATCATATGAATACCAACTTGGAAAATGGGGCTTTAGGGAAAATGTGCAAAAACAATCCCTGTACATTTAACATCTATGAAAATCAGTTGTCATGAATTCACATTACCCTTTACATAAAGATAGATTAGTAATGTTCATTTCTTTTGCTCTTTGCTGGGATATCCAACCATAAACTCCACAGCTAAATTTAGACACATATTAGTTCTGCCAAATCCAGTTTGGTTACAATAAATGGCAGAGCGTAATATTAACACCAAGCACCACCACCCTCCACCCCTTCCCACATAACATGAGTGATTCCAGTGGATTGCATGATTGGTGTGTGGAAGAGATTAATGACAGTGGAAAGGGGAGTGATCTTCTCTTAGTGTTTTTTTCTGTTAGTGTGCCAAGCCTACAGCAAAAAAAGATAATAGTCATCTTGTGGGTAGTCAGTTTTAATTCTCTAGTGGTGCAGCATTTTTTGCCCTTTAAATTAACAGCAGTGCATATTGTAGTTTGCAAGAGGAATAATGTACCCAAATTCCCCTCACCAATTTGAACAGTTATAGTTAACCAGATTAGCAGGCCCTTAACCCCAAGCTGCTCTAAGAGAGGGTAAAGGGGTCATGGAATCCTTCAGACCACAGTACATGTTAAAGATGTAAATACATTTTTGACTGTGAAACAGGCCCCCCCCCCCCCCTTTCCCAGGTCATTTTTGGGAGGAAAAAAAGTTTTTTGAAGACCAGGTTTTGTTTTATACAGAAAATGTATTTATTTGATAATGCTAGATATAATTTATTGAAAGGAAACATTCAAGATGCTTTTGCTTTTTGTATTTAAATATAATAAAAATAAGCTAAACTGCAGGCAGCCTTAAGCTGTCTAAATTTAAACCTGTAAGCATCTTTCCACAGCCTATGGAATCTTCCTGCCCATACTTCCTGTGACGCTACATTGAATTTCGCAGCTATATGCATTAACCATAATATATATTTGCATCAGTCTAGTTTACAACATGAAAGCACTGACACAAAAGAAAACAGTGGTGCACATTGAGCTCTTCTGCTACGTGGCGTAGGCCTAACCTGGGCTACTCTTCACAGACGTCATCTTCCTCTCTAACGACCAGGCAATGATTGGTCTGCGACAAAGCGAGTCCATTGCGCCGTATCATTCTTTTACACCACCGGAGATTAGCTTTGAATCCATTTGAGGGTAGGCTACATTCAGTTCTCCAAAAGCCAAAGCTAAAGCTTTTAGCTGTAGGCCTAATATGGCTCTGGTTATGGGCATTGCATATTCACGTTTTACTGTGACATACATACTCACAGACTCAGCTGTCAATTACTTGGAAGCGACCGCATTGACGCAGTCTCACGGTACACGGCAACACTTTCTTTGACTATTACCATTTTTAAGCCGTTCAGCTCGCTAACGACTAACATTGCACTTAGTGACCCCATATTGTCTGGTTGCGTGAGAGCTATTCGAGTACTATTCGCCCGAGTTCACTAACATAATTCTAAATTCCACTATTTTATCTAGCCCCAGAATATAAGACGACCCCCCTATTTTAAGCGCTATTTTTAGAACGAAAACCTCGTCTTATATTCGGGCCAATACGGTAATTAAGAACTGATAAATGTAAGTTGCTTTAGAAATAGGCATATGCTAAATACATGAATGTAAATGTAGATTTCTTCCAGATTTTGGTTGAATCTTCAAATATTTCTCAATGCAACTGCATTTTGATATAACATTTGATCATGGGTATTGGGTATTATCTCACCTTATCATAAATAACTTTTGTATGTTACACATTGATTTGTGCCATTCATTTCAAAAATCCTTTACATACAGTAGACCCACATCTTTGTGAATTGTCTAACATATGCTTATTGTATGGTGGCACAGGCACCTTATATAGCAACAAATCTTTTATCACCTTATTAAGAAAACATGTATGCCGGAGAACCACATGGAACAAACATGATAAATGCAGAACTGATGTTTGTCAGAAATCTGTTTATGGGTGACACAGCCTTGAGATGAAAAAAGTACTTGGCGATGACAGCAATTTATGTCCTCATTGATAATGCGTGTCACACTGGGGTGTGTCAATTGTTTGGGGCTTTTGTGTATCATTGATTGACTGTGCTGTAAATGAAGTTGGCCTAACAGGAAGGAGAATGGCTTTTTAATTGCCTTCATTTTCTGTTTAAAAATGGTGTGACTGTTGGCTGTCAGCAGCTGCAGATGCTAAACAAACTGTTTCCATTTCCTGTTGCAGACACCAGATGCTGTCTCATTGTCAGGACTTGTATTAATTACCTTGAAGAGGTTGGATGTGGGCTGTGTCCTCACAGTTATCAGGACTGAAAATAAGAACCAGTTTTTTCCTCAGAAAGTTGTTTGTAAATTCTTACCTCTGCTTCTAGGGACTTCTTGCTGTCTGAAGTGAAGTGTGCACTCAAATCTCTACAGAATTACCACACTCACCATGCTGCATTGGCAAACACTGTGCATAGCCAATGCAAGGAGTGTATCTACACCATCTCTCAAATACAGTAGAAGTAACATAACAAAAACACTCCCAATGTTCCAATTTTTGGCAAAAGTTATAAAGTGCCATGAAACAACAACCAAACTCCACCACAACAATAACAACAGCAACAATAATAATCTGCCCTTTGATACCAACCCTGGGTTTGATTGATTTCACTGAGGCATCCCAGCCCATCACAGCTACAGGTGCGAGGTGATTTGTGCAGGGCTATTGACGCCAGATGTGCATAATCCATTAGCTCGGTGGTGCCTACGTGTAATTACGCAAAACAGAACAATGCTGCCAGCGACGGCTAGGCCCAGGCAGGACCATGATTGGCCTCCTCTGTGGAGATCCCGGGTCTCAAACACACAGACAGAAATCAATTGGGAGGTAAATTGTGCAAACAAAATCCATTAGTACCTCTCGGCTACAAGATGTTAATTATATCAGATGCCAGAGGCTTTAATTGAAATTACTAGCATTATGGACAGGGAACCAAAGGACACTGTTTCTGTTGAGGGAGATGGAGACAATGAGAGAGGGGTTGAGAAAGAGAGGGCGATGAGAAAAAGAGAAGGGAGGTGAGAGAGCATATGTTCTATGTGAGCTGTAAAGCTACTGTGAATAATAATGTTTATGGTGTAATTTACTAATGCTTCTCCCTATTTCTCTACCCAAATTGACAGGCTTTGGGGCACATTTGTCAATGCCTCACGTTTTTTGCAAGCTGTGTGCACATTCAAGATGTGTCAAGTTGTTCTTACTTTCAGGCGATTCATGTGGAGATCAGGCCTCTAAATGTAAATTGATTGCAACTGGGAAGGTTTAGCATCACAAGATAAACACCAGGAAAACACAACTTCAAACAGACAGACAAGAGGGTTATCATGTGAAGGCACTCATATGCCTGGCATGGTATGTGTGCTCATGGATTTTTTTCTTCATATCACTTGACCAAGATGAGATAGAAAGTGTGTGTGCGTGTGTGTGTGTGTGTGTGTGTGTGTGTGTGCAAGCGAGAGAGAGTGAGAGAAATAAAGAAAGATTGATAAGGTTTCTATCAGTCCAATCAGAAAAAAAAATCTGAAAAATGTAAGTTCCATATAAGTCGATAATCATAGTAGACTTTATGTGTGTGTGTGTGTGTGTGTGTGTGTGTGTGTACTGTATGTGTGTGTGTGTGCACTCCGCTTGAAAACTCCCTGTGAGCGAGTTCAGTGTCCAGTAATGCAGCTCAGTGAGTAATGTTGGGCACAGACATATATCCAGTGGGGTTGTACTGTATGCGTGTGCCCCATCACCAGGGGGTCCCGCTCCTGGCCATCTGTGTCTCTGATGGGGCCCACCTCTGGGACCCCAGGGGCCAGACCCCCTCAGATGACTTATTACCCAGAGTTTAGACCTAGTGTGCTCTGTGTCCTTGAATGACTCTCCAGCAAGCTCTCTCTCTCCGGGGCTTGCCTTCCTTTGGGCGTTTACTTGTTTACTATTGACACCCCAGACTCTGAGAGGGAGGCTGGCCACTGAGCTATAAGGGGATCACCAGCAGTCCTGAGCTCACATAAAGGCAATTGTGTTTGTCAGAGGTATGGAGAAAAGATACTGAAACAACACATTTGGAGGAACACTTGTGTTCCCATGCAGCCATTAAAACCGTCTTTGCCAAAGTTATTTTGATATAATATATTTATGTTTGCCTACCACAGGATCTCAAACTTTTTCTGTCATTTCCATCTCTGGAAGGAGTCAATCAAGCCATACGGTATCTCTGTTCTTTTAGACTGCCGAGTGCTGACAGCCAATGTTAAAGGTCTCATTCCATCGTATTTTCATTAATTTTGTGGTGGTCTCTTGTCAAAAATAATGTCATGAGAGTTGGTTTCGACAAAAATATGCTGTGGTTGTCTTGTTTCAAGCTATTTTAGTTAGGTGAAAACGAGAGCAGGGATAGCGCGAGAGGATTCTTCTGAATATTAATGATATGCAAACGTATCGCCTTTGATTGGCTAACAGCACTGTGACGCCTCTAGTGGGTCTGTCTGCAGGCAGCCTAATAACGTTTTCTTGAGGGCGGGCTAACTGCATAGCTAATGTTTAATGTGGCGTAGGCTTGTACGGCTTTTCTGCTTTTCTGACAGGCGAATACAACTCGGGCTGACCTATGGTAATGTAAACGGTGTATTGTGGAAGGAGACCTTCAACAGACAACTTTCATGCCCTCAATAGTTAGTGTTAGCTGCTGTTACACTATTTTGTCTATGGTGCACAAAATTCTGTCCATACCAATTTCCATACCAAGAGAACTTTGGAATTATGCACACCGGGACTATTGGTTGATTCACTCTGGATAATCCCATTCATTTGTCTCGCATAATGAAACATTCAATACTATGGGACCTACTGAAAAATTTTACTAAAATCACATTTATGCACATGCCCTATATAAACACTATCAACAAAAAGTACAACTTGAAATGTAAATAAATTATATATTAGGATGAAGACAATGACATTAGATGTGATTTTAACAGAAGATTACTCTGTATGTCATATTTGAGTTAAGAAATGATATATGAAATGGAGGCACAGCTTTATGTTTATATAAATATGAAGCTAATTTTTCAATACTACATTTCCAGAGTTGAAAAGCTAAGCACACACAGTTTCATGTAATATGAGCATGACCTTTGTTTTTTAGAAACACGTATCTAGTGATGGCAAGATGAGGCTTTGTTGAAGCTTTGAAGCTTTTCACCAAAATGTGTTGCAAAAAGGTTCATTTCATGAGGCCTCACTTAAGTTTCAAATGCTCACTAAGGCCATCTAGTGGTGAATTAATAGAACAGGAATAAATTGCACCATGCTTATTTAAAGAAGTTTCAGGCACTTTCCCAATTGTGGTACATTTCTATAAATACTGGTAATAATAAATCATAATTATATAATTATTAATAATATGTATTACTATATATTTAAATTATAATTGGGGTGAAATTATTGTAATGAATGTACAAATGTGATAAAGTGCTTTTGTAACTGATAAATGGGGAGCAGTGAAGAGGTGTTTTTGTAACTGGAGAGGTTAAGTGACAAAATCATGTCAAGCAATGCCTGATCCAGTTCTTGTTTCCTGGAAGCTAAATCCAAGGGAACAAACCAACTTACTAAGCTTTAATAGCAGTAGGCTAAGTAAATAATTGAATAACAGTAAGTAAATATACTGTTTATACACCTTCCATCAGAATCAGTTCTGCCATTATGCACGTAATGCCTCAACATGGATGAGGTGTTGTTGCTATAAGATATCACTTTTGCACAAATTTGACATTTCAACTATGGATAGGCTATATTGTATAAGTAAATTTAACAGACGACATTAAGCTACTGATAATATCTTTACATGTTAAATAACGCCGTCTAGTCTTTAAAACTATTGCATAACCCACCTTATTGGAGAAATCTGATCAAAGTAGCCAAGCGCATCACCTCTGGTGAAGGACGACGGCCTGCGCCAATGTGCAAGGGCTAGCCACATGCGCCTGGACACAATGACCCGACGGGCGGGATTTGACCTGGAGGACACACCTAGCTCCGCTAAGGCGAGCTGTAGCGGGCGTAAGTGGAGAAGGCCATCCGCGGCGCACAGGAGGCCCGTCAGTCTGAGACACAGCCTGGCTGACACGCAGGCACCCAGTCTGAAGTGGGGTAGACACGCCCTGACGTCCTGTAATCTCCTCGGAGTGAGCGTCGCTCCCATTGAGTGTGAGTTCAGCCTCACGCCTAAGAACTCGACCTCCTGGGAGGGAGAAAACATGCACTTGTGTAGGTTCACTAAGAAGCCCAGATCGTGCAGGTTACGCAGCACAGTGTGAACCTGTGACGTCAGGAGCTGATTGGAACCCGCCAGCAGCAGCCAGTCGTCCAAGTAATTGAGAGTCTGATGCCCTGTGCTCGTAGGGGGGCGATCGCCTCCTCCACGCACTTGGTGAAGCACCAAGGTGCTAGAAACAGACCAAAAGGGAGGGCTACGTACTTGTAAGCACTGCCCTCGAAGGCGAAGCGAAGGAAACGCCTGTGCCTGGGGACAATGCCTATATGGAAATAGGCGTCCTGAAGGTCTATGGTGACCATGTAATCCCCCTGGCGGACTGATGCCTGACCTGGCGCGTCAGCGACACATTCACCGACTGAGGAGAGACCCTGCTCTTCTGTACGTGCGTTAGCAGAAGCGTCCGACTGGGTGGACTGTTGGCTGGGCAACGCGTGAGTCTGCAAGAAGCGAGACGTACAGCGGCGAGAGAGGCTGAAGAGCGCCCTCTGATCGCGACCGTTTCCAGCGCGGCGCTCGTCCATTGCCCAGGGGCTAGCTGAAGAGCTAGCAAGCTGGGCCGTGGCTAGCTGGCTAGTAGGCGGCTGACTAGCAGCTAGGTAGCTAGCTGCAGGCCACGTTGCCGCCGAAGATTGTCCGGGCGACTCAAGCGAAGACGCCGGGGAACGCTCGGAGAAATGGCGGGGAGGGAGAATGCCAGCGTCAGCGGGGGAAAAAAACGCCCCTGGACCGCTGGTTGATCCCACGAAGAAGGCTGCCCTGTTCAAGAAGCCGCGGGAGACAGCCGATCACAGCGGAGCTTGGCTGAGTGAACACCAGTGGCGTGTTCCATCCTAAGGCAGAAGCAGACAGCATGACGGTCGGCAGCCGCCATTAGCGGTTTCCAGTCGAGACATCTAAGCGTTGCCATCCTACGACTCTTGGTACCAGGTAGGGACCGACGTGAGTGACTTTGAGCAGGATGGATTCTGGAACGTCCTGAAAAAACTTTTGTGGTGGGCTTTCAAAAAAGCCGTTGATTTTTTAAGAATATTTGCGAAGCAAACGGAGTGACTCAGAACACACGCAGTAGGCGAGGTGAAAAAGGCAAAGAGGACCTGAAGCGTAAGCGCAGTCAATATATAGACTTTCTGACGTCACGCAGAGCTGTCTAAGTAGTTGCCTGCGCGCGTCAGAGCGCTTACTGCCCTTTTTTCAAAGCGTTGGTTAAAGTTGACTTCAGAAAAAGTAGGAGATGATAGGCATCCTCCATTCGTACGTTTCGGCTTCGAAACGATAGAGAACTTCCTCATTTTGTTCATCTCCATTGTTAGTCTTAGTAATGAACAACAAGTTGCAATAAACCGCAAAAAACACTTCTGAAAAACTGTCTCCAACCACGGACACAAACCCACGAGCGCATATTCTTCATGGGACATCTTTATAGTCGACATGTCCCGCAAAAATCAACCTAGATTCAACGCGCTAGCACGGCAAGCACTGGGCAACCGAGGCCTCAAACATCACGTCACGTGATCTCTCCATTTTTACACACGCCTCGATACGGAGCGTTGGGTAAAATTTACGTGAAATGCTCGAGACTTCGAACAACATACGATCTGGCCATCACTACATGGATCTGTGTATAATGCATTATTATAATGACATTTATTTACAATAAATCTATTTTAATACAGAGTTGAAAATGCCTTGGTCTAAGTATATGTGGCCAATTTCCACCATTTCTTTTGCCACTGAGTTACAGTAACTTTTGTTTGTTTCCCCGTGGTTTGAGTGGGGAAGAGTCAGATTGAGTGTGATACAATGGAGGTGTCAATTAGCCATGTCTTACTGACATTTCTACAGAGCTGCTTCATCCTGCTGAAAGCATCTTAAAGTTGATGTCAGACGTCTTGTATTCACTGCGGGAACAAGAAAAGGTGTAACACAGTAGGTGGCTTTGGAATAAAACAGAATGCATCCCAGTTAACTGGGGAGGAAACAGGCAGGCACAATATGCCATGTTCTATGCTACTAACTAAGATAAAGAAGTAGCAATACCCTCCAGATAGACCCTCCCCATGTCAGGGAACACTTGTCAAAACTTCCTCAGCCACACAGTATAAAAATAAAAATACTGCAAATAAAAAGCTCTTAAACTCAGTGGGATAGATGTGAATATGAGTATTTTATTTTTGTTACTTTCCATGAACTTCTCTTTTTTTTGTACTGATCTTCAAGGAGTGAGTGTATGGAGAGAGAGAGGAGTGGGGAAGCGACAGAAGATGGATGTTACCGTGGTTGTGCCCAGTGGGCATCCGTATGGCTGGCATTTCTGTCTGTCAGTATAGAAAAAGCACCAGCGCTGCGGTTGCTAGAGGCAGTCACTGCATTACAAAACAGGATGACAATGTGAGGGATGAGCACAGGTGAAGAAAATACTGTTCTGTGAATATGGCAGATATTTATGTGGACAAAAAAAACAAAACTTGCCTTCTGACAAGACTGGTGTCTGCTCTTGTTTTTTTTTTTTCTTTTCTGCTCAATTAATCTGTCCATTTTTATTCCCTTGAAGCCCCGCAGCGTCATGTTTTGGAAATCTGCATTTTTTCTTATTGCACGGCAGGGCAATGCATTTGTAAACAGGCAGGTAATTTGGACCCCTTCACAAAATCCGAGCTCTCGGGCTAAACGTAACTGAAACAACATGGCTATTTCCCATTCTCAATATTATTGAAATATGCATTTTGGTTGTAAATGAAAAGTGATACAAACATGATATGGATATTGCAGTACACACTGAATAAAAATGAGGAACAAAACAGTTTTGAGCAGGACGGCTGTGTGTGGATCCTGTGCCATTGCCATTGTTGGTACACTCACAACATGTCTTCTGCTAAATAAGAAAATAAATACTTGTGAGTCTAAAAAAAAAAAAATATTTGTGAGTCTAACTCATGCTGCCTGATCTTTCATAGTTCATCCACTAACAATTTATTTGAAAGCATCTATATAGGAATGACTGGAGTCTATCATAAACATTAATGACTGATGGCAGCTGAAAGATAAACACGGTTTATCTTTATGACTTGTCATGTCATTAAGTCTCACTTGGTTTTTGGAATGTCTGCATATCAAAAAGCCATATGACACTTACAAACATCAATGAAATGTTATTCATTTTCATGACATTTGTCAAGTTGTGTTTAGAAGAAGCTTATGCCACCCTTATGCAGACTCTTTCACATAAAGTGTCCACCTTTATTTCACTCGTCAGTATTCGAGTTCCTCCAGTGCACCACACCAGCTCCTGCTCCTCTTCTTCTAATCCTCTACCTCTGTGCTGCCGTCGGCCTGGAGCCTTTAAGCCACACTGCCTCTCTGAAGTGTAAAAACAGCAGCATCTTGACCACTTTATTCCAGGAGTTTTGTGTCCAGTTAACTGTTTTGGTGATATTTGGAATGATTTAGGATCCCTGGATCTTCAGAGGATTAAGTAGCTTTGGACTGTGCAGTGCTCATTTGTGACATGTCTGCCTCTGTGATTTCCCTATTTTCTCCCCAATCGTCTTTGTCTCTGTGTTGCTTTGATGAGGCAGAACATGCGCCAGGCTGTAGAATCCACCCTGCCTAATGATGGAAGAAACTAGAGAGACAATCCATTGCTATGATTGGCGCATGTTGTAGTGTCGGTGCTCTGACTGTACCATCACTTTTTATTATACACAAGGATGTATAATAACGTATGTCTGCTATTTTCATCATCTATGCTATTCTCCAAAAAAAACATGATTCTGATTTTGATATCAGATCATGGAATCTGTGATAATGATGTGTCATTACAGAACTACATAGAAACTCTGAGCTGAGCTGAGCTCTGTGTTGTTTTTCTACAGTGTTTGCGAGTGAGCATGGAAGGGCAGGGGTTCTGAGTGCAAACCCTACCCAAACTAGCCAATAGGGGTTGCTCTGGCACTTTTCTCCAGCAACACATAAACAAAACAGGGCTCCATATTTATTACATGGCATCTCTATAGGCTGCTTCTCTCCTCTTGTCTGTATGAAAAAGAGAGAGAGAAAGAAAGAGAGAACAGAGAGACAGAAAGAGTGAAAAAGTGAAAGACAAATAGAGAGAAAGAGTGACGAAGGGAATGCATGGAAGTAGTTAAATATTCCAGATCCTTTTTGGCTCAAAAATTGAGGCTTCCACCATGTGCATGATAAAATGTCTTATTACATATAAGGCCTGTTATCCTCTGGGCATTTCCATTTTAATGGAGAATTAATCAGACACACCATCAAATAAATCTATTATAGGCGTATTATAGGGTTTTAAAGGAATTATCCGTAGTAAAATACACTTTAGATCAATTTACGGATGATTGGGAGTACATACGTTGAGTTGACATCAAAATCATGTCATTTGGATGTGTTTTGAGAAAGTTATATGTTACCGTTTTGAGCCAAAACTCGTTAGCCTGGAAGTGACCAGGGCATATCATTTCCGCCGATACAAAACGCTATTTTTATACCTCTTCTACAGTTCCAAACAATATTACTCTTACGTGGTAGTGAGTACAGGGTCCCTAAAGCCAAACCTAAGTATCCCGAGGTCTTCATGTGGTCGGATAGAGAGTCCAGAATGAATTTTATCGAGCCGGTACCTGTCCAGAAATGTTGCTGCTTCAGCTGCCATCTTTAGGGGAAAGTCTGTCTGTTGATCTAAAGTGTATTTTACTCTGGATAATTCCTTTAAAAGACCCGAGAGATGGTCTCCAGTTGCATCTATTGTGCTAGTGACAAGACATTTTCTCAACTACTTCCACTTCTCTCTTTCTTTCTCTCTCTCTTTTCCTCTACCCATTTGCTCACTCCCTCCAGCTTTCTTTTATTTCCTCCATTCTTCCCCATCCCACTCTCCCCACTATTATTTCCTCTTTCTGTTTTCGGTTACCCAGGTTGTCTTCATCATCATCTACCTGTCCTCTCTGAGAGCCTTTGATCATCTCCCTTCCTTTGCACTTCTCTCGCTCTCTTCCCTCATCCTCCAGCCTCTCTGACATCCTCTCGACCCCTCCTCCCTCACTTCCTGTCCTTCTCTGAAGCTCATCTCATCTCCTGTTTCACTCCTCTTCTCTCCTCTTTCTCCTCCTGAGCCTCTTGACTGAGAGCGCTAGCTCGCTAAAGGAGGGGACTGAGTCCAAGGCTAATGCCAGACGACTGGAAATCCATACTACTCACTTTTAGTCCTGGGGAGGAGAGGAGGGTGCAGGGCCCAGGCGACAACATCTGGCACATGATTGCAAATCCAACAGCCCTCAGCCCTTGTGCCTGGTGGAATACCACAAATGTATTAATGCCACTCACTCACTCACTCACTCTCTCTCTCCTTGGTAGAAAACAGCAAATGTTTTAATATCTCTCTCTGCCTTTCTCTCTCTTTTGCCTTCCCTGCCTGGATGTGTGTCTCTCCCTGTCAGACCATGTCAGCTCTAAGGATGCTGAAAAAAGAGACAGAAAATAAAATGGACAAAAAGCTGCCTGTTGTTTGCCGCAGGGCACAGACTGAGTTGAGAAGGCAGCTATGTGTGTGTTTGTGTGTGTGTGTGTGTGTGTGTGAGAGAGAGAGAGAGAGAGAGAGAGAAAAGAGACAGAGTGTATGTCTATGACCCCATGACAGGCTGGATAATATGAAGGTGCCAACAGAGGATGTTATTCTCTCATGCACCAGTTCAGGGTCAGTGGTGTAGCAAGCAGCACTCACTTCTATTCTTAGCTTATTTGTTTCATTGTCCTATTAAAACCTGTTGGTGTGATTCTGCTCGTAACCGCACTGGACTGTAACTCCACTGGAGTAATAATGCAGCCAGTTGTGTCAGCATAGGGACACAAGTGTGTTTCTGAATGTAACTTTCAACTCCACTGATGCACTTACCATTTCACTCATCATTTTTTACATTTCTTTGCCTTCACTAAAACCGAAAAATAACTGTCGGCTCATATAAGTAATTTTTACATTGTACTTTTTGATGAGTGTCACTGAATAATCTACTGACTGATATAAGTGTGCATCTCCTCCCTCATCATGCCAGCCTCCCTGTGGTTCCCCGACATAATGCTTCATCAAATTAGCCGTCCAAATAAGCCTGGATGTGATAACACAGCCGTTGATGCGGCCCCCTCAAGCTACGCACGGGCTTAGCAGGACGTAGTTAAATCAATTATCACATGTTTGTTCTTCACAAAACCCCTCGACGGCTACTCTGACCTTGTAGGAAAACAGTGTGAAAGCACTTAACATTTACAAAGGCAAAATAAAATCTTTGAATGAAAGCTATAAGACCGAATGGCAGGAAATTGCTGGTAGCAAAGAAATACCCTCGGAGAGTGAGAAGTACGTAAAATGTGAAATGTACTGTCCAGTGTGCAGTACCACAGAGTGATGTGGTGGAACCATCACAACAATCAAGGGTTTTGAAGTTATTCCCTTGGAAAAATCAATACAAAAATCCCAAAAAAGGTTTAGTTGCCCCCATCTATTTTTTTCTAGTTATTCTAAGCGCTATATACCCTTTGGTCTCTTGTGATTGACTGTTTTTACACACTGCTGTGATCACTATTGCATTAATATTGCTCCAGCCTCCTTTAAGAGTGCAAATTGGCTGCCCAATGGACTGAGGAAAGTGAGTGGTGTGATTCCCGTGTGTTTCATGAAACGGCCTGTGCTGGGACCCAGGAGGCACGTAACCGTGAGCTGACCACCACCACCCCACCCCCCCCCCCCCCCCACTTCTCCCATCCCCATCCCAATTCCAATCAGGTAGCCTAGCAGCCTGTTGTCTCGAGAAGCCCTGCGTACGTGAGCTAGAGCTGCAGGAAAAAAAATCCATATTCCATTTTAGTCTCCCCGGCTCCCCTGGCACCTCAACATGCATGTGTACAACACATGGAATGTGTGACTCATTAGCTGTGCGCTAGATATGCTAATATTTCATGTCAATGTGTAATCTAGGCAGCACAAACATGAAGTGGCTTCAGAGGTGGAGCTGCACTCACTTCTGTAATTATGACTTTCCACTCCCTGTATTCATGTATGTCTTATTTCTTCCTTATAGTCTTATTTCTTCCTACATATTAGCATGCTGTGGATTATGACAGAGTAGCCTAGTCCATATCACTTATGTTTAGTTCCTTTTGTTATTTTGATAAGCAAACAAAACAAGATGTCAATCTACTTAATGGTTTATTAGTTATCTATATTTGTAAAAAGAAATGTCCACAGGTTTTAGTTATTGACATCTGCATGCACTATAGTGTAGTTTTGAAACATCAACCCTGGCTTGATTCCAGACAGTAACACATGCATTGCCATCATCAGTTAGTCCCAACAGGATCTAAGTGGAATGAGAGCTGATTGTGCGCCATTGATTCACATGTTTTTGACATTGGTCTCCCTGACGCCCTGCCTTTGAGTGTCATGTCTCCATTGATTGCTCAGTCGATCAAAAACCCCTCAGAGACTGTTTTTCTTCTTCAGATGACAACACACAAACATGCAGAGTGACCTAGATTCAGTCATGTCCCAGTGTAGCCTACTGCTGCTGCTGGTGTGAATGGCTTCTGTGGTGGACTTTTCACTGCCTCACATATTTACATTACAAACAGAATCGCCAACCCCAGTAGGAAATCTAAACCATGAAATCCATTTGATGTCAGGCTGGAATGCTACTGGTGAAATAACATCTTTATATAGAATCCTTCACTATTATATATTGCGCTGTGTATTTCAAAGGAAATGTAGTTGCTCTTGCCTTGATTTCACTGTTAATTAAACATTCTTTAATTATTTGTATAGGAAATGTGTTGTGAGGTTGCTGTACATTAGCTACATAGAGCATACTGTACTGGTTGTACTCATGCCCTCTATACATTCTTCTTTGCCAGGGAAAAAAAGTCTGACAATGCAGGCATTGACTATAGAGCTTTCTATACATGATTAAATGATATTGGCTCACACTCCGAGGTGTTGCATTATTTAGAGTTTTGCTAAAAAGTGTGAGTTGTTCCTACAATCCTCTCAAGCAATTAGAAAATCTTGTTGATGCTGGCAGGGGACTAGAACTCCCAAACTTCTGAAGCTTCTACTGCCTCTCATCTCCCAACTTCATCTTTTCCATCTTCACCACAGATGTCTCAATAAACCCAGAGAAGCATCCTCAAACAAAACAACTATAGCACTCACAATTATTTTCCCCTGAAAGTATTTGTAACTTTGGTCAGATTTATACTACTGTGTGGGAAAAGAATGTGTGGACCGTGTGCATTCAGGCCAGCTCTTTTTGTTTTAATATGTACAGCTGCTACATTGAGTTCAATGCAAGTCAGTGAGGCTGTCTTCAAGACAACTTGAAGCATATACTGAACTCCACAAACATTAACTCTTTAAACATGGATTTCATGGGGTGGGGGACAATAAGGTAGCACATCCACTTTTTCACAACAAAGTTAAGAAATACTGCACTATATTTAAAAACAAAAACAAAAAACTAACAAACAAACAAAAAGAAGAAGCAGCAACTTGGGAAGTGAAAGGGTTAAAGTAGGAGAGAACTATATGCAATTTGTACGTGTCTGTAGCTCATCTGTGCTCTTTTTGGAGGATAGAAATTCAATACTAAATGCCAAGAAGCCGGGGAGGCAAGCACAAGCATTGTGTCAGCAAATTTGATTTATATTTTTTTTCCAATTTAGTCTGAATTGAATGCCAATTGAATTGGAATGCAGCAAGAAATGCCGTGCCACATATTGGACTGCCTCTTACTTCGGTCCCAACAACGTGATGAGAGTTTGGGAAATTGCATTTGAATAAGACAACCCCACTAAGAAACATACATCCTTTACCACTGAGCAAATGTAGCTCTCAATCTCTGGACCCTGTATGTTTGTTCTCTTCTATATTTGCCATAGTAATTAAGAGTCTGTTTGTTCTCTTCTATATTTGCCATAGTAATTCTGGGGTCATAGTAATTCTGAGTCTGGGGTCTCAGCCACTCCTGTTTAGTGTGACTGTACCTACATATAAACAAAATCTCATTCATTGATAATACTGACATGCTAGAGCTATCAAAAAGAAGCACAGTGATCTGGGTAGAAGTGGAGTGTTGTCCTGCAGCAACACCAACCAGTATAGTGCCTTTTGAGGAATTCTGGATGTCATATAGCCTGGCTTCCGCGACAAATAAGCTCGTAGGAGCTCAGTCTGAGTCATTGCTCAATGGTTCACACTTTTTTTGGGAACGGAAATGCTCTAAAACGGCAGCTTCGCCAGACTGACTAGTTCGCAAAATTCAATGTAGCGTCACAGGAAGTATGGGTGGGCCCAGGCTGGATGTCATATGCTATGCAATAAGGTTTCTGTGTCACCCTGTATTGTCTTTGTAAGGGAAACAATGCTTATTGTCCAATAACATAAAATCAGGTTAAGGCTAAGTCAATCAATTCTCTGCCCAGTGCCTGTTTTAGAGGTCCTTGGAGGCCAATTAAACTGATGAGTGTTTTTCCTTTTCATGGCTTTAGGGCTGCCTTTTAAAGCCAGCACACACATGTCTAAATGCCACCCACATCTTCAACCTTACACACCACATGTTTACCTTTTACAATAATTGATGTTAATGATCTCTGTTAATAAACATCATAGAAAAAAACTGAATATCTGTAGACACATATTTATAAATAAAATCCTTGAGCACATTCTAGCCAAGACTATTCACATTGGTTTACACTGTTTTGCCACCATGCACCTTACACTGTGTGGCACAATGATCTTTCACCTGAAGGGAAGAAGTCTCACCTGCATTTTCAACGTTAGACCTTAAGTCTCCCATAGGACAATTAGCCATCATAAACAAAGGATGCTGACAGAAAGTGTCTATTGAGCTAGTGGACAGAGAACATGCACACAAGGCTTTAGAGTAAAGAGTATTCAGTCCAAGTGCTATGAGTCTTACTTGCGCATGCACACACACACACACACAGACACACAGAGTCACATACATAAAGAGTCACATAGAGTCTGCACAGACACACAGTCTACACATAGAGTGTGGTTAGTGTCTCCCATCGAGTGCTCTTTTACACTATGTGGTGCTCTCTAATCAAAGCTGAATAGACCTGGGCTTGTTATTGGCCCCTGGGGTACTGCAATAATCAGAGTGTAATATTTTCACAGCGGGGGAGGCGTGGGACCTGTAATTCACAAAGTGATGGGTGGTCAAGTCCAGTGGCACTCCCTCTCGAGAGCCAGGCAATCAGTCTCACATTGTCTCACAGTGGCATCCAGGGCAGAAACACATTTTAGTTTGGAGTGTGAGACTATCATAGTGTGCATACACACCAGTTGACAATCTCCCGTTCACAGGGGGGAAAAAGGCAAAATGGGGTCTAAACTGTGGTGGAAAGTGAAATGTCAATAGGCACTCCGCAGTACTGATGCTGGCTTGAAATAAATCAACTTTATATGCTCACCCTCCTATGACTTGCATCACTGTAACATAATCAAGGTTTCAAATGATTTATTATTGAGGGAATTACTAATAATGTTTCATATTTAGTCTTTCTGATGAGGTCTTGAAAATGAAATGAATGAACAATAAGAAAGGTATGCAATGAATGTGACTATGCACTGCTTCATTGGCCTTTAGAACCCAGTTGTGTCGGGGAAAACACTTGCTGAATACAAAGTTCAAAGTGTTTATTTGTCACATACATTAAAATACTGACGTAAAACATGTAGTGAAATTGCATAGATTGAGTAGAATTATGAAAGACACACACACAGAGAGAGAGAGAGAGAGAGAGAGAGAGAGAGAGAGAGAGAATCCAAACCAAAAGCCTAGGGCTAAAGTCTTGCCTTTAGTTCATAGGACTACAAATAAATAGGGTTCAGGAGTCCAGCACATTTCAGAGGTCATGGTTGTTTTTAAGTTGGGACGCAGGAGTGACATCTGGTTGACCATCATCTCAAAAACGTCTCTGTTGGAGATCACAGCACAGCACCGCAGCCGATCGGCAGGGTCCACCCTCGAAACACAGCCATCCACACTAACAGCCTCCACTCGCGGGTAACCGATGCATCCGATCTCAACACTGCAGTCCTCCACATCCCATACAACCTCAGCCCAGTCTCCCCAAACATTTCTGCAAGCTTATGCTCCTTATTAGTTTCTATAAATGAAGGGAGCCGACTGGAAGAAATGCCGATCAATGACTGTCAAATGCGGCGCATCATTTGAAAACAGAAAGCACTCCGCAAAATGTTGAATCAATAGGCAAGAAGCATAAACATAACTTTTGGATGTTACATTAGCGAAGGGACTGACCTACTAACCTACATGGCTTAGTGTGGTGGCAAGTTTGAGTTTGTAGAGACTGACTGAATGTCTTTCCTGGTGTGCAGACTACCATTCAGAAGTTATATTCATTAACAATTTGCCATGCTGTAGAAATTCTCAGTGCAATTCATACATCACTATCAACAATAATCTGTGATTTTTTGTGTTTCAAGATAAATAAAACAATAATAAAAACAACTCTTGATATAAATTTCCAATTTCTCATTATGTCTTCTTATATAGTGTAGGCCTACTCGTGTATTTGTTATTAGGTAAGGCTAGTAAGGCATAGCTGTTTGCCAGAAGCATGAGTCTGCAAACAATTATGAAACATATTGTTCCCTCCTGGACCTGGATGGTTTTTATACCAATCGCCAGTTGGTCTTTCGAATCCATCCCGAGGCAATAGATGGATTTAATTGCCTAACATTATGCCACTAGGCTACGGCCACAGGCTCCTGGAATGGGTGATGGTAGTTAAAGGTCATGGCAGGGGCATTTATAAGATGGGCACCAGCAGCGAGTCAATTTCACAGGACCTGCCCTGGTGACACGCAATTTCACGGTATTTCTGTCGCTCACCTCACCCATGCATTGCATTTATCTGATTAATAAAGTCGAATTCTCATATCATATTTACGCATTCAAAGCCGAGCATGACCGTAGGGTTAACAGGCAGAACTAATGTGACATACGTGTTAAAAAAAGGCATGCCATGATGAATGGATAAAAAAATTGAAAACAACAGACAGACAGACAGACACACACACACACACACACACACACACACAGTATACAGGCCAAAGTGTTTATCAGTTACAATGTAGAAGAGATTAAATAATGATATATGGCTTTAATTAAACTTAAAGGTCAGGTGTTGGAAACTTGCTGATATAAAAGGAACAAAAAAAACAATTAAATTAAAAGATTAGACGAGAAAAGGAGATGATTGCTCCTGGAAACTCCTTTTTTTTCCTGAGCACCAGCAGTGAGAGGACTTGTTGATCATGTTGATGCAGCCATCAATCAAATCTAAAACATGACAACATGTTTGAACAACATCTTTAATTTGTAATAATAAAGCTCAATCTGTTTTAAATAGCAACACTAATGAATTTGATTATTTTTACATGGCATACTGCAAGGACACCATACTTCACAAATTAAAAAGTTAATAACTAAACCCAACTGTAGTTTATTACCTAAAGAACTTTGGAGTAAATAGAGTTATATACCGTAGGTGACTGGCAGCTTATAAATTTGACGAATTGCTTTGCTTTCCTAAAGCATAGTTGCTAACTCAGTTAACACTTTGCAGTCTTTGGGGCCCTTTGATGGGATTTGGAGAGGACTTTGTATACCAAACACAAGTCTGGAGCTCTTTCTGAATCTTTAAAATATATTTATTTACTTATTACTTATCAATGGTACTGTGTAAGGAAAATAAAAAGAAATCCTATGATTTCTTTCCTTTGCTCTACTATGCATTGCACAATGCATCATTCCATTATAGTTTGCCCGATGACTTTGAGAAATAGTTGTTTTGTAACTATGTGCATGGTTCCAAACCTGTTACATGTAGTTAGCTTCAATAGTGTTGTAAAAAGGCATGTCAGACCTCTCATCAAAGCCGATTACATATACTTGTGTCTGCATCGACTTATCTGCATGTTATGTTGTCCTTTTTATGAAAGATTGTCCCAAGTTCCTTTAAAAACTGAATTTATTTATTTGATATTTTCTTTAAATGTTGTTTATGCTTTGAGATGTGCAAAATACTTATTATTTATACCTATTATTTACCTCTTGTTCGCAAGAACATAATTAACTGAGGCAGTAAATGTGTATGTTCTCCAGTAAACATATGAACAAAAAATATTTATGTGTGCTGTCTAATTATCTGATCACACCAAAATGAAATGTAAGTCTGACTAGTGTACCTAAAGCATTTATTTCATCTTCAAGATGGCCACCTCCTGCTGAGCTCTCATTCCACTACGGGAATAAAGGAGATCAATACTTTGTCTTTTCATCCAATTATGTCAGATAAGGAAAAAATTGGGATCACTGCAAATCATGTTACATCCCAAATTGAGCAACATAAATGGTCCACACAGTTTTATTGATGACTTTGTAAGGAAAGCCGTCAGCATGGCATTTCATTCGTATCGATTCAGGGTGTATTTTGCCAAAACCCAACAAACACTTTAAGATGCCTGACGAAATTGATCAGATAGAACATTAGCACTTAGCAGGATTGCCACATCTCACATACAAGATTAGATTTCATCTTCCATAAACCAGTATGCTACTGCCATAAGAACATAGAGCACCAAATTGGGAATGAATAACAAAAAAGTTCCCATCTCTCTGGGGAATCACTTACACTTGTACATTGATTTGAATGATTCATTCAGTGCATTTCTGAATTACTTAGGTGAGCTGTAGTCATCTGTTCAGGTAATTGCTGCGTTTGAAGTTAAGCTGCCTCAGCAGACTGGAGTCTTGGGGATTATTCCTTGTGTAGACGACCACCTATAAATTCAGATGCTTTCCACTATACCTGAGACAGTCAGAGACATTATGAGCTAGTTTATTTATTTATTTATTTATTTATTTATTCCAACTGAGGCAGCAGAGCACAGACCACACATTAGTAGGCCTACGTAGTAGACCAAAAGACTACAATACATTTTAAGAGCACAGATTATAGATGAACAGATAAATATTTATACAATAATACAGCCCATACTAATACTAATACAGTAGCCTAATTGTATTCAATACAATGTTGGTTTGGTTTGATATTTACATTGTAATATCATATTATATTATTTAGTTTTCTTTATACAGAACTCGCTCTGACCCATAGTTTGAGGACACAGTATAATGTTTAGCACATAGTATATAATTACATTATATATATATATATTTAGTATATATATTTGAAGGGTTCAGATGCAAAAGCCTCTAAATCCATTTTCAGAAATATTCAAAAAGGAGGTTTTAATAGTATATTATAAGTAATCGGTATAAAACTAAATTTATTTTTATTCTTTATTCAATTCTTTTTATTATGTAAAAACAAATCAGATTGGATTTGGACTGAATGGATAGTTCGTCAAAATGTAAAAAATATATTTCTGTTAATTAATTGAAATGGCTTTTAGAGGCTTTTGCATCTGAACTCTTCATTTACACAGTAATGGAAGGCATACTGTAGCAGTAAAGCATGTTGACATTGGGAGCCTATAGCCAGGAAAAAGGCTAATAGGTAACACTATGAACCTTGTATTCATGAAGTATTATAAACACATTTATAAAGGATTCTAACTAACTACTCAAAGTATTATGGCATTATCATATGGCATAAAGCATTATGCCATTATCATATAAGTATTATCACATTATCATATAGCATAAAGCATTATGCCATTATCATATAAGTATTATCACATTATCATATACCATAAAGCATTATGGTACTGTAACCCTAAAAGTTGGGTGTGAGTGAAACTCCAGTCCTGACTGAGGCGTGGAACAAACGGGTTACAGTTGCTTTAGTTCAGTTTTTTTTTTCAGAACAACTTGCATACAATTTCTAGACGATGTTTCTTCTCCTCCCAGCCCTGCGTTCCCTTCAAAACTCTCCCCAGGTAACTCATTCCCCGGAACCAATGTTCTTCAGGGCATTAACATAAAGTATAATGTTGCATACAAGAAAATACCAAGCATTCTCTTCAGAATAGCAAAAATAAAATAATACAAAATATACTCTGTTACAGTACTATCATATAAGCCATCACAACTTCTATAAACCGTTGCCAGGCAACACAGCTTAGTCTTTCACTGCAGCCAGATTCAGTGAGAGATGCTGTATGTTGAAAATAAAGTGTCAATGTGCATATCTGTAAAATGGTGTGTTTTCCATTCATCCCACTCCATTTTCTCTGTTCTCTCAACTGTCGAAATAAAAGTTATGAAATTGCTTTGAAATATTCTCTCTTGCTACAAACTGCTATGTAATTATGAAGAGTGGTATTGGCCAGTGATCTAATTCACATAAATTTGGACAGACACACACAGAATAAATGTGAATGGGTCTGTGACGGTGTGATCCCCACCGCATATGATTAATTTATTTTCTGTCTTTGTACGATATGTGATTTATGCTTTCTTTGTGTTATGTTTAGACTAGACTTAGGTGCACATAAGTTCAGTTCTATTCTGCTGTAATTTATTTCCATCTCAATGTAGGCCTTACTTTTGTTTTGGTGCAACTGCGGTGTCCCCATAGAGGGGAGTTAATTGGCACATTGCTGCCTCAATTGATTGGCTAATGATAGCCTGATTGGAGCCTGATGGGCAAAGCCCTGTGATTGGTCAGCTAGTTGAGCACCTGGTCTATTTCAACCCCATGGAGGGAAACCAGGGAGGCTCTTTGTTGCAGAGAAGTGCTGAAGCCCAAGCTGGTGTGAGCTGTGGGTTTTCATTTTCTAGTTTGTGTTTCACTGTAAAAAGTGTTGCATGCAGTTGTTCATTCAATCTAATGACTGCAATTGAGAAAGTGTAAAATTATCGATTTGATTGTGAAACTCTTTCTTTTTGCATTTTGAGGCATCAATTTTGATTTATGTTGAACTAAATCTACATCCAAAGGACACAAAACATAGTTTTTGATTCCTTTGAAAGAATTTTTTTTTCCATGATCAAGAAGTAATAATTTTAGTTTGAGTCAAATGTGAATTGCACATGCGCACTGCTCAAGAGCATGGAGAATTTCAGGAGGAGATTCAGAGCTTTGCCTGGTCTACAAGGGTCAATTGTCATGCATTTTCGTTGATGAAAGAAGAACCATCTAGGGCTAAACAAATATGCCCAAACACCGTCAGGTACCCAGCTAGGTACCGTTAGCTAACACGCATGGCATGGGCACAACTAGCTAGCTAGCTAGCTAACATGGGTTACATTCTTAAATTCAGTCTGAGCATAGCGTGGACTCTGCAAAGTTGTTTGTTCACGGTCTTGTGACAATGTTCCGTGCTTGTAGGAATGTGTGCTCGGAGTGGAATTACAGAATGCATTTTGAGATACTAAAGCAATGTAACGTTAGAACCACGAGTGGGTGTGGGGTTGGTAATGGGGTAGGTATGGCAATAGCTAGCCTAACCATACTTTTTGTCACTGTCTTGGTTAACTTCTCCAGACCATGAGGTTACCCTACAACAGGGTCCTTTACCTACAGATAAAAGCCACTCCATTAACCAGGCTATTCAGTCATAAAGAGTACAGCGGATGCTTTAGCCAGCTTTAGTCAGCTTATCCTCCTCTGTAGTGCACATGAGACACTGTGCTTAACCAGGTTAGACAGTAGACATTGAGACAGTGCATAGCTATACATGCAGACCACTGCAGGGGAAATATGCTGCTTTGAGTCAGAAACTGGAAGCCAACAGTCTCTGGATCAGATGGAACCAAGGTGAAGCAACAATGTGATGTGTCAAATGAAATGTTAACATAAGAAAGAATAGGAATTTAGAAATGTTAATAGCAATAAAGGCACAACATTCTCTATAGATGAAGATGCAAGGGAAGAACAGGGAGCAGATTGTTTATTTTTTCTGCTAAGACACCTCTCTCTTCCGTTCCTGTTGTAAAGTAGCTAAAGTACCCTAACAGAAGAGTCTGGCCTCTGTCTGTTGGCTCTCCCCTAATTGAGGGTATTTGGGCGAATAGCTCTGTGCTGTGCTCCTGAGGACTCAGGTGTAATTTAGACTACACTGCAGGGCTCGTCTACAAAATGGAATCTGATGAGACACTGCTGTTCAACCTGAACGCCCACAACAGGGAGCCTAGACTTCAGCACGGAAGGTTCTACTTTCTGCTCTCTGACTCTGTTCTTGCAATTTCTCCTTTTTCTATCCCAAAGCACTGAGCATAGAGGCAGGACTAAATATGTGGCAGCACACACTGAATTTTGCACATCAACCTCCACTGATGCTAATAGATCAATACAGGAGCCTGTATTGCAATTCTGCAAACCCTGACTACTCAGGGCCAATGCAAGCAGGAGAAAGGAGAAAAGTTATTGGTTTGTGCTCTGTTTTGTTTAGAGGAATGATTTAGGAAAACAAGGCAGATGACGTACAAACACATGTGAGAACAAGAACCTCAGCATGATCCTGATAGTTGCCGATAGGTCACAGGGCCAGATGTACAAAGGTATTTACCACTTTGAGGTGCGATTCCCTTTGGTACAAACATAAAAGCATACAAAGATGTCATGCCACAGGCAAAATGGATATGGTAATGTATAAACATATGCTTTTGTCACAATTGTGAAAAAGATACCAATGGCATCAAGGAAAACTGAAACAGAAACATAATTCACTTGCCCCTATCAGATGGCTTTAACTGCCGGTTTGCTCTACGGTCGTTGTAGTTTTCTCTACGGAAAGCCAGCAGTGACCTTGAACGATGATGAAAAGGGTGAGAGGGTGTCAACAGGGGATTTCAACTGGCTGTGTTGAATTTAGCTTAGATACAGTTGTAACCACTCACTGCACACCAGAAACTTTACTGATTTGTCTTTTGTGTGAAAAAAGCATGTTTTGCTGTAATTACACTCATTCTCAGATGTTTTGTTTTTTGCAAAAGGCGGATACTGTATGTTTGTGTTTTTCTTTTATGAGTGATGAGCACAAAAAAATCGAAGACACTATTTTTTGAGGAAAGATGAATTTTGAACAGCAGAAACTGTGTTGTTGCGATGACATTTGTCTGTTGGCTCAGGACAGTGCTCTCACTCGCTCATCTTTACTTGAGCGTGCACTCAACATTCACACAAAAAAAAAAAAATCAGTGGAAATCAATTCCCATCCAGGGTGGGAACAATATTGCACCAGGATCTCGCAAAGGGGTGTTGTGAGATTTTGGCAACTCTCTTTCTTGTTATTATTCAAAATGAAAATGCTTGGTTCAAATGACTTAGCAGAAACACACCTAAAATACCTATTTCCTGATGGTGATGTCAGGCAGTTTGACCAAATAGTTTGGCAGAACATGCTATTTGTACCGTCATTATGTCACAGATGCTACCAGCCTTAGCTGTGTGTGTAGAAAGTAGATCCACCCGTCCCTGTGGGTGCTCTGTTGTTAGGAGATTGTAAGTTCGAGCCCTGTGCTAGACTGTGCAGGATACCAGATGGTCAATGTTTTGGATTGCTTTATGTCATCCCTGGAATTTATATGATTTATTATTTTACAGCAATGTCTATCACAATTACAGAATAACAAGTTTATATCCATTTCCTCTTTGCAAAGTCATCTGGAGCTACTCTGCACATCTTAACTAGTCAGACACATCCAGTGTCATGATGTGTAGATTCCAGTCTGATTTCCCTCAGGATGAACCTGGAAGCCTTGCAATCCAGTCCAGAAGTAAAGAAATCGAAGTGGTTGTTAAGATTTTGGCTCAGTTCTCTATTGGCACTGACTGATCTCATGTATTTGGGATCCAGAGATCCAGATTCTGGAGAACTAGTGTGAGTAAGTGAGAAAGAACGATAGACGGGAAGAGATAGAAAGAGGAAGACAGAGAGAGAGAGAGAGAGAGAGTATTGTCTTGATAAACAGTTTCTCTCAGTTGTTGTATGAGGCTTGTTCACAGTTCTATCCCCTCTTCGCTGTATCGGCAAAGCTGTGAACTTGTGCCACAACAAACCAGAAGAAAACACAGTCATGAGAGGGTTTTGCTCAGGGGATGGGTCTTGTTCAGCTGTCGGATTCCTGGGATGAGCGCCGGGTGCAAGCTATAGTCCACATGGAGACATTTGAGCACAGCTGCTACCACATCCTTGTCCTTTGTGAGCTCTTTGAACAGAGGTGTGTGTGTGTGTGTGTGTGCGTGTTTTCACGCTTTTCCGTCGGCTATTCAAAGGCGTGTGTGCAATGTTGGCTTGTTTGTGATCCTGAGGGAAACATTGCTTGCTTTCAAAAAAAAGTCTGTCTTCGTGCGACTGATCAAATTCGCCTCCCTCCTCCTCTTCTCCCTCTCTCCTCTCTTTCAGCTCTGTGGAGATTTTTTTTCTTTCCTTTCTATTTTTTCTTCTCTCAAAAGTACAGCTAGATTTGGATCCCCACATCTTTGATACAGTAAGTGTCAGGGCGTGCAGAAATGTTGCCGGCAGAGAGGCAATTCTTCTGTTGGGCTGTCACTTCAGCACATAATTGCTGGGGGAAATTCCCCAGGGAATCAACCAGCACAGCTGTATTTAAGATTTAAGGGCTACTGATATCCTTACCCCTGCAGTTCTGAACTTTGTCACATTTATTTATTTTTAAAACTCCATAATTTATAAGGCAGATCTAAAAACTGACACATTTGAAAAGTAGATGGAAGTCACAAAGTACTAAAGTCTTCCACCTTGTCTCTGTTTTATAGCATCCAGTGCTGGAGTCCAATCAAGGACCAAACATTTGCAAAGCTTGTAGAAACGGATTATCCTAACAAAATGAGCTTCCTGTGCACTAATTCTTCCGTGCATATAAATGGATCTGTATTGAATATTGGAAGCCATTTAATCAGGCCTGTGCTATGACGTGAAATACAGTGTAGGTAAAATCAGACAAAGATGCCGACAGCAGTTCTACTGCATAGGATGTGGCTGGGCCATAAAGCTCAGGCCAATGCCCTTTAGAGCTGAGACACAGCAATGAATCAAAACAGCCAGCCTGGGTAGTTGGCTGCAGACTACTGCATTAACAATAGCCATAAAAATGTTCTTTAGCAAATGTAAAGATCAAAATATTTTGAAATCCAGCCAAAGAGAAGATTGCATTTTGAGAGAAGATAGCATCTCTATACTTTTTAGATTTGGTTTGATTTGGAATAAGGCGAGAAGTTTTCTTAACATGCCATATTACGGTGCTTTCTATTTTTTCACTGAATGTTGCACACACACCAGGTTAACTGGGAGATCCTTAATGAATCTGAAATAGCCCATCTGAATAATAAATAATTGACTTTTATTGTGCGCCATGAAATATGGCTCCTGGCTACACCGTTCCGAAGAGTAAGTAACACATTCCACCATAAACAAACACGCTTGAGGGTCTGTGTAAAGATGAAAGAGAATACATTCAGATATGCAGAACATTTTTTTCATTAATGAACAACTTTTTTTTCATTTCTAATCCTCAGCCATCACAAGTGGCTTTGAACATGAATACATTAAAATTTTGTCAGATCAAAAGAAACATAACAATGCCTTACCCTGTATATTCAGACCCAGTATTGTCTAAAATTGGTACACAGAAGAGGTTTGCTGGTTCACGAAGTTGGAGATTACACAGCACACACACACCCACACACTTTTACCCACACTGACATTTGCAGAAGCAAGATATTGTGCATTACAAATAGACTATATGTAGCAGCTTGGTATTCCTTGGAGTACAGAAAGCACTTTCACAGGTTCGAGCACATTTATGCATACTGTTCATGCAAAACAGTTGACAGACAGAAGCTCTCTCTCTCCAACTCTCTTTCTCTCTCTCTCTCTCTCCTGCTTTCACTCTCCATCTCTCACTTTGTCTTAAAAATAAATATTGTGGATTTGTATGTATAAAACATTAGAACGAAATATGTTTATTTAGTGTAAAAACGTGAGTCCTTTTCTGTTGCTGGGACACAGGGAGCTGCCACAGGGAGCTGTGATGCCTCTCTGCTGCTGGAAACAGCAGAGAGGCATCACAGAGCAGGCTGCAGGTGTGTGAGACCCCCAGGCCCACCAGGGCAGAATGGGAAAGGCAGGATGTGGAGAAGGGGAAAAGGACACAGTAGAGACCTGTGGAGTAATCCGCTCACGCACAGCATTCCACAACATGGAGAGTATCTGTGCTTTCACATCAAAACCCGCCTGTTTACTGCTTGCGCCAGCGTGCAAGGCTGACATTTAAAGAGTCTAGACCTTCCCCATGATCTCTGCAGGCAAACATGCTGCAGCTGGGTTGCTGTCAAGCTGTATTTTCCAGTTATTTTTCTTGCACATAATTTTTACATTCTCTAATAATCAAGTTTTTTATTTTCATTTATTGAAGCGCTTGGCCCAACAGGTCTAGTTGCGGTTGTCAGCAAACGCTCAAAGATTTGAATATAAGGAATTAAATTTTGTGAATGTCAGTCTGAACCCTGTACTGTGGGGTTTGACTTTTGAATACAAACATATCTTTGCCCTGTTTGCCCTAAAAGTACCTTGCCCAAATTGTACTGACCTTCAAAAAATGGCAGTGCCCTAAATCTGTTATTGCCATTTTATTCTGGTGTTCTTTCCAAAAGCAAAAGATGTTTGAATGATGGGTGGAAAATCTTGGTTTGTGGCACAGTCCCTCTGTTACTGGCTTTCAATTCAGCTGGGGACAGTGAGCACAATATCACTTCAAGGCAAACCTAGCCATTACAAATTACAACAGCCCACCACCGGTGTTATCATACTTTGGACAGGGCTGCTGAATAGTCACACTGTAATGTTCCATTGCACTAACCCCCTTGCAATTTTGTGAACAGGCTATTGATTAGACTGCCTTGGCATTGTTTTCACGGCTGTTAGATATGGTTTGTTGGTCAAGCTTATAATTGCATTTAACTGAATAATCGATGTACACACTCGTACGTCTGCCCACAGGGTGAGATTCCTTCTCACAAACCTGCTATCTGAAATTGGATGCATGCATTTGAGTAAAGGTGTAAACTACTGTTTTCTCAGCTGCACTCCTCCCCAACCCCTCAACACACACACACACACACACACACACACACACACACACCATAGGTAGGGAGGGCTGCATGAGCTAAAGCAGCTCTGGGACTGTGGTTACTTGAGATGGAACAATGAACTTGTTATCCTACAGCTCAGCAGAAACCCATAAAATACACTACCAGGAATGAGAGGTCTATTTGTGTCTTCATGTGACATGTATCTCATGAGTTTCCAGGGTTGCCTCCTTGCTGGAAGTCCTGTGTATGCATGTTAACACATAATGTATTAATATTAAACAACCATTAATAAATATTTTATCACACTTAAGTCACTGGAAGAGCACCTTCATAAGCTTTGTCAGATAATTGTGAACAACCATCAGGTTACTCTAAACGGGTGTGATAACTTATTGAAAATGAGATGTGATACCTGCCATGATTTAGACCAAAGTGTCTCTTGGGACAGACCAGAAGTGTTAGCTTCCCTCAGCTAGTGATGCCCAAGGGGGCTCTTCAGGGGCACTCCCGCTCACACAGCTGCAGATGAACACAAATCCCTAATTTGAATTCAGTCAGTGGTGGAGGTGCTGTCACTCTCAGGGCCTGTTTTGAAAAACGGGGACATCATTTGACACCATCTGGGCTCAGGAGATAGATGGAGAGAGAGAGAGAGAGAGAGAGAGAGTTGTGGTTGATAATGTGCTGCCATTAGCAGCCATGTTAAATGTACTTATTGTAGGCAGTGGGAGATTAAAAGACTGATGCTCTGTCACTCAGCTTCTCATCATATGCTTGACTGCATGGGCCTTCCTGGTCTGTAGCCTCCCAATCACACCTGGCTTTTCTCCATCCTGTCTGGATGCAGCTACCCTAATGGCAGGTGCACAAGATGGGGTCACCTTATATCCACCCAGCCAGTCTCTGTTCACATGTTCAAATCTGCAGCCCAACATGGGCCTCATATTTTTGACTGCGAACAGGCTTTGCTCACCCTCTGGATTACAGAAATAAAAAGGACAAGTTTGGATGATGGCACACACTCAAATTCCTTTGTGTAAAAACAAGGTGGCTTTAATTAAGCAAACCGATGAGGGGTGAGACAGGAAAGTGCTTGTGAGAGTTGACAAGGTGTCGCTTGAATGGCCACAGCAGTAGAGTGTGTGGGACCTGCCCTCCTAGGAGAGATTCTCAACTTGAACTCTAGCAGCTACATGTCATTTTTGTGTGTGTGTGTGTGTGTGTGTGAGAGAGAGAGAGAGAGAGAGAGAGAGAGAGAGAGAGAGAGAGAGAGAGAGAGAGAGAGAGATGAGTAGCCCCACACATCTACACATGCTTTAAGTGAGACATTCCAAGTAGAGGTCTGTGCGGGACAGAATTATCAGTCCCGCTCCCGCCCGCACCCTTATTGTGCTATCCCGCTCCCGCCCGCACCCGCAAAGAATTTTAATCTTCACTCCCGCTCCCGCCCGCACCGGCAATATTTTGTCCCGCTCCCGCCCGCAAAAATCCTGCAAGAGGGACATTGGCTTAATTTCTATCTCACTGAAAGGCCTCTTAATTGGCTGAACTTTTTGAAGTTTATTGCAGAGCTCTGTACTCCCGCGGGTGTACCTCTACGACCGTCCATCACACTGATTCAACAATTTCGGTCGTCTGATGGATACCAACCTTTCCAACCAACAACCAATGTCGTTTGCTATCTGGGTAGGCTACATCTGGAAGTTTTAATGATTTTAGTAACAGTAAATAAAATATTCAGCACAAATTATGTATGCTAGGCACTACATTAATCATTTGTATATTTTATTTTACACACACATTGTATTTGCGGGACTGCTGTTTATCATCCTACCGCCCGCTCCCGCTTAGTGCAGTCCCGCTCCTGCCCGCGCCCGCGATGAGCTTTCAAATTTATTCCCGCATTGCACTGTTTTGCGTTGGGTCCCGCGGGTCTCGCGGTACACCCGCGGGAGTGCAGGCCTCTAATTCCAAGTCATTTTCAAGTGTGTATGGGTGCACACACTCACTGCATATCAAGCGCAGGCAGTATAACCTACAG
>JAGFZM010001543.1:208932-257869 GCA_017657215.1 Limnothrissa miodon | reverse complement strand
TATGCTTGTGTCATTCAATGCCAGAAGGAGTAACTTCAAATCAAGCAAACTGACATGAAAGCCCAGGGTCTTGGCTTTCATTTGAAACCAATTTTATGTTTCTAGGTAAAGGGGTTTTCAAGTTATAAACTTTTGAATGTCAGTAGGCCCTCTTGTTTACAAAAAGTCTCTATGGGAATTTACATAGGGGTCCCAATCAAAACGCATAAACATATTTTTCAAAAATGTATATTCAAAAATCATATTTTTGGTCTTTTTACTTCAATTTTTTTGTGTAACAGGTTGAGAGATGGAGTTAGGACTTAGATTTTTTTATTTGGGGGTATCATATGGATGGTACCTTCATATCTTGGTTAGTTCATAGACATTTGAAATGAGCGGAAAAAAAACCTTAGTTCCAACCTCTATAACTCTGTGTCCATATGTCACAGAAACATACATATTCCTCTAGAAAAAAACTTGAGGGTGTCACCTTTCCAATGGTATGAGGCACATCCCTGAGTCTAAAACTATGTAGGAACTGTCAAGCTTTTAATTTGGGTATGCCGTTGTTTTGAAAAAAAGGAAAAATAAGCCTTAAGAGGACAAGCTTGAGAAAAAAAAAACTCCTTGAGATGGGTAATCTACATGGAATATCATTCTTCTGGTCTAACATGCGGATTTTTTAATTTTAAACATTGAAAAAATAAAAATATTATTATCCCCTAAATCTACCAATATATTTCCAACCAGGAAAATGTGCCAGTAAATCTGCTGTCTGTTAAAGATAAAGAATACAGAGTCGCTTCGTGAAGTCTAGTGAAAAAAAACAATTACCTTCTATCTACATATTCCTACATAAGACCTTTTGTGTGTGCTTTTTTACAGATAACCTGAACTGCACTGACTACCAGATTCATTTTCTCTGTGAAATCCCAGACAGTGTTGTTTTTCACATCAAATGATGTCTGTATACAAGACCAAAAATGAAAGTATGATCACAGTCACAAGCAAACCTAATAACAGCCTTGGCTTACTATCAGCATCAGAATTATTTATGGGCTAATATTGGCTAGGATGCACACATGCACATTCATGTTTCCATGTAATCACAGAATTGTTAGTCTAGGACTCGCAACGAGTCACCACAGAGTCGGGAGTGTAACCAACATGAGATCTGAAGATCTGAAGTTGATTTGAAACATTCGATGGAAAATATATCCTTACGTAACACACTGGTTGTGAATCATATCAACACTTGCCCATGGTGGACAATCAGTTGTGATTTTTTCCTGGATTTTTGCAAATTGGCAGTTATCTAATATGTGTTTTTGATTGGTTTCTAGGATTTGCTGGTAGTGCTGTACCAGGGTAGTTTAAAGGAATATTCACACCTGCAATGATAACTATAAAGATACAACGATAATGAAAACTGCAACTATAATGATAATACTTTCCTACACTGACCAATGATTATGTCAGTTTGCCCTCATGTCAATGACATAATGTATACATTGCCACAGTCAGCCTTTTATGGTTCAAAAATAACACTCTGGGAGGAATCCCAATTATATCATTGAACATGTTGTCATTATAGCTGTGGTGTGGACAATGTTAATATTTAAGAATATATTAACAGTTATAGTAATAGTTTGTTCTTTAGTCTGTATCATAATCTATAGTCTTTCGATTAATATCTGCACCTCATATTCGGGATGTTTGAGTGACACATAGATGAGGGCAGGGCCACTCTCAAGGCCCAATAACAATACTTCCTCTCCTCTATGTCCTGCCTCTTCCAGAGAAAGGATATGAGGAGAGGGGCAGTAGCCAGCCTCGGAGTAGGGTATAAACCTGTACACACACACACACACACACACACACACACACACACACACACACACACATTTTGACAGCACATTGATAATGATAAACAAACATTCATTAATACTAAATAATGCAAAGTAAAATTGTTAATAAGTTTAAGGGCCGGAAAAACATGAAACAAAATGACAAATAACTGTATTCTACAGACCTCTAACAGAAATTGCACAGTGAAAACAATATACCCTCATTCACAACAAACTTACCGCTATACTGAAACATGAACAACTCGTTCAGTCAGCAACACTTACCCACACAACGTCTTGACAGACTTATACAAACAAAGAGCGAAACACAATTGTGCATCAAACAAGCACCATCTGGTTCACAGTGTGATGCAGGCCACCGAGGCAATCAAGGAGAAAGAGCCATTTTTGTGAGCGATCTGAATTTACAAAGAGGAGTGAAGCATTTTAAGTATAGAATTCATGGCTTCTTTTGAGGCATCATTGATCCAAGGAGTGCACAGCAAAAAAAAAATGAAAAAGAACAGATTTAGTTGCCATTCAGGTAAACCCATTTTATCTCTTTGAAGTGTGATGTGAATGCAGAATCTTAGACGGCTTCCTTATTTCTTTCCTCACCCACTTCTGATTGTTGGAAGAACATGGTTAAGTGCAATTCAACAAAAAAGTGACTAATATTTTAAAAATATTCTTTTTGTGACCTTCACAGCTCCATCACCTCCCAAATGAACTAAGAGATTAATTAAACAGAAGCTTAAACAGAAAGCACATGCCCAGTGTTGTATAAAGTACCCAAATGTTCGACTTGAGTAAAAGTACAGATACCCTACCAAAAAATTACTTTGGTAGAAGTTCAAGTACTCTACTAGCATGTTACTCAAGTAAAAGCCTAAAAGTATCTAATATTTACTGTACTTAAGTGGGCAAAGTAATCTATAATTAAATGTACTTAAGTAATGAGAGTAAAAGTACAAGTAGGAAACATGTAGCTTTACACCAACAAAAAAATAGCAACACTGTTATACATTTTCTACCATTAATTTACTTGCAAAGCAAAGGATAGAAACCAGCCATAATCATTTTTGTGCATTAAAGAGGCACTCAGTAAGTCTGTTTTTTAACCCTGCATTAAACGCCACAAACCTGTAGGGGGAGCTCTGTAGAGTTAACTGTATTGCTGTAGGGGCTGTACAGCGGTGCACTCAATCGCTGTTTGCTACACAACAGACCAGTCTAACAGAAAAAACGATTTCTAAGCGATTTTATGACCAGAAAAATGGTTGCATAAACTTACTGAGTGCCTCTTTAAGTAATACATGTGATTTTGATTTAATCTAATTTCAGTTTTGTTTCCTCCATCCCAGAGTTTTAGATCCTGCAAATGTAGTATATGCAGAAATTGCAATAGAGGTGACCGAGAGAACCTTTTTACAGTATTTCACTCATAAGCCATTTAATCATATAAATGACTATGAAGAAGGTAAATTAACCTAAAAAGTTGCCTGGTGTGAATTATTGTTTGGTGTGAATTATTGTTTGCACTTGTCCAATGATAAATCAGCTTTACCAAAACACTTAGTTAGTCTACCACAAACTTCAATTCATTCTAATACCGACTAAACATGTAGTGGAGTAAAAGTATACATTTGTCTTAGGAAATCTAGTTAAACTGTACCGTAGTGAAGTATTTTTACTTAGTTACTAAACATCACTGCAATTGCCTAGTAAGAGGTCCGTTTCATAACCATGCTTAGTTTTTAAAGCATTTAAAGCATCTGTGAAACGGGAGAAAACAGAAAAGTACTTTCTTTGTTTAAGGAAACCTTAAGGAAAACGGTTCCCATAATTTGGTACAGATTTGTACATTCATTGTGTGAGCCTTTTGAATGCACCAGTTAATTATACTTGCGTGCTATTTATTATGGTTTACTTTCATATTCCTAATAGCCAACAATAACAGAACAATTTGATTGGCTTTTTAGGTAATGTACAACAGCAGTCCATTGGTTTATTTGAGGCTGTTTTAGATCTGTACTCTGTGAACTGCACACTATGCACGGTACTAATCTTTTTAGAACTGACAAAATAGCCACAGGCTAAAACCATAGCACCAAACGCAGACAGACTACTAAGGCGCACAACAGAGAGCATGGGGCTGCACTAACATGTTGCAACACACACAGGCACACACCTGTGCACACACATTCATACATGCATCCAAGCACGCACACACATACAAACACCTGCATCTGCATTTGTCTACCACTGTCTGTGGAGCCCACCATAGTGCGGGGGTAGATGATATCTGCAGACACAGAGGCAAATGTAATTACAGTTTCCACAGTGACTGACCCCACTGAACAGACCATAATAATCCCACCATGTCTGCCTGCCAGCCTATCTCTCACTCTCTCTAATTCATGTCTTGCAGTCTTTTTATATCCAACACCCACCATCACCCCATTCCCAAACCCCTCCGAAACTCACTTAGTCACTATGCCCTGTTCTTTTCTCCTCCTTTTACTTCCCTTCAGCAGCCTTCTCTGACTCTTTATCAGCCATTCCTTTCTGTCCCTTCGCTTGTCCCTCACCTCACTCTCCCTGGGGCATCCTGCTCCTGCTCCTTGCCAACATGCCACTCAAACTCCAACCCAGCCAGGCTGCTGAAAGTGTTTCCTGTGGGACAGGAAATGAGGTCAGCCACATGTACATACAGTTGCCCAAGAGATGACCAGTTCTAAAAACAGACCTCTCTTGCTCCTGTCACCATCTCTTCTCCTGGGCTCACTACCTTGTTGTCAGGGAAGGACTGAGTGGCTCAACAATACTGTATTTTTATTTACGTAAACTTTGTCAGATCTATCACTGTTACTGACTTTATGTACTTACAAAATATAATCATAACTGTACAATGTATTTAGCCACATTGTTGTCACAGTATGCATCCTTGTAGATACCATACTGTATGTCAGCTTCTTATATAGGCAGCTATAGGCAGAGTAATATAATATGTTGTTACAAAAATTTTGGGTTACATAAATAGTCCAATGTAACTCTGGCACTTAATATATAAATACAGAGTGGTTCAACTGTACATAAAACGTTTATGTTCAGAGAAACTTCAAGTCATTTTTAAATCAAATGTCTGGCAAAACACACCAGAGAGGCATGCTATCACCACCATATAGTGTTTTAGTTTTTTTGGGGTAACAGGCTGCTCACAGTTTGTTTTCTACTTCACAAAACCACAGCTGTGTTTTTTCCCTAAAGAATGGAGAAAGGCTGGATTGTGACTATAAAAGTGTAACATGTTAAATACCGTTTGGAATTATTTACCCTCACCTTTTTAATATATTGTAGAAACTGTGATTATAAAGTATGTTTCAACAGCATTCCAAACATTTACATGTATTAGTGACACACTTCAGCAAACACTTTAGATGAGCCGGCTTCTATGACAGGCAAGGTCTGCTAGTTATCTTAACTCTGAATGTAGTGTATGTACAGGCTGTCACTCATCTTCAAGAGGTTACTGGCTGTTTACAAATGAAGTAGGCTACCTTTAGAGTCCAGCGCCTGGACAGACAACTGAAGGGGTGGGTCATCAGTGAATATCTGATGAGTTGTGGTGAGGATCTGAATGCTGTGGATGTGACTGATGTAGACATCACAACGCAGAATCTGCCCAGTTGCTGAGAAAAACAGGCACAGGCACAGACACAAACATACACACACACACACACACACACACACACAATCATCAGTCCTTTAAAAGGCTACCATTTAAAAGTTGAATTTCAAGTTAGCACTAAACACGCACAGACAACACATGAATAACAAAATTGTGTTTAATCTGAATATTTTCCACAAGAGTAATTTTATATATCTGTGACTCTCTCTCTCTCTCTCACACACACACACACACATGAATGACAAAATTGTGTTTATATATATCTGTGACTCTCTCTCTCTCTCTCTCTCTCTCTCTCTCTCACACACACACACACACTCACCAGAGTTTATAGCCAGGACCATGGCCGACCCTTGTGTGGGCGTTTTGAGAGTTGGGAGTGCCGAGACCAGAGCATGCTGGCTACAAGAGGATGGAGGGAGAAAAGAGGGGAGTGCAGACAGGGAAAGGGGCAGCACACTGACCAAATCAGGGCGAGAGGACTCCCTGAAGTCATGTGTTTTGGTAGGGTGGAATAGAGTATGTGTGTATGTGTGTGTGTGTATGGTGTGGGGTGGGGGTCGGTTATGAGGGGGTACAGAAAAAGAAGCCATACAGAAGCCATCATCAGTGACTGTGCAGCAGAGGAGGGATTAGACTGATCTTACATAATTGCTGCTCTGCATAATTACATTTA
The DNA here is from genome assembly GCA_017657215.1 of Limnothrissa miodon. Taxonomy (NCBI): domain Eukaryota; kingdom Metazoa; phylum Chordata; class Actinopteri; order Clupeiformes; family Clupeidae; genus Limnothrissa; species Limnothrissa miodon. The sequence continues at coordinate 251,673 of JAGFZM010001543.1, read as the reverse complement.
CAGATAGAGTGACACGATAAGGGATTATGTTAAGTTTTTAAATTAGCAAAATGATTAAGGTTTCAGAGTCCAGCTCTAGTGGGAATGCCACATCCGACCCCAAGGCAATGTAAGTTCTGCACTACAATATTATGAGTGGCCAAGCCTCCAATCACTTATCATTCTGGGAGGCAATTTATAAAAATGGGTCATCTTTTGGGCTTACCAAATTTCATAACAACAGCATCTAATATTTTATCAGTGAAATCTGAGGACATATTCACAGTATATTTGAGGGACACAGCACAGAGTTATGTTGACTGAGAGATAGATAGAGAGAGGGCGAGTGAGAGAGAGTAGAGAGGGCAATGGATGGCGCGACGAAGAGAGAAAACGCGGCCATGTAATTTGTCACAGCCTGGACCTGTCACTCACCATGTGTAGCATCCCGTCTCTGCTTTCAGTGTGAAATTGACAGAAGCGTTTGCAGAATGTGGCAGGAGTAGTTTTGGTATGTTCAATTTCGATGAGTGACTGAAAGCAATTGATAATGTGCAAAGTACCCAGCCACTCATAATTCGTCGGATTCTCCAGGGGATGAAGGCTGGCATATTTACAAACACGCCTTGTCTCAGACTTGGGACATTATAGGACAAGACCATTGCTTCAGTGAAGCATCTTCTGAACCAACTTGTACATATTCATCTGTAAGTTATGATCAGATTTTCCATTCATTTGTCAAAGTGTCCACAAACCACGAAAATGAATATAGAATGTAATTACCTTTGTTTAAACACGTACAAAAAAATGCAGGTAATTTTAAGTGATATCAGTTTGTTTTCATATAGCTAACCTAGCTAGTCTGATTTATCACGTTAGCTAGTTAGCGCTAGCTATCTTTAGCTTTTCCTAGGCTAATTGTTGATTTTTAAATCAGTGTTTCTTGAAACATATTACCTATATGAAGACTTGGTTAAGATGACACTGAAACAATTCGGAAATTTCACCAACGTCTTGACTGTTTTCACTACTCAAAACATGCTGGTGTGAAATGGGTGACTTGAGAATTGTGTAGAATTTTGTTGCTAGCTAGCAGTCAGTGGAACCCAACCACATGTGAAATAGAACGTGCACCCGAAAAAACATCACTCACCTCCACACAGTAATGTTATATAGATATATATTTTATTAATTCTCTCTGGTAAAATAAAATTACAAAATAATTTCAACCTCAAATGTCACCTCTCCCTTATCCTTTATTTGTTGATAGTTATTAAAGTTATTAATACAGTAATATTAAATGTAGTGACGAATGAATACTATAATAATGGTAAATGTAAGCTATATTTGTGTTAATAATCATTAAATGGTTATTTCTTTAAAAAAAGGAAAAGAATAACAAAGAGCCTTACAAAGCTAATTTTTTTCTGTAATAGCATAATGTACAATTTTCCAAGTAGGTTTAGTTCAGTATTCCGGCCACAGGATGTCACTATAAGACAGTTTTTCAAATGGTCTCCGTGGGCATGGGGTCAAAACAGATATTCTGACACACCATTTTGATGATAATCATTTCTCTGAAGAATGACTTTAGTCCCTCTTTCTTAAGTAGTTTTTTTGTTAAGAGCAGCTCACATGGCAGTTTGTAAGGGTTGCCTCTTATCCACCACTTTATCCACTACCCTCGTTTTTTGCCTACTTTAACATTCACTCAGGGTCAATAACGTGTATTGACCCCTCTCACTCTTCTCTCCTTTTCTATTTACTCTGTACCTCACATTCCCTTCAAAACCAGTGTCCTTCACAGTCAGCTAGAGACATAGCACTTTGGTAGCAAAGTTAATCAGAAAAAAACATGTCTGTGCGTAGGCTATTTGAATTTGTGTGTCTGTATGTGTATGCATGTGTTTGTGTGTGTGCAAATGTACATGTGTGTGTACACATATGGTTTGTGTATGTGTGTGTGCATGTGCACTTACATACTTACTATGCATTTTGAAACTATTATGGCATATAGTTATGTGTTCCATCGTATACATTCATAAAAACAGTGAGGATTGATCCTCCGGAAATGCAAACTTCATGATGAATAACTAAATGAATTGGTTTGCTTCCGTGTGACTCATTTGGCAGTGATCTGTATCTGTAGTGAGTCAGTGCTGTGTGGTCTGTGTGCGTGTGTGCATGTAGCATATTTGTGAGAGACCCCTATCCAACATTAGTTTGAACATCTAGCCTGTGTGTGTGCTTTCTGCTTTCACTGGTTGTGTGTAAGCCTAGCCTTCATGTTGCATGTTTTAATCAGACTTTCAGTAATTTCAGTGTACTGTGTGTTGATTGTTTGTGTGTGTGCATATGAGTGTGTGTGAATTTGATGGCAGTTGCACTAGTCAGTTTCATGTTATTGACTGGAGCTCTCTTTAAAGGGATGCTTCTTAACACACAATTAGCAATTAGGTAATAAAAAACACATCATAGGATTAAAAAGTCATTGTCATGGTTTCCTGATGGAGGGAGAGAGACATGTTCCTATAATGAATGCGCACATACCAAGAGAGGCATTCATTTGCAATTATATCCCTCTCTTCTGTTCTCTTTTCCAATAGGCCCCCTGTGTGTAATGTTTCTTCATCATCATCTTCCTCCTCCTCTTCCTCAGTCATTTCCCCAGTTTATTTAATTCTTACATCTCTCCAGAGTTCCCAGTTGGAGCATTTTCCCCCTGAAGGTTTTCCACCCATCTCCTGTTCCCCTACTCTTTCTCGCTCTTGTTTTTTTTCACTCTGTCTCTCTAATTCTCTTTCTTCTCTAATATCTCATCCAGTTTTTACACCACCTACTTCTTCAGCCAGTTCCTTGGGGTTCTTCCACCCATGCTCCCCATTTTTCTCCCTTACATGCACTCTCTCTCTCCCCTCTCCGCCATCTCTCATCTCTCCCCCTGTGTCTCTCAGCAGCTGGAGGCGGTGGTGTTGGGGCTGTCCTCGGCCTCGCTACCTTGTGCTGGGCCACCAGGCTTGGCAGCAGTGCTGGTCAAGCCTACGTTGGTGGTGGCAGCGGCGGTGTTGTTGATGACGTTGGTCTGGGCGCCATTGGCGCTGACACTAACATTGGCATGGGGCAGCGGGGCCGGAGTAACAGGGGTGGGTGGCGAGAGGATCTTAGCGTCACGCTCACGCAACAGCAGCAGCAGGGCGTTGTGCTGGGCAGCCAGCGTGGCTGACAGGTGGGCGGGCAGTGCACTGAAACCCGCCGTCAGCTGCTCCACACGCTGCTCCAGGCTCAGCATCTGACGCTCCAGGTCCTCACTGCGGTCGTTCAGCTCCGACATTAGCTCATACATGACACTTTGCATCTGAGACACAAGATCAGAGAGAGAGTAAGGTACAGAGAAAGGGGGAGGGTGGGATTAGACAGATATATAGATAGATAGATAAATAAATAAAGGAAATTATATAGATAGATAGATAGATAGATAGATAAATAAAGGAAATTCTATCTTTCTATCCATCTATTTTTGTCAACAACATGCCAGATAGGGGAGGGTGGGGGGGTGGCCTACAGTCGAAGATTTAACATAGTAGTGCATTTGTTTATTTATGTTTAAGACGATATGCATCCAATACATGTCCATGTAATAGTACATCTTGCTGAAAAAAAAAACATGGTGCCACCTGCCAGTCTCTGTGTTATAGTTGCCCATTTTTACCCCATCTATGTGTAGGAATGAGATTGTGAGTGGGTGCAGGAAATGCCCCCAGGCCCCGACTTGATCCCTGTGGACATGGAGCCAAACTGCACTAGAACCTCTCACCATTGTAACCCTCACCTGTTGCAACCATGACGCCTCATTCACACAGCAGTCAGTGCGTGACTATGCATTGCACTGTATGTGCCTGACACCAGAAATGGTCTCCACTGTGCACTGTCTTCCCCAAGCACCTCACTTAAAATCTATGGAGACTGTGTTATACCGCATGTGGCACACATGCAAAAATAGTCGTAGAACTCTATTTCAAGCAGACAGCGCGGACACAAACACACTGATTGCGGTGTGAATGAGGCATGAGTCAGGTCATGTTTACTTTGAACGCATATTAAAAAAAAACCTAAAATACTGCCTCAACAAAACAGAATGAGACATCAGCATTATAATATTTTATATACTGTATTAGTCACGGCTGTCAGAGATGCATGAGTAGGGCAAGTAAGTGGAAGATTAAGGACACTTGAGAGACGAGTTTGGGGTGAATAAAACGAACACATGAAAGTCAGAAAAAGAAAGAGGAAGAATATGAAGATGAAATGGGAATATGGAGGCATGGGAGATTATGAGGATGCACAAAGATAGGATAAGAGAGAGAGAGAGTTTTTAGGGGTGAACTGCAAAGATGAGCTCAGAATGTGGCAGGAGAAAGTCATGAAGGGGGATGAAGAAAAATAACAGGAGTGGATAGATGGATGAGGAGGGGAAAAAATTCAGAGGTCAAGATGAAAGGGCACACAGAACGAGGGCGGAGGAGACAGAGGGAGAGAAGATGGGATGATGCATGGAGGCACAGATAGAGGGAAGAGAAGGAGGTTAGGGAAAAAAGGAGCAATGGAAGAGTGGGTTGGAAGGATCACAGTATAGCCGAAGGCAGAGAAAAGGACAGGAGGGGCGAGTAAAAGAAAGATAAGAAACGCATACAAATGCAGTGCAAGCACGCTTTCCCATATGTCAACATGTTGAGAACGCAATGCTAAACATTGTACAATAGCGCTTTCTAGACATCAACATTTCAGCTTGCCTGTGAGATATGTGTTACTCGGTTCCCCAACAGCTAGTAGGATTCATTCTCTTAGGAGATATTTTAGCAGAAAGAAATGTTTGCTGATTAAATGTTTCACAAAATAAACACTGTTATATTCATCTGCCCCTTGCAAATTATTCCTTCATTTTGGCAGTGTAGCTAACGTGAATAATTTCTTAATAAGTTATTCCCATACTCTCAATCAGCATTTCATATGCAGAGATCCTTGCAGCTCCATTTTTTAATCAAAAGCCATGTGTTAAGTATTTGAACGGTGCTTTTTCTACTTCTTAACCCTTTGAGGAGAATGATAACATGCCTGATTATATGGTTGTCAGGCTGATGGTTCCGTGGACTGATAATGAAGTGAGATTTTGTGAGTGAGTTTTGAATTTTGCTGTTATTAATTGTCATAGTTATAACATAAATTCTTCTTAAGATCAAGAGGCATACATGTGGCTCTGTTTAAACATACAATTATTGTAGCACTTCTGAAATTCTGAAAGGTCTGGAATAAACTCAGCCTTGCAAATCTACCTAATGATTCTAATGCCATTTAAAAAGGCTGCCCAATTTGACCATCTCATCACACTTAGTTAAAGGGATTGACTTGTTTGTCTAAACAGACACAAACAAAAACAAAAGACAAAAACATGTGCAGTTTGTGCTGTCAAAGCAACTCAACATAAAACTGGTCAATTCTAATTGACGCCGCAGAAAAACTAGCTTGAGGGATGAAGGATTCAGTGTTATATAAAGCCGTGGAGTTTCCCCAACCAGTTTTGTCTTCCTCAGCTCAACCAAAGGGACAGTATGCTGACCGAGCTGTCATACGTGTGGAGCGCTACCTCTGACATGTAGGCCAAGGTGGACCAGTCTCTTCTGTGAGATGCAGTCCACTGCTGACTTAGAATCAGTTCTATAATATGTTGCTTTTGTCATTTTCCCCTGTAGGGTTTCATATTATGGCACAAAACACAGACTAGTTGCAGGGCTAATGGTGGTACAAATAGTGTCCAGGGAGGAGTCTATGGCTTTTAGCACCCTCCACTAACTGCAAACTGGCTTGCCGTCTGCCCTGTACCCAATGGAGCGTGTGGAAGGGGTCTCTTGACAAATTGTGTTTATAGCTTTGTGTCTTTTCATGGACCAAATTGGGTGTTGAAATGTGTTGATTTTAGGTAGGCTAATACATCTTCTGCCAAGTCAATATATTTCGGAATCCAAATGCGTCACCAAAATTGGACTTAATATACCCCTAAAAGTGAGAACATTCCTATGGAGCAATCCCCCCCCAGCCCCTTTGCTTCAGAGGTGTGCCTCTGTGTGTTTGCTGTGATCCAGGAGGCCAGGGGTTTATGTCTTTGCCATGGGAGGCACGATTAAAGTGGCTCTGACATAGCTGCCTCTGGGCAAACTATATGCTCGCATCTGGTGAGCATGAACCGATGCCAGTGTCGGGCGGGGGAATGTGAGGAGGGGGCACAGGAGACCTCTGCTATCTCTCTCTCTCCATCTCTATCACTCTGTTTCTCTATCTCCTGAGTTTGCTGCTAAGCTAGATCTGTAATTCTGTCACAGCTAACCAGCCATCGCGCTGGATGTGCGGTCGTGGCCCAAGTGGACAGCTCCGCTCACTTGCTCAACTTGATCTGTCCCGTTTTGGCCGCTCATTTCACAGTTTGGGGATTATCGGAGCACGTCTGGGCGTCCAGCGCATTCGAGCGTCTTGAGGGAATGAAGAGCATGGACCCGACAGAATCAAATCAGCCACACACACGCACACACACGCACACACACACACACACAAAACATAAGCCTTGCCGGCAGAGAGAGAGCCTGTTACATACAGATTGATGGGAGAGCTTATGTAAGGAATGGCTTTAATATAGTTTAGTGTGACCATACACACACACCCAAAGATACACGCGTACACATACACACAGAAATACATAAACACACACCCATACAAGATAGCACACACACATACATGTATAAAGACTCACACACACACACACACACACACACACACACAAAAGCATTTGAAAACATGCATGTTCTCTGTCCTATATGTACAGACACTTACACACACACACACACACAGACATACAGAATCATTTGAAACATGCATGATCTGTCCTCTCATTCCTCTCTCCGTCCTGCCTTGCCTTCTCTGCCGTACCTGCTCTAACACTTACACTGGTTGCTAGGAGACGCAAAGCCACGGAAATAAACGGATCAGCATGGAAACAGTTGATGCTGATACATATTTGAGGAGGGCAACGTTTTGTGTCACCCTGCATCATTAGTGACTGATAAGTTTCATAAACATAATTTGAACTAAGGAGGTGATGTCTATGTACTGTATTTGTTTAAAGTGCTTGAAAGTTTGATGAGCTGAGAAAAGTCCAAGGCCCTGGGATAGTTTTGAAAATATAAAAGACACCTGTCCTTGAAAGTCCTTGAACATTATTGAGGGTTAACACTTTCACATGGATGATGAATGGATGAAGGTGTGTAACAGATATTCTTTTAGTGACATTTATGGCAACCTTTGAACTTTAAACAGCATTGTTTGAATCTGAAACTAGCTTTATCAATGATGACTGCATACGTACAGTATATAATGCTGTCATTCTGAACCCCTCAATGCTACAATGCTATTTATTTCTATATGCTACAATGCTATTTATTCTATAAAACTTGTATGTATTGATATGCTATACATTCAGTCCATTGATGTGACCCCAACAACTTCTATACCATTCAGACTTTTATTGAATTCGCATTTTAACTAAATCATTTATTGATAGCATTTTTTGCGTGCATGTGGTCCTTGAAATTGAGGAAATTGGTCCTGAAAGATCCTTGAAATGGTCTTGACGGGAATGCTGACTGCTCTACAGACAGTTTCAATAGAGTTTGATTATTAGCATCATAGCTGTTCCCACATGTTTCTGTTATAACATTCTTAAGAGTGTGAAAAGTAATGGGAGCAGTTTAGGAGGGAAAAATAACACTGCCAATGAGGACTGGCATAGGCATTGATTTTTGTTGTTATTATTGAATAAATCTATAAGACATCATTTGTGCGCATAAATGCTATTTCAGTTGCAGTTTTGGGCTCTGTTTGTATGTGTGTGTGTGTGTGAAGGAGAAAACATTGTCCGTGGTATCTATGCAATGGTAAGCTCTCACCTTTGAAAGGTCAACCAAAGTGTTGGCTTGATCACTAAGCTTACGTTGTTCCATTTTCACACTGCGAAGCCTGTAATCACACATAAAAATCACTATTCCACCATATATGAAATGTAACATCAAAGCAAAAGCAGTACACCAGAAGATGTGTGACAGTTCAATACAATTGTTCCTATCCTTGTGCACTAAGCATGGTCAACACATACAAACAAAGCACTGCACAGAGAACACTTTAATAATTCGATCCAGAGCATCACACAGTACCAGCTGCAGCTAAACAATGACTCTTCAAAGCTTATCCCTATAAACAACCAAGTGGCACATTTTAGCCTGCTGCGCAGTTAGCTTGGCTACATGCCCCCCACCTAAATCAATCTCGATTTGAAGAGGTTGCCAGGTTAAAAGCGATGCCACTTGAAAGGTACTGTGCAGGGGAAAAAGCCAGACTTTTCTCCACACTGAGTGCCTTATTAGTGCGTTAGTACAAGGTTTGTAGGACTGAGAGTGGGTCAGCTACAGAATATCACCCATGGGCTCAGAACCTGTACGTCTCTTAACAAGGATGGCGGAAGCAGCCGGAGAGGAGGTGTTGTCAGGGCAGAGAGAATGTGGATCTAGGACAGCATATCCCCCCCCCAATAGATGTTTGTGTACAAAATGGGCTTTCTGCTAAATCTGTATGTTGAGGTGTGTGGGCGGGATTTGTGTGAAATGTATGTAGGTTATGTGGGCGCATGAGGTTAGGTGTTAGATGTACAGTATGTATGTGCAATGCAATACATGTATGCCTGTGTGTGCGTACACGCAAGTCTGTGTGACTCACTGGTGGATGGCTTGCAGAAACTTCCTCTGGTGTTTGCGGACTCTGGCGTGGTCGATCTTCTTCATGAGCTTGGTGTGTTTGTAGATGAGCCACGTCTCCCGAAGCACATTAGCCGCCGCGTTCTTGATCTGTGGAGCACAGGTCACCATGGCAACCACGTTAGCTTGGGACAAACACTCCCCAATCACCCTACACCCCACCCCCTCGATACACTCTTGCAAACACAAACACACTCACACACATAAGCACAAACTCACAAGGGGCAGACAACTGTATTAAAAAAAAATTACCAGTTTGTGGTTCTGTTGTAACTCAGCATGATCATAGTTCTACTCTCATCCTTCTTTGTAGCGTTCAGAAATATTATTTTGTGTACAATTTGTGTACAATCTTTCCATTGGAATTTTGAATGCTCATAGTTTTAATTTTATTAATTTATTTATTTGAATTTTATTCTGTTCAATTTAAACACGTTTTGGGTAAAGGTAAAAGCTAAACACAGACATTGGCTTTAATATTCCACTGTCAGTAGGCTGATGTTTTCCTCCCTCCACGCTTGGGAGGTGAACATAGTGCGTACAGTGTGTGACAAACGCGACTGGGACGAGATCCTCTAGAGAGAACACTGAGGTGTGTGTGAGGAATTATGGGAACCTCCAGGCACTTAGAGCCAACGCAGAACAATACACATGCAGGCGGTTTACTGTGCTCTAAAGACAAACATAAAACAACTCAAGGTTATAAGAGGACACCAAAAGGAAAATTATGGGGTGAATCAATCCATCTTGGGGAATGGGTGCTGACAGTCGATAAAAGAACCAAGATATGTGATATGATATTGAACTGTAATTGAATGCATAGGAAAATTGAACTAAAGGTACGACACTGGCTCTTTCATTTAGTGCTAGTTGTTCTATGAGAATGATGTTCATACCGTAAAGGCCTGCTGGTGTATGGGTGCATTGTGCACACACATAGAGCTAAAAGATGGGTCTCTAGTGGGTCAGCCCTTTTAATTTCCTGATGAAAACAATGTGAGGATGTTAGAGGCTTATCTGTGCAGGGGACCGGAAGCTTCCTTCACCAGGGAGTTTAGAATGGATAAGGAGTTGAAAGGGCTTTACGGTTTGAGGTGGCTGAAAAGAGCAAGTGGATTGGTGTGTCTGATAAAAAGCTTGCACTCTCCAGAAAAAAAATATTCTTTGACTTTGAAGATTCTGAGTTGTAAATTATTGCTTAGAAAAACAAGCAATTTTACACTAGAAATTTGGAAAATAGAAACAAAAGTGGTGCATATTAATTCCAATGGCATGGTTTAAGCTGTATCTCCTTGCAATATTTGTGCTTGGCTACTGTGAATGGCATCATTTCAAATTGTATGACATACATAGACATTGCCTTTGGTTCTCTTTCACACAAAACACTGTCTTTTCATCATTGCTAAAGACCGATTGAGGAATTGTTAATATTCATCATCAGAGTTTTTTGTTCATTCATTACCTCAAGTGAGTGATCTTCACGGATTACAGTGTGCTCAAGAGTAATAGCAGTAGCACTTCCTGTGCTTGTGCCACTGCCTCTAATTTGAAAGCTATTAGACTAATTAAGACCACTGTTAGCATGACCAGTTCAGCAGGAATATGGGAGTTGCTCGAGTTCTCTTTCTTTATGTATTTTTTTTTTTCTTTTTCTGTGCCACCTATTAACAGACAAAACAAGTTGGTTGGACACATTATTTTTTGGGATAAGATCCAAGGAGTCTTGTCAAACGATCCTTCATGCCACCTATTGACAGGCAAAAGAAAAATTGTCATCCTGAACCGTAGTGCCCAAGAAGATATTTTGTTGTACATGAGTCTCAAATTGTATGTCAAGCACTCAACTACCCATGTACTGCAGTGGCCAACAGTCTTTTTAAGGTCCAACCTTAACCCTGACCACGATTGACAAGATGTCTATTGAAAGGTTGCATAAAAGATAAAATCCAACTTTTGCGTATTGCGTTGTATTTTAGATTTGATACTACCGTATCAAGCAGTAAACTTCAAACTTTAACATCACAGGATTCAATAAGATTTAAGGCACAGTTCTTATTTATATTTTGCTTAAGCTGTAATGACCATGTGTGCCTAATGTTTACCAGACAGTATAGAGCCGTCTCTGCAAGACACAGTTTCTTCCAATCTCGACAAACCGTAAAAGAGCTTTTGCTTTCAAATCGATTGAGTTTTTCTGAATTTGATAACCAGTGTCATAAAAAGAAAGAGATTTTTTTACAAATACAGAATCAGTTGCCTATTGCGGCAGAAGGCTTACACAATTCTCATATAGATTAAACATGTTGCAATTTAACTTTTACTCTTGTTCTGTTCTGGAATTTATATGAAATAAATTACTGCTGGTTTAGCTGAGAAGGCAAAGGCAAAACTGAAAGTTAACAAGGCCTACAATAATCCTAGTACTAATATTTAGCAAAAATGGCAAATTGGGGATTGCTGACAACAGATTATAGCAGCATCTTACACCTGACACATTATACACCTTTTCCTCCCAAAAATGCTTTGTTGGTGTAAACAGTCTTCAGTTACAGTACACCTAAATCTTACATAGCAGCAATTATTACATAGCCTTCTGCAGTACCTTTTGGAATGCATCTCTGTCCCAGTCATCGTTAACAAAAGGCCTAAATTTCACTGTCAACTGGGCTGAGCCTCTCTTTCTCCTGAGACACTGATTGGTTGAAGCAAAATCCAGAGAGTGACATGTCAGAGGCCATTTGTCTTGCTGCATGGTGAGCAAGTTTTAGAAAACAATATAACAAATTCATATGTTAATAATGTCCCACAGCCCCATATCGTCTGTGTATTGAGGGACATGGGGGAACTATTGTTTGTTTCTATATAGAGAAGAGAACTATTGCATCCCTACTGTAACATAGTTCTCAAAGAGATCCATTCCACAGTGCCCTTCACTACCCTTAAACACCATTGTGCAGTGTAGCACCACTTATTGAGAAACAAAAAGTTGTCAAATTGCCTGTTTTTTGGAAGAAAGTTTCCATCTTCAGACATACAGGGCCAATAAAACTTTTTTTCCTCAGGCGAAACATGCAGCAATTTGTGGTGGTCATGAAACATACTGTACCGCTAGGCGGTACACCTAGTTATCAAATCTGCTGGCCTAACGCATAGCAGATTCCATGCTTTTTCACCCATAACATCATTGAGGCAATAACAATGCCATGGTTCCTTTGATCTGCTCTGCTCTGTGTGCATATCCCTCTTGATATTAATTTCTGCCCTCTCTCTCTCTCTCTCTCTCTCTGAAATACCACACAGCAGCCCAGAGAATGAATGGATTCTCTGGCCCCAAAAGGAGGGAGAGAGGGCGGGAGAGACAGAGAGAAAGTGGAAGAGAAAGAGAGAATGGTCTGTAAGAAGGAGAAATGGCTGAGGAGACTTCAAAGCAACGTGCAATTTCATAAGAAAAGAACAATTATGTTCCCAGTGGCCCCAGCACAAAGCAGCGGGCTGTGGCTTTTTAATAAGCTTTTGATTTGACTCACGAGGCCCCGTGCGGGAGGCAGCCAGACTGAGAGCTTCGACCAGAGCCACAGGCTTTGCTTCACTGATAACCTGATTCATTAGCAGAGGTCAGGCTGTCTTCATAATGAAACTACAGCTGCTCCCTGCACCTAATGGCATGGAACTGGACACAGCTAGGACGAAACAGGGAAGTAAATAAGTAGACTAACGGAAAAGAAAGCTTACACTGGTACTGTGAAATCTGGAATTTTACATGAAAATTCTCTCTCACACACTTACACAGTCACCTACACACACACACACACTCATAGTTAATGACAGACAGTTTAGTAGCCTGAATATGATTGGTGTAGCAATCAGACAAAATGATATCCTCAATTTGAAACCCCACAGGCTACCTCCCTGTGTGGGCCTTACCAGATGCTTAAGCTGCAGTTAGCAGCAGCTTCTGGAATCTTGCTGCTGCGCATTTGTTCTTAATTAGGGGTATGGGGACCCCCAGGTGTCTGCAGCATGTTGCCTGAGGTCTGTGAAAATTTCTGATACAAAATATCCTGTATTTAACCACAAATAAATACCAGTCCATATGCCTCATTCTATTTGCGATTATGATGTTTCTTCAGAAAATGTTCTGCTCCATGAACGGGCCCTGGCTTAATAACGTTTGAGAACCCCTGCAGTAGTGCACTAATGAATGTTGGCCATTGTGTGATACCAACAGTGGTGGGAATAACGGCGTTAAAAATAAACGGCATTACTAACGGCGTTATATTTTCTAGTAACGAGTAATCTAACTAATTACTGTTCTCATTGTTATAACGCCGTTCCCGTTACTGTCCACGTTACTTTATTGAAGCGGTTTTCATTTTATGTATCAAATTTCTGTGTGGACATACTGTAGGTAATGATTGGTCGAATAAAATTGAATGGCCAATCAGAGTATGTAGGTTGCCTACGTAGGCTACAAGCCAGGCCAGGCCTCCGTGCAGTTTATGTAGAGACCACACTCAGCAATGGCGAGTTTAGAACAACAAGATAGCGTTTTCAAACTTTTTTTCCCCAAAATTTTTCTTTCCATGATTGCGTAGCAATCTTTGGGAAAGTTAGGGGCTTTAGCTTCTCGCATGACGCCAATAAGAAAGGCTGACAAATTTGTCAGCTGAGGTGACATAGGAGACTCAAGAGAGAACCACTGACAGATAGTGGAGTAACGGTGGAAAGACCCCATGTAAAAAACAAAAAGGCCTTGACTAGGTGTCAGAATGAATTTAGGTGGCTCTGGAAAAAAACGTAATGCATACAAATGTGTACAGTGTGCACGCATGCACACACTCACACACACACACAAGCAAAAACACACAAATCCTGAAAAGGTGGCAACATTTTGAGAGTCTGATCTCATGAGGACAATTTGCCATGGGGTCAGTGGTGTCATGAAGAGTTAGAGGAAACGATAGAGCAAGAGAGTCTCATCAGAAATCGATGGAGCCACAGGCTTTTCTGTAATTGATGAAAAATCTTGCTGCCATCCTCTCTCTCTCTCTCTCTCTCACACACACACACACTTCTCTCTCTCTCTCTCTCTCTCTCTCTCTCTCTCACACACACAGACAAACACACATCCAAATTCTAACATATATATATGCTATGTCTGATTTGTAAGCATTTCGCCACTTGATATAGTACCTTCAATCTCATGCTTACAACGCTTAGTATTGTGGACATAGTTGAAAAAAAAAAAAACATCAACAGGATACGCCTGTCATACTGCTAGGTTGGAAGACATCTGGTTTCTGTTAGCCCACCACTAACACCACTTCACCACTCTCTTTGAGTTGCTTGTTAATTGCTGATGTAGGACAAAAATGGACCATACCATCAGCTTTATCATCTTTCTAAGATGAACACTGGACAGCAATGTCTCTATACTGTGAACTAGCGTTCCATTATTTACCAGTCTCTAGCACCACCCTTCCTTTAACCACAGTAGCAGGAAATGTGTTTCGTAGTCCAGACATACTGTAATATAGTAAATTGCATTAGGCCTATTGATTCTGATCTGTAGCAGGTTTTTGGGGACTGCGAGGGACGGAAGGAGGTCACACTGGAAGAGGGGGTGTGCGCTGTGGATAATAAACTTTGTGTGAAGCCCACCCTTGAGAGATTAGTGCCACAAAATGGTACATCTTCATTACTAGCAATATAATGTTGCATTTGACCAATTACATTTGCGCAAATATAGCAGTCAGGGACAAATCAAAATATTAACACAGTCGTCACAAAAGAATGAAGCAATGGCTGATCAGTTTTGCGCCACAAAATCCTGTGTGTGACTTGATTCTTTGCAGTAAGGTCCACATAATCAAAACATCACCCCTCCAATACCCACTTCACCTCTGTGGATGCATTAATATCACAGGTGTGACAGAGCTTTATTACATTATTTAAAAGAAAACTGCCCCTTAAATATTCTTGCTACAACATTTTTTGAGGAGCATAATATTTGTATGGAACTAATAGACCTAAAACACAACTTTTAAAATTACATAAACATATTCTTAAAGCAAACCAAGCAATACTGTATATATATATATATATATATATATATACCATGCCCTACGCAACTTGGAAAATTACAAATTATGTAATTTTTCATTTTTACCCCTTACTTTGCTTACTTTCTCTTGAAGTAGTGTAAAATGGGTGATTTCCCATAAGAAATTGAATTATCTGTACAGATTAATAAGAAAATAGAGTATAACATAATATATGTGTGTATGTGTAAATATGTAATATAATATTGATCTCAGTATAAAACATATATAATATAATATATCGATCTCAGTAAAGATTTTAATAATTTTTGTTTTTGTTTGGATTTTAATAAAGTTTTGGTTGTGTGCTCTCAACCTTTTTCCATTTCCATTATATTTTTTACATTTATAGAATGACTTTTGCGTTGAATTGGCCATTTTTTTTTATTATTTTCTTTCTATGTGCTGCAATTATTGATCACCCAGCCCTCCTGCTGTCCAATAGCCATGATGTACCCTACATATTTGATAGGGAGAGCTATTTTTGAAACTTGGGCCTTTCAACAGCATAAAAAATTGAAGGCATCTAGAGAGAGAGAGACGAAGAAAATGAATGAGAAAGATGGCTAGACAGACAGAGAGGGGGGGGGGGGGGAGAAGGAGTGAGAGGGGGACATATAGTTGTAGAGATATTGAAACGAAGACAGTAGTAATAATTCATAGGGGGCAGTGTGGCAGAGATACGTATTCAGAGAAGGTGCTATTTTGTTATTCTGTGGACTGATCTCAGGTTGATGTATTGTTTGTGAACAAAGACAAGAAAGAGAGAGAGCTAGGTGCAGCCCCTGTCTGTGGTGATGATTTTGGAAGTGTGTTCCTTGTGTCTGGAATTCCTGGTTTATGCATTTAGGACTGGCCTAAGCCAAACACAGCTTTTAAAATATAGAATAAGAGGGGTCAAGTATATCAACAATTTGGATTCACAGTTATTGGGGCTTAACCACACTTCTATTTGACTTCTTTGCCAAGCGCCATGAAATGCCTTCTCAAATGTGTCTTTATACATATACAGTAGAAAATAGTCTATTTGAAATGAGTGAATTTGCTCACATAATGCTCACATTGTGACATCCGAGACATCAATATAGACAATATTGTGTGTGCGTGCATAGGGTGTGTGTGCAGATGGACTGGGAAATTTTGGAAATCACTTTGTAGAAACGATGTGATTGACTTGCCATTGTCAAGCAGTCAAGCATTGTGTGATACATGAGTATTTGTGTTTGTGTTTTTTGAGTGTGAGGGAGAGTTACCCTCTTTGTGAGCTGCGTGTCCATCATGAAATTGTGCACATGCTTTTCTGCCTTGGTCAGCTCCAGCTTCCGCGCTACCACGGCAACCACCAGAGCTGTGCAGCCTGCCCCCTGGAACAGACAGTGAGAGGGAAGGAGAGAGGGGAGGATGGGAGAAAAGAAAGGAAGAAAATAGGGCATTAAGAGAATACAAGGGAGAACGGGTAGGTGAGAGGAAGGCAACACAGAATGCCCACTGAAAAAAAAAACAAGTGAGAATACAGAGAACAAATCAGGCAAGGGGTCAGAGATGATGATGATGTTGTGTGCGTGTGTGTGTTGGGTAGTGGGGGTGGGGGTGAAAAAAGAGAAAAAATGAGCAAGACCAACAGAGGGAGATGTGCTAGTCCCCCGCCAATAGACAAAATGATTCAGTGGAGGCTGTAGTCCATTAGACATGAGACAGAGCACTGCTTAGTACAGAACACCCATCAAGTCCAGTCCATTAGAGAGACAGAGAGGATGGAGAGAGACACAGAGAGGATGGGGAGAGAGAGAAAAGGAAAGGGAAAATGCTGATAAATGTGTGCCTTGAGTGGGCTGCAAATCACTTTGGGTATAAATGTCAGAAAAAAAAGAATACATTTTCTGTAAAAATGACAAAATTACAAACATGAAAAAGAGCATTAGACGAGAATATAAGCCTAGTACGTAATTCTTTTTTTAAATTATTTTGCGAAAAGGATGAAGGTGGACAAAAAATGGAACAATATAAACAAAGAGCGATAAAATGCATGCAAAGTTAACAGACAAAAGAGAAAGGGTGGGAGAGAAAAAATGACAAGTATGATTAGGGATGGGTATTGATAAGTTTTATCAATATCGATGGCATTATCGATTCTGCCTATCAATCCAATTCCTTATCAATTCTCTTATCGAAATTATTTTCTGCACAAGACTGGTGAACATACTCGATACAAACATACTGAGCAACTTGACAAGAGGTAGTGTAAAAGACTACTTGTTGTAGTAGCAGCCTGTCTGTGCCCGTCATCGTTGTCATCTAAAAAATCATGATACCGAAATATATTTGTACTCAAGTCCGCTTTAATAATGAAAAACTATGCATGCTGCTCGCAGTTGCAAAGCGATAATATGCTAGTCTAAGGCCACACCAATAAAATTAGTTGGTTCTCGGATTAAAAAATATGGAGCGAGCGAGTGAAATAAAAATAAAAATAAAAAAATGTTCTGAAGGTAAATTAGCACATTCACAGTTAATGTTCATTAAAGACATTTACTCATGTGTTAAGGAAAAAAAATGTGGCCTAATTTATAAACTTAACTTTCACACCTCACAGCACACTTTTTGTCATGCAGGTTTTAGGCAATGTACAAATTCATAATTCTGTCATTCTATGTTATGTAAAGGTTTGACGGTTTGTCATTTATTTAAGAGTTTGAGAATCTAAGCACCAAGCAAGCTGGCTGTGGAATTGAGGTATGACATTTAATGTAGACTACGTCTAGGCTGCTGTAGCCTACGTGCAAACTCATTTTGTCACAGTTCATCACAGGGCATTAGAACGTCAAAATCGCATGGATTCACCAGCAATTAGATAGTGACTAAAACTTTGTGATCAGCGTAACTGAGATGAATATGCATCAACGTGCAGTCACGTGAATCAATAAAAGAGACATTTTTTGCATGAAAAAGAGAAGCGTGTGTGTGTGCGCGCGCGGGAGGATGTGAGTGTGTCGGCACCTGCTATTTGTTGATTGATTTTGATGGCGAAACACTTTGAATGTTTTTTTTTTCGCCTCTCAATCAATGAAATATCAAACTCACCTCCACAGAGTTGCACAAGCAGACTGCTCTCGGCACCGTGAGTACAACTGCGCAAAGTTCTCATCCTCTTTAATTTCAATGCACTTGTCAAATGTTTTTCTCTTCTGATCAAATATTCTAATAATTGCAAACACTGGCCTAGCAGGATCCACCGGCATCTTTCCTCATATCATGTCTCTTGTGCTCTGAAGTGAAAGGCGCGATTTGATTGGTTTTCAACGTCACGTGAACGCAGCATGCTTTTTTCTGACCCCGCCTACCTGGCAACTTGTCGCTATGAAACGTCACTCTCATTGAAAATGAATGGAAAGCTGTCGCTAGTAGGTGTCGCTGGTCGCTAGTGTGACTGAGGGGTGAGGGCAGCATTCATTGAATGACAATTAATGAACGTGTTTATAATTTTGGTGGACGTGAACTAAATTAACTAACATTATATTACTGCCTGATGAATGATACTGTGAACACGTTCGTTTTTAAATTTTATGAACTGAACTAGCAGCTAGTTTGTGTAGAAAGGTCTTACTTTCTAACTTTCTAATGTTAGGCCTACTTTCTGCGACTGTGACAGTTAGTGTAATCACTCAAATGACCCTTAATTTACATTAGTGGGGAAATTTAAGGAAACACATACAACTCAGACAAGAACTAGCAGTCTGGCTTTACTGAAACAGAAAAACTGCGCTTACATTTCTCACGAACGAAATTCGGGAAACTGGCAAACTATCAATCTTATCTAGAAGCTGCTTACAGGTGGATAATGTAGCCAGGCTACATCCTTAAATTTATGAACCTACTAACACTCTAGCACACAAGACCGGAAGTCCTGCACAGTCAGTAAGGATATGCCGGTTCTTGCTCACCTCATCGTTGTGATGACGCACAGCTATCCTATAGTTCTCAACCATCTTTGTTGCAATGTTCACTCTCCCAAACCCCGGAAGTTTTGGGCAACTGTCCATATGCATCTTCGATGCTTCATGTTTCTTCACCTTTTCCGAGAGATGGTGCATAGACGTCTTAATAATGTCCGACGCCATGCAGGGCAGGCTGAGGGAATCGTTAAGGGAATCGATAACGGAAATGACGATGTCGATGTATTTGACAAGTTTGTTGACAAGTTTCGATACCCAACCCTAAGTATGATAAATGATGAAGTTAAGATTGGGTCAGTGCTGAGAAGAAGATGAAAAAGTGAGCGAGAAATAACAACGAAGTTTAGAAGGTATAGAGGTATGCAAATAGGCTCAAATAAGAAGCATGGGGAAAGGTAGCATATAGAAGAGAGACAGAGAGAAGGAAAGACAGTGAGACAGACACAGAGTAAACTGTGATTTAATGTGGCCTGATAAGAAATGGATTTGGATTAAAGCCTGTAATGAAAATGTATGAGGGTGTCTCTACTTCCAGATAGTTTGTCTCATTTCCTCAGTCGTGCGTGTGTGTGTGTGTGTGTGTGTGTATTTGCTCACACTTATTTTTAACAGAGAAAGACTTTGTTGAGAAGTTGGAAGGAAAGGAAAAAACTTTTAAAGCACACACACTCACACATACAGTATAGTACATACAAATGTCAAATGTGAGTGTGTGTGTGTGCGTGTGTGAATAAATGTGTGCATGGTAGTGTGTGTGCACATACTGTATGTTAGTGTGTGACTGAGCTAAAACAAGCTGCTTCTCAAGGCCTCTGCCTCACTAGGATGTGTCTTTAAAGCTGCTTCTTAAACAGTGGCCTCCCAATGAAAGCAATGATCTGCAATGATCTCCTCTGTTCAGGGTGAGCTCCTCCATCTGAGAGGCATCATGCATTAGTTACAGATCTCTTTGCCTTTGTGTTTTTATTATCTTTGTTCATATTTGATCGCACGGCAAAGTCATTAACCCAGACTGCCCCTCCTTCCCGTCCAGACGGCCCTGTCTACAAAAGTGGGCCGAACACATACGTGCAGCCCTTATCAGCCACTCATCACCTGTTTCTCTTATATGACACTTTAGGGAGGAACAGAGACAGAGAGAGAGGCTTCAGAGAGTAAGTCATCATAAATGTATGACCCTCCTGGGCTGACAGGCAGAGAATGGGAATAAGAGTGACAGAGTAACAGAGCAAGAGAGAGAGAGAGAGAGAGACAGTGTCTCCATCTCTGGTTTAAAATTTTCAGATGACGTCCTGCCTGTCTCAAAAGGCTCCTGGCACCTAGGCAATAAAAATGCCACTACTGTGGAGTGGCCTTGTGTGGGAGTAGAGAAAAATGTAGTTGTCACACACACACACAAATATTTGTTTCATAATAAGAGATAATCACACAGAAGGCTACCTCCCCATACTGACATCCACTGCCACCTACCCCCGGCCCCTCAGGGCAGTAGTATATTCCAATCTCATTGGCCTTCAGTGTTGTCATAGAAACGCGGATTCGGCTTGAGATTCCACCTATAGAAAGCCATTACAATCACTTTGAACAAGGGGTGGAAACTGCCACATACTGCTATTTTATTTTCTCTTCCTCTGTAAATCGCTCTTTCTCTCTCGTACTTTCTCTCTCTCTCTTTCTCTCTCGCTCACTTTGTTTTTTTCCACCCCCTCGCTTTCTGTCTCACTTCTATCGCTCACAGAACAAAAAAGCCGCCGATGACAAACAGGAGTGTGCAACTGAGAGGAACTTTAGTCCGATAAAGACTTTGGTTACCCGCGAACGCACTTGTACTAGCACTCTGGCGCTTTAGAAGCGATGCTGTTGTGGTTTCATACAAGCTAGCTTTGAGTTAGCTATTAAGTGGAAGGGTAAATGATGGAGGGAGGGGAGAGAGAGAGAGAGAGTGGGAGTAAGCAGAGATTAGGAGTCAATGTCAAGAACTTGAAGTGTGAATGTGGAGGAGGATGTGTGTGTGTGTGTGTGTGTGTTTCAAGTAGTTGTTTATGTCTGAACCCACACCCAGACAGAATGTGTGTTTGTATTTACAAGCATGTGTTCAGAAGACACACAGCATTTGTATTGGGTTTTGTGTGGGTACGTGTATGTGTAGACCGGGACCAGGCAGGTTGACAAAGGTTGATGGAAGGAGAACAGAAACACATGCTGGATACCTGTGAACACACTCCCCCAGTCACGCACACACATGCACACAGAATCACACAGATAAAACCCCATCTGACAAGGACAAACACATCCAAACTCTTCTGCTGCTTTGGACCACCTGACAGGGTGATCTCTCCTCAGGCAGAGTGGAGTGGGGGATAGAGAGATGGAGAGAAAGAGGAAGAAGGGAATCAGAGTGAGTTGACCAGGTCAAACACTGTGTTTCATGCTTCCCTGTAAAACCCATAAGGAGAGAGGCCAGTGTACAAAACACAAGCACACATGCAAACACACCAAAAACACACATAGACATGCAGACAAACACGTTTGCTGTGCACATCCAAACACAATCACATGCATGCATGCATGCGCACACACGTGCATCCAAACACAATCTCACACATATACACACACACACACACACACACACACACACACACACACACAGACAGCCTCCCCCACCAGAAGAGAGGCTTGCACACCCACGGAGAGGGAGATGAATCAGGAGCTGGGGGTGAGTTTGTGAGAACAGTCTCCAGCAAGCAGTCTCAGCACAGATGTGAAGGGATTTCCAAGGGCTTAGACAGGAGTCAGCAAACATGGCCAACGGCAGACCCACAGAAAGAGTGTGCAAGAAAGAAAGGAGGAGGGGGGAGAGATAAACAGAGAGAAGGATGTGGGAAAAGAGAGAGGGGGTTTAATGGGAAGGGAAGAGGAGAGATAGTTAAGAGGAGGATGAGCGTTTAGCCCTGATGATGACATTTGAAGACCACAGGAAAAGGCTGTAGATTCATTTCAGGTGCGTGTGTTGGTTTCTTGCCATGGGATGGGGTGCTCCACTATGTTAGGACAACCTACCAATTGTTAAAGCCTGTGTGTGTGTGTGTGTGTGTGTGTGTGTGCCTGTGTAGCATGGGGGTGTGGGGTGTGTGTTTGTGCCTGATTGGCGAGCATGTCTCTGTGAGGCCAGCATGCCCCAACTTATTACTACAATTCTTTTCACACAACTTCCAGAACCACTGACAGACTGGCCACAACTTTTTACTCAACCAGAACTTCTCAACTGATCTGGGCTTGTCACATTTACCAATTGAGTATTTATCTATTTATTTATTTATTTTTATCAAACTGTAATCTTCATAAAGCTATAAACAGAAGTCACAATTGTTTGCCCAGGAAAGTTTCTTTGGCCTATATTCATTGTCATAAGAAAAACACATGCATTGTAAACACCTGTGTGTGTGTGTGTTTCTGTGTACGTATGTGTGTGAAAAAAGAAAGACACAAATTTGTCAGCAGCTTGTTGAGTGCCATCAGCCCTCCTTTGCATACACAGGTGTCAACACGTTGTCTCGCCTGGTCCTGTTCTGTCTCTCACTGAATTCTGTGCACAGACAACACCAATTTCACCCCCCACCCCAACCTCCTCATCTATTTCACCACTGACAGTGTGGAGATCCCCCCCGCCCCCCTTTCAAGTGCCACCAAAAGCACCATAACTGCCATCTTAAAATGCCAACATAAATTCCAGAAGACTGCACTAAATATGAGAAAGGATCTACATGAATCTGTGAGGGAGCAATACAAGCACTCTGACAAACAAAATGCACAAAAATTACCCACTTTATTCAAACCACAATTACAACTGGCAGTGTGTAATTATATGCAAGGCATGCTGATTTATGTAGATTACACTCCTGCATGAAAAGCACACAACTTCAGCCACCCTTAGACATCCCACTGAACAAGTGAACACAGTCACACAGCCTTTGGGTGAAAGACAGGTCAGCCGCTCTGTCATACAACCCCTACAATAACCCAACGCACGGCTGAAACTAGCCAACTAACCGTGACACACAGCCAAAATGACACTAGTCAATTATTCATGCTGCCATGCATTCATGTAGTCCTTTTTGATGCCCTTGTTCAGATTGAAGTTATGCCCTCTTCCCCTTTTCTCTGGGGGCATTGCAACACCCCCCCACCCCCCCACCCCAAATACTTGGGTCGTCTAGGCCGTCTATGCCAGGAATGGCAAGTCAAAGTGCCCTCACCATGATGCCCGTCAGCAGGCACACGCCTTTGCCACAGTAGGTATGAGGCACCATGTCTCCGTAGCCTATGGACAGGAAGGTGATGGAGATCAACCACATTGCCCCCAAGAAGTTACTCGTGACGTCCTGAGCATCATGGTATCTGTGGAAAGGGAGAAAGAGATAAGAGGAAAAGGGGGAAGGTCAGAAGAAAAAGAGATACAGGGGACAGGAGAAACAGAGGAAGGGAAAAAGAAAGGGAAGAGAACACACAAAAGGTACGGAGAAGGATGGAACAGAGAGGAAGAGAAAGAGTGACAACAGAAGGAGGGAGCGGCAAAGACAGGGGAATGAAAAGAGGCCAAGGGAGGAGGAGAAAAAGTGACAGATGGAAAGAGAGAAAATGAAAGAATCAATTTGAGAGTCCTGCAAGCAGAGCCAACAGAGGCCTCAAGAGATATAAAGGGGTACACACTCCAGTTCCCTCCTTCCTACCCCCCCCCCCTTCCTCATTTTGTCATCCCTCACTTCTCTCTTTCCTCCTCCCTTCATCTTGCCATGCCAGCTATCTTTTTTTGTCTGACTTTGCCTTCAGCAGAGCCTGTCAGTCATTTTTGTCGTCTTCCTCCATCTCGCCAGCATCCACCCACCCACTCATGCACTCACACAAACACACACAGTCACTCACTCACTCACTCATATATCAATTCACCCATTCACTCAACTCCCTCTCTCAGAGAGCAATCTCACTCACTGTGTATCTTCCTCCTCCTACCCCAGTAGCTTGCTCAGTCCCTGTAATCTCTGTCATCATCACTCCTGCTTTCTGGCTCACTGTCACTCTTCCCTCGAAGTAGCAGAAATTATTATGCAGAAATACACTCTCCTTTTCACTGTCTCTCTTTCTCTCTCTCTCTCTCTTTCTCACACACACACATACGTTTTCATTGTCCCGCTCCCTTCTACTGCACTCATCGGCCACTTGCATTCTCCTCACCTCTCGCACACTCGTACAGTCCAGGCGGCAATGATCCACAGTGAAATGCTGAACACCAGCAGTACGGTTCCTGGGCAGATGGTCATCAGAGTCTTCATCACAAACCGCGTGTTGAAGTGCACCTGGGGAAGGAAACACAAGCTATGGGGGTTACCATAAGGCAGTGCTTGTCACAACATTTGCTTCAACATTGTTATGTGCCATATGTGTATACATTCTGTGTAGAATTCTGCTTATTTATGCAGAAATATGACCTATTGCCCTTGGGCTGTTTGTGTGTTATGTTCTTTTTGTCGAGTGTAAGCTGTCCTGCAATGCATGTTCTGTGGGCACAGAGTCAGGCGTGTTATGGTGGGCAGAGAGCATCTCCCTCCATCACGTCGTCGCTCTGCTGACTGCAGCGGGAGTTCGCTCAAAGCTCAAGTGTCTGTCAGCTTGCGTTGGCCACCTAGAGAAACTTGCGGCAGCGGGGAATGGTATTTTGACAGCAACCGATGCCGACAGGGCCCGACCACCTCAAGGAGTGACATCATTACAGTGATGAAGCCCCCACAATCCTTTGGGGGGCACTCTTGACAGCCAAGTGTGCGTCAGAGGAGTGTGTCAGAGGTTAACTACAGCCTCACCAACACATAGCCACAGCCTTAATCACGTTCACACACACTTTCTCTCTCACACTCACACACACACACACACACACACTTTCTTAGGCTTAGCAACAGCAGTGGTGATTCTCCCACAGAGCCTGGAGCTTCAGTACCCTGTCTCCCAACTGCAGTCATCTCTGAGAAACATTTAATGTGTTCTCCACTCTCAATCACTCTCTGGTTTCACAAAGTGTCTCCACTTTCCTCACAGACACTTAGTCCTCTTCAGAACAGTGATCAGATTCGCTCATCCTTTGATTGTTCAAAACCAAAATTATGAGCCATTCAGAATAGACTCCTTTCATAGCGCACGTGAGAATATCATGAAAACACCTTGTAATGTCATCAATTATATTGGCAGAAGATGAAGTTTTTGTGGACTCTTTCTAATCGAAACTTTTCTTCTGCTTTTTTCTGCGTCAGGCCTCTGCAGCGGGTATTTTATAGAGCTAAGCGAGCGTCGGCCTGACCAGGTCAAACCCTGAGTGCACATTGTGTTTGCGCCTGAGCCACTTCACTGTAATTGCCTGAAAGCAACGCATAGCACTTCAAAGCTGCAAGAACTGACATCTGACAACTGAAAAATTATCAAGTGCAACCAGCCATCTGTTTTCAGTCGAGCAACTGCATTGTTTTTTTCCCCTCTTTCCAGTATACCTAGGTTTGGTTTTAGTGTTAGGTAGCCCAGGGAAATCCTAAGTATTACTGTGGTTACACTGTAAGTCAACACTATTGTTCGAAATACTCACTACTAACTTTAAAATCCAATTTACGGCTGCATGTTTGCTGGACCTACATGTATAGAGATCTACATTTAAATAGAGTGGGTAGTGTGGCTCCAAATTCGTATTGGGCTATTAATCTATCCATGGATAGTAATAAATATTATAGATTAAACAGTACATAATAAGAGGTGCCATGTTGGAATTTAATGCCTTGCAGTACGGTGCAGTATCTTGGAGAAAATTATACTTTACTTCATACCATTTATGAGTGTCAGTCCTGTCACAGTCTCACACTCCCCAGTCCCACACAAAGATATCCACAGGCTCACATATACATACATCAGCAAGGCACAATTCTCATACTCATGGTAAGTAATTATCTTGATAAGATTTAAGCATGTCAAACAATTTCTTTCTTTCTTTTCCCTCTCTCTCTCACACACACATAGACACACTCCTCCCACACATACACACAACCACTCCCCCACACATTACTACAGCACTTCAAAAGGCACAATCAAACATCGTGCCTCCCACACACTGCCCCACTTACATACACACACATCTCCTCAACACACACTCCCCAAACACACACGCACCTACACAGTTGACCTTCCTGCCCAACTTATGCTAAATGTATACAGTACAAACGCAAACAACTAAACAAACACACACAGCCAAACCACTCAGTAACACCCCCTCAACCCAGACAAACACACACACATCCGGCTCCATACCTTGTTGAGAGCACCGATGCTGCGCGAGGAGGCGTCAGTGAAGAGCTTGCTATGCAGCAGCATGACGCGGGCGATGAGGTAGAGCCGCAGGAACATGGGCACGGACAGCACCATGTCCAGGTCGGCCTCGGCCTGCGAGGGCGCGTATGAGAAGGCCAGCCTCGCCCGCCACTGGAACTTGAAGTCCCCAGGCACTGGGTGCACGGCCGACACTAGCAGCTCCAGAGCGATCAGCAGCACGCGTTCCATCGTCATGGCGATGCGCCAGTCGTCTGCCCCATTGTCAATGACAAAGAGCTGGAAAAGGGGGTGGGAGATACATAGGAGACACATGTTCAAACTCAACAGGATTATATCACTTTTAACCTAGACAGCATTGAGACATGAATACAAAGGCAATAGAAGGGAATAAAAACAAATCTGTTAGTGTTAAAGCTAAACTTCACGGGGCCAAGATGTTTGTTTTTATGAGCTCTTACTGGACTATAAAACAACTTGACGGTCAATAGTAAATGATCAGATAGTGATAACTATTAAAACCACTAATAAAAATATTTTTTGAAAGGAATAGAATTAAGGAAAGAGTATTTAAATTTAAAAATGGGAGTAGCTCAGCCATTAAGCCTGAACAGAACCAATTAAGCAATTTAGCTTTCTCATACGACGACTCGCGTGTATGCAGTGAGTTCAACTCTAACCCTGGCAGTGTATAATTCATTTTGTTATTTCATTATTTTATATTTGAAAAAAAAACTTTCATTGCCGTCATTCCCCTCCATTCACAAAAATGTGAATTCCCCACGCCTCATAAAAAGGTAATCACCCGCAGGAGTGCTTCAACCTTTCCAGGCCATGATTACTAGGTCCCTCCAGAAATTCTTTTCCCTGATTTGGTGATTGCCGCTCGCTAAGGGGAGTCTCGTCTAGTACCTTGGCCCAAGGGAACTTTAACCTTTTCAGCTGTAATTTCAATGCAAGCTGTGTTCCCACTCTGCTCTTACAATCGCCACCGGCTGAAGTTAGGATAATGAATCTGATATGACCCAGTTAAGACTACATGTACCGGTATGCCAGTGCTCAAAAATTCCTTGCCTGTGTGGGGGCAAAAACACACACACAAACTCTTGGATTTGACTTGGAGTGTTGAGTTTGGACTGAATGGGTCTCTCTTTGGTTAGGAGTGTATTCCTATTTAGCCTGGCCACTAATGGGAGAACACAAAGTTTGTGGACTGGGACTTGGATTAACCTGTCTTTTACAACCGATTTTATGAATCTGAGATTGAGCTTGGTCTGGATACCTGGGGCCTCCGGCACATGCCTAGCCCTGAACCTTCAGTGCCACGGACTGGGAATAGTATACACTATTGATGGAGCTAAAACCTTATGTGCTAGTTCCACTCACTCTTAAGGTGTTAGGAGATTTATGAATGTATGGATAGCAGATTTATGAATGCACGGTCAACTGGATACTGTTACCCTATCTGTTGATCAATCTGTAGATCAAAATGCCTCGAACGTTTCTTGGTTTGGTTTGGGGTGTTGAGATTGCCTCCATCATACCATACAGTATGTATTAAAAGATAATTTCTCACTGGTTCCCCATCTCTCAGCAGGTTCACTAGTTTCTCTAGGTCAGGTTAATTACTTGTCCACCTTTTTGAAATGGCCCTTTGGTGGCTTTACTGAGCTGCAGAATTAAATCAAATCACTAAAAGATCAGGATGGGTTTTCCCAGGCCGTGGCATTTTTTTGAAGAGGCTGAAGAGTGTGCTACAGCCCCATGAGTTCCCAAAGGACAGACCTCCCACTGACAACAACAAGGCTCTACTTGCTCGGCAACCACTCACAGATAGGAACAACCAGCCATGATGGGCTGAAGCAACCACTCACAGATAGGCATTTCCTACTAGAAGCTCGGCACTTGCTTGCTTGAGCAAGCCTAATTACTACACCTAAAAAATTTTTTAAATCTTTTAAACTATCTAGCACCCTACTACTTAATTCTTCAGAATCACCACACAACAACCTTATGACTCCATGTCTTTAAGACACTCAGGATACAGCAAGCATTAAACACTAGGTCTCTGCTTTATACAAGCTGCATCACTGGCTTTTTATAGCCTTTGCGTGAATAATTTCCTGTTCAAAGAATGCTGTCATTTTTTTAAGGGTGTCATAATATAGCATTCGTGCAATGCTTTCCTATTTAAACACAATTGTTAAAATGCCAATAATGAGAGCTACAAAATAAATGAATGAAGTAGCCTGAACACAGATGTTTTTGGCCTAATAGAAAATGAACAGATACAATATTAACACACATTTATTTTAGGTGTTTCTGAACATACCTTTCTGGACATCGTTTTGGTTCCATAAACCGGTTAAATGCCTTCCATTTACTTCTATTCAGAAAACTGTAAGGGGGCCAAAGGTAATCTACCAGTATATGTATGTGTGTGTGTGGGTATGCACACTGCAACACAACCTCCATAGGCCATGATGACTGCTCTCTCCTTCCCCAGTGTTGCCCTAATGTCGCTGATTGGCCCCAGCGCTTAGGGGAACTCTAGCTGTTCGCCTGTAACCTTCTGAGGCTGTATTGGCGTGCAAACACCCTCCACTCAAGTGGAGATAACCACTCTGATGTGACCCACTCAGGGCTGCACGCAGACACAGACACACACACACACACACACACGCCATGTTCTAGAGTGCTCAGTGCTTTTGATGTGTGTGTGTGTGTTTGTGTGTATTTGATGGGGTGTGGGGGGGGGGGGGGGTGCTGATTAAGATAGCTATTTTATTTATTTATATATATTGTCTCCCTCAGAGTCTCTGGCAGTGGAGGCCGCTGTTAAAGTGAGCTCACCATTCGCCTGTGAGTGTGTGTGTGTGTATATGTGTTCACATCTACCAGGACAGGGTCTCATCACAGCCTCAGGTGAATGAATGAAAAGATTACAGGTAATACACATCGGCCTAGGCCGTCCACGTTTGCAGGTGAGTGGATTGACATCTCTCCGCGGGTGATGCAAAAGTGATTGGGAGGAGGGTTAATGCAGACCTTGGGGGCTAATACCTTGAAAGCCTTAATTAGACCAGCCTGACTCGTTTGAGATTTCCCATCAGGCTACATGTGTTGATCGGCACTATTCCATTGACAATATTGACTGCCCGTCTCCAAGTCAAACACCGGCCTCCGCGACCCCAGCACCCCTACCCTGTAAGTGTGGAGTTAACGTGCATGGCTGATGCATGAGGCCCAGGTGACCAGGAGCCAGCAGCAGAAATTAGTGTGCTGAGTGCTTTCATCTCCGTGGAGTGCTGCTGCCACGATCAATCCATGTTCAATCCTGGCTATGTGGCCAGTGACGGCAATGGAGGCTCACACCTACGGCCCTTCTGCGTGCCACTGCCACCCCGTCTAAAAGTTCCTAAATCTGCACAAGATAACTGGCTCACACACTCTCAAATGGCACCTGTTGTGATGACTGGCATATTGACGTGGAAGTATCTAGGACAGCTACAGTAGGAAAGCATTTAGCCACGGTTATATTACATTCAATAGCAGTGCTAACATTACTGAGAGCCAATGATGTGGCCGGCACTGGATACTGCAACAGACTGCCTTGTTGCTGCCCTGTCTGATCAGTGTTGTGATGCTACAGCTCTGGGAGCAGTTAGCAATGGATGGCAGTGGTAAATAGACATGGTGTCTCCCCAGTAACCTTCTGCATATATGTATTTATCTGTGCCAGCGGCGTTCCTCTATAGCGCTGGCGGCAGCCGCGCCAGTCAAACGCAATCAGCAGCGCACTCTTGTAATCTAAATGAGCCCAGTGATAGCAATGCTCAGCTGCAGAGGCAGCTCAGAGGGGAAGCAGGCGCCTGATTGCTAATGGGTTGAGACAGTGGGATTATTCTCTTTCTCTCTTTCTCAGCACCTAGCGTGTACATTAACTATTTAGGCCACCCGCTCTACTGCTTTTAATCGTAATTGCAATTGCAGTTAGTTGTGGATATGACTTGTGTGTATGAGGGAGAGAGCAAGGGGAAAGGCAAAATGACAGCCTGTTGCTGCTTTCAGCATTCATAAGCATGCTATATCTCTGATCTGCTCACAGTGCATGCTGGTGAAGCATCTTTGTTGTCATTTTATGGAATGCCTGTGTGAGACATTGCCATCTTGGTGTACATCTTTCATGCTTTGTAGCTAAGTACTTTTGTGCAAAGGTGCCTGTGTGTGAGAGTCATTTTTTTTTTTTTTTTTTTTTTGAAAAGCCAGCCTTGTCATGGTGACTGTTGCCTAGGCGACTACATCAAAGACCAGCCAAGCTTAATTGGGGTCCCTGGCGAGAAAGAATGACTGTGTGTGTATGTGATAGAGTGTGTGTGTGTGTGTGTGTGTGTGTCTGTATGCATCTGTGTCTGTTTGCGCATGCATCATTTTGTATGTGTGTGTATGTGCAACAGATAGAGACAGAGAATGACTATTTATGCCCTACATGTGTAAGAGGATGGGAATGTGTAGATGGCAGAGAGAATTTGTGTGAGTGTGTGTGTGTGTGTGAGTGCGTGCATGAATAAGAGAGGGAGCGATAAAAGGCAAAAAAGCAATGTGCATACAGATAAAGTTAGTTAAATTGGTGTGTGTGTGAGAGAGAGAGAGAGAGAGAAAGTAAGTGAGAAAGAGAAAGCAAACACAGTGTGTGTGTGAAAAAGGGTTCTTGAGCAGAACATACTGATGAAGTTGGGTGAATTGAATATGTTTGTGTGTGTGTGTGTAAGAGAGAGAGAGAGAGAGAGAGAGATGGTTGAGAGAAGGGCAACTGGAAGTAGGTAAGGAAAACACTAAATCAATGTAGAAGAGGCTGAGTGTCTGAGACAGGAAGAGAAATCTGCAGTCGCACATGACTATGGGTAAGCAGTTTGTGCACATCTACTGTGTATGTGTGTACAATGCTTTATGAATACATGAAGAAGGAGGGCATATGTGAGTGTATTTTTTTCAATTGTGTGACTGAGTGTTTGTGTGTGTGTGTGTGTGTGTGAGAGAGAGTGTGTATTTTTGCACAGTCAACATCTTATAATATTGGAGATGTATATGATTGTGTGTGTGTGTTTGTGTGTGTGAGAGAGAGGTTGTGCATAATAACATTGTAAATATGCATAATTATATCTGTGCACCAGATATAAATATATAAGAATTATATACAGTATATAAGAATTATATCTGTGACAGAAAGAAAGAGAGAGAGTGTGTGTGTATGTATGTGTGTGTGTGTGTGTGTGTATGTGTGCGTGGATGCAGGGGCAGAAATACCAGTGATTCACTCATATGCCAGACAGGAAATGACCCTTTACCTCTCCTCAATCTTTTTCTCGCCATCCTCCTCCTCCCTTCGTTTGTCTCCCTCTCCCTCCGCTCCCTCACTCCCCCCTCTCTCACCATTGCCTCTCTACCTCCATCCCTCTCTCCTGACGTTCTTTTTCAGGCTAAATCACCGCAAGGGTGTGTTAAATAATTAAATTCCATTAGGGAAGCTAATCCGTCAACGTGAGTGACCGACCACAGCTGACAAATTCACTTCATCAAAGCCAGGGGCAGCGCAGAAAGACAAACAGCAAAGCAGTGCAAAGGACGTGGGTGAGAGGAGAGGGAGGAAGGAGGGAGGTGAGAAACAGGGTGAAAGGAAATAGGGGTGGACAAAAAAAAGAAATAGAGGTGATTATTTTTTAGGATTGGTCACCTTTTCTGAACATTAAAGCCTTCAGTTGAGCTGTATTGTAATCTAGACAAAACTAGCCAAGTTCTAGTACATGCTTTGACCAAGGGGGGCATCCGTCAGACATTCTAAATCGAGCCAGATAATCCAATAATGGAAGCGCTGGTGGTCGAGTTAGGAACAGAACAACAGAGGGAACACCAAGCAGCAGATGATGTGACTGCAGTGTGCACTCATACAGACACACACACACACACACACACACACAAACATGCTTGCACACACACACACCAGAAGCATTATATGCACCCTCCCTCCAAATCTCCCAAAATGGAATCCCCACCTCCAGCACAGCAGGATTCCTGTAGAATCCCCTCTATTTCTCACTCTCTCTCTCTCTCTCTCACTGTTTTTTTTTCAAGATTTTTTTCTCTTTCTGCTTCTCTCACAGACAGACACACACACACAATCCTACACACACAGCTGTGTGTAACAGGTATCCAAAGCAGCAGGAGTTCCCTCCTCCGGCAGAAGCTTGTCTGCTTTGGGGCTCTCCCACTCACAGAACAGTACACGCACAGAAGAGTCTGTCCCTAAAGGACACACACACACACACACACACAAAGTGCAAGTACAACAGCAGCAGCTGTGTCTGAAAAGAGAATTGGGGAAACTTGCAGTCTAAGACTCCGTTTACACATATACTTTTTCTCTTAAAAACGCACACTTTTCCCTTTGTTTGCGCCTTTCATTTACACACAAACGGAGATGTCGCCTCTGAAAACGATTCTTTCTAAAAACTCCGGCAAAAGTGGAGATTTTGGAAAACTTCGTATTCACGTTTGCGTGTAAACTGCGAAAAACAGATTAAACTGAGTTTTAGGCTGTCTACACGTGGACTGCTGTCTGGTGGGAGAGCTTTGAAAATGAGGTGGTTGTCCCGGAGGAATGGCGTGAGGCTTCTGATTGGCTTGTATGGCTCCTTTTTCCTACACTGTGGCCCATAGGCTTAGCGTAAGTATGACGGCTCTCGACTGCATATTTATGCAGCTTAATGTAAACGGAAACTTTTTAGAAAACTATGGTTTATGCACGGAATTATTTTGGAAAACAGAGGGAAGAAAATATTTGTTTATCAAAAAACCCAGGTATGTGTAAAAGTAGCCTAAGAAACAAAAATATTATGCTCCTGATTCATTAAACAAGTTTCGACCCTGTCAGGTGTCATAGTACAGTATACCTGTGACAGGGAACATATTTACATAAAAAAGTGTAATCAAGACAGTTGTACAATATGTACAATCTATTCAGGGTAAATCCAAAGTAAACAACCTAATGTAGGTTGATAAAATGATTAATTTAAAGGCGATGTAGAATGTATGAATAGACTGTTGTACCTAGTTCTCTGATGTTAATTTAGAATATATTCAACTTAAACTTAAAAAAATCAAATGCAGAATAAAATCCTTATATTTCAGATGGGTATATGAACCAAAGTTTTAACTAAATAGTGCCCTCTTTGGCAACCACAATTGAACTACCATTGCTTTGTGCTTTTTGACATCACATGTGGGCCTCTAATGTTCTAATTTGTCTATGTTTTAAGCAGGGACAGATTAGGCCGACCATTGGCCATATTAAGCATTTGGGGAGGCTCTGAAAAGTTTAGGTGTTTTCAGCTCTGTGAGAAACCGCTGGAAACGTAGGAGCTGCCTGGACAGTCTCTGCTCAGATTCAACATGCGAAGTAGGGTTGTTGGCTGTGAGCCATCAGATGCTCTGATTGGTTTGTGTTAGCTGTGTATGACACGAAGTGTGTGGGCAGAAAAAGCTCCATTAGACTGTCGCTGTTGGATCCACAGCTTCACCCACTTGGTGCAATTTCTCAATTTTTCTGTTCTGTGATGTTGAACAAAGAGAGCAGACAATATGACAATCAGCTCACCATCAGCCATAATCTTTTATTTGTCAAGCCAAATATTGTGTTAAATTTGTGTACTTCATGTGCTCATGGTTTGCCTTCCATTTCGGTGTTTACTGCCACAAAACTAGAGCCAAATGATGTTAAGGAAAGTTTTTCTATCTATGGTATGCCATCGCAACTTACCTCACCATACTAATAATGATTACAAAAAGCAATCTTTCCTAGCGACCAACTCTGTGTTGCTTTTGCAAGGCGCCCAAGTTGCTATGGTGGCATAGTGGTTAAGAAACCTGGCTAGCATGCTAGTAGCCTAGGAACAGTGGGTAAAAATCTTGGCTACCACCATTGTGCCCTTGAGCAAGGCACTTAAAGGGGGGGTTCAGAGTTTTTGACGTTAAACCTCATTTCCAAGTAAGCCTGAGTGATATCCATCATTGGAGACCGTTTTCAACTCATTTTATCCAATCGTTCTATCAGCTGAGTTTTCTGGTGCTAGGCTAACGCAAGTGAATGGACACCCCTAGCCTGGCAATAAAAACAGTCTTACCCACTCTGCAGTCTCCTTTAGGCAAAATCATTAATATGTCAGGTCAACTGTGTTAATAAAAAAAACCTCGTAGAAGAAAAACTACCCTTGAATCGCCATGATAACATTACATATTGAGGGACTACTTTCTCAGCAGCAGTGGAATATTACGTTGCTCAGGTTAGTTGTTTGACCAAAGTGACGATAGCCAGCCTAGCTAGTGGGATAAGGCTAACCTAACGCTAGAGATTGTGTCATTGGATGTTTAGGAATAATTACGCAATATGCCGATCAGGTGTGCTGTTAGAAACTGTCAAAGTAAACACCACAGATGGGAAACTAAAAGTTTCCATAAGTTTCCAGTCCGAGATCGCGAAAGGACTAATCTTTGGCTTATTGCTGTTGGCTTTGACAAACAACAGGGAACAATGTAGGCAAAATATAACACTTTTCAAGGTTAGTTGTACTTCAGAAATGATTGTATCAACGTACACCTCGATGACCTGGCATATTAATTCACTTGCCTAAGGGAGATTGCAGAGTGGGTAAGACTGTCTTTTATTGCCAGACTAGGGGTCTCCATTCACTTGCGTTCGCCGACACTACGCAGACACCTTTCGTACGCATGAAAGAAATACTGACTACGCGTCAAAGTGCATGGGCGGCGGGTGGTCCTGACGTTTGGGGAGGCTGCGTGACCAACTTTTATACACAGTGCAAGGGCGGAACTGCTGGCCATTAGATTATAATTAACCATTGGCAAGAGTCTCAGAAAGAATAATATCCGCAATAATAATGATCAATAATAACCAAAACAAGACTTATTTCAAAATCAAACTTTTTTATCTAAGCACAATTCAAATTCAATTGAAATCAGTTAGCGGGCTGTCATCTGTCCGCCTGTCTCTCCTTCTCTCTTCACTGTCTTTGGACTTCGGTGCTATGATAAGGAGAGGTGGGGGTGGGGGAAGAGAATTGTGCTGGCAGAAATGTGATGTTTTTCTTTTTCTTTCTTTTGGAAAAACGACCATATATCAATGCTGATATGAGACTAGCCTACATTTTTAAAATCCCGCGCTAGAGCAGCTACCAGCGGCTGATTGGCTATTTTTGTTTTTGACCTAAAACTACCGTGATCTGACTCTGTCTATCACCATAGACAGAGTCACGCGTACTCACTCCCAACTTGTCATAAATATACGGCACAGGTTGTAGAGAGAGAGGGCTGTCTGTTATCTCTCACTGAGATCACAAGGTTCTACAATCACTGGACGCAGCTTCTGCTGCTGTGGCTGCTGCGTTCAAACTGAAATCATCTATAAAAATATTCACACATCATGTACGTCATGTTCTCGCATTTCCCGGCATTCATTTTGGGGAGGCTTAGCCTCTCCAAGCCTACATTATGACCATAGAAAGTAATGACCTAATAACTATGCTTAATAACCAGACAAAGCTGCCCATTAACGCATCCGGCACAGTTTGGGAAGTTCCACAGTCTCCAGAAATCTCCGGCTATCGTTTCCCACTGGACGCAGAAGTATACATCCAGCTATACATCCAGCTAAAAGCTGATAAAATGACTGGATGAAATGAGTTGAAAACGGTCTCTAATGATCATCACTCAGGCTTGCTTGGAAATGAGGTTTAACATAAAAAATTCTGACCCCCCCCCCCCCCTTTAACCCTAGGTTGCTCTGGGGGAGACTGGCCCTGAAGTAATTGATATTTGACAAAATGTAAGTCACTTTGGATAATGGTGACTGCTAAATGCATACAGTAAATGTAAAGTCTTGAAACAAGTCTATCAGCCGAAGTCTCAAAGTTAAGTAGTCTCATCACACTCAGATCCCAAAAATCCCAAAAAGGATCCCAAAACTCTATGAAAAGGTATTCTACAGATGTCAGCCGCAAATCATTGTCTGTTCGTCTATCTATGCACTATCCCTCCCTAAATAACTACACACTCAGTGCTCACATATTATATTTTATTATACCCATTTCCATTTACCCATTATCCATAAGTAAATACCCATTTATTTATTCTATTATCTGATTGCTTGACATAAATAAACTGATTAAGATTAATAAGCAAACATTTCTCCCTACAACACAACCATGCTTCATGTTCCCAATAGCTCTTTGGCCATGCACATAGGCATTTCCAGTAATTTTATTAAAGCCAAGAAAGAACACATCACAAGCCCCAGAAACATGACATTCAGTGACTCCTTTAATACCACCAGTGCAGTCCATAGGTGAGTAATCACCGGGCCCTAGCAATGATCATCCACAAAATGAGCTGAGTGCTCATTTCTATTTTCTTTTCTTTCTCACATTTTCTTTCTTTTTTTGTTTTGGTTCCTTCTCTTTTTTCCTGTGGGTTTCTTGTGGTGTGTGGCATTTTCAGCTGTCATCTCATGTAGATTAATCATTAATGTTACCTGTTGCTGGGAAAGACTCCACGGGGTTGGAGACGGGACGTCTCGTCACAGATTCTCTGGCTCGACATGGCTGTGAACTTGGTGATGACACTTTGGCGGCGCTATGGCAATGTTGTGCTTTCATAATAAACTTATGGTGCCATTTGAAAATCCCTCCCTGTAATGCTTTTAGCAGATTAGACATAATTCTCCTACAATGCTTTTCCCTTAATGATGAGCTGGCAACACTGCTGAAACCTCAATATGTTACATATTACAACATAAACACACACACAAACACGCACACACTTCATACTGATCACACTGGAAGTGTATGCCCAGTGAGTATTTTAGCATACCCAGAATAACTAATGGTAATAGCTTCAAAATACAATTTTTGTGTGCATTACGCAACACATCTGAGGTTTACTAGGGCCCTATGATTTCCGCAATGCGGAAAATACAGACGGAACCACAGAATCTAGTCATTAAAACGGAATTTAATGATAAACACGGAATCACACGGAATTTGGGTATTTCCGTAACAAAAATAAATATGTTCGCCCACTTACAAGACAAACACTGTTTCTGCCCGTTTGTGTCACAACTTTCAGGAGGTACAGTCTCAGGGTACTAAATTTTACTACGTGCTAAGGACCTACTAGAGCAGGGGTCGAAAAATTAGTTTGGACGCGGGCCAATTTTTTTTTTGACAATTCAATCGCGGGCCATCAGGCAAACCATGCTGTCCTACTGAAAAAAAACTTTATTAGCCTATATCGTAGGCCTATATCCTACTCTATTTATGGGCCTATCATTAGCTATAGGCAACAAAAAAAAAAAAAAAAAATTAAATATATTGGAAGGCACCACACGACGACGCATGGCCAAGAAACATATTCACTTGCTAATTGGTGCTCTTTGTTAAGCGCTATGAGACCTGTCTTTTGTAAAATGCGCTATGCAAATAAAATTGAATTTAGTTTAATTTAATTGAAGCGCTGACGGCTGGATATACAGAGCTGCAAGATCCTGGTTCAGGCACTTACAGCGCAGCAAAAAATTACAAATACAAATGATAGTGTAATGAAATCTGTTGAATTGTCATTTTTGACAGCAAATATTATAGCTATTTTAATCAACCTCATCTGGCTGGCCAGATATTATTGATGGCGGGCCAATTTTACTGTACTAGAGCTTTGTGCCCGCCGAGTGTCTTTGGATTATTCTATTTTTTCAAGTTTTCTAAAAGGTGCCACTACACCACACATGGACGTGTGAGGGCAAGTTTGATGCGGCTCCTTGAGGCCTACCACTCAAAACTGTGCCAGACCACCTCATTTCCCGAGGAGCCCATGATCGAATGCTACTGGCCATTTTAAAAACTTTTCAAAACATGGATCTACATGCCAAGTGAGTCTCACAAAGCCAGCCACTTCAGTGATCCAGATATTCACCCCTTGCCAGTGACATAACACTATATCGCACAAATTATGAATTCCATGACGGACGGCAAAAGGATCGCTATGCTGTAGTGCTGTAGACAGGCAGTAAGCACTTGTTGTAAGCATACTAGTTGTTAATATGTGTAATATCATACCATCATCCATGCCCAGATAAAGACCCAGTCAAATTGTAATTTGTAACATAAGTAGCCTTGCCTGTGTTATGGGCAATAAGTCCCAAAACTAGCGTGATAGGGCTGTGCAGTAGGGGTGGGCGATATGGCCTAAAATTTATATTGGGGTATAAATTCAACCATATACGGTAGACGATATATATTGTGGTATTCTTTGATTTCAAAATAACCGTTTCTGAATAGGGACTATTATGCACATAGTGAAGACATTGGGAAGTTGTTTTCTAAACTATTAACAACCAAGAATGTAACTTCAATAAAATGTATTGTGCAAAAACTGTAATTATAGAAAACCTTGTGAGTGACAATTTCCATGAGGTATAAAACTAGGCAATGTAAACATTCAAATGAAATGTCACTACTGTAGTGCAAAATAATGCTTTCCCTTTTACTTTCTTAAATAACACAAAATCTAAACATGCTGATATAAAAAAACAAAAGAACAGGAAACCTTGTTACTATGTTACTTTGAAACTACTGTTAACAATTTTTTTTTTTTTTTTTTTGAGAACGTAATACCTGCCAACCTTGGAAAAAAATTTTGAGTAGCTACTTACAGTAGGCTACTGCGGCGGCACAGCGTGGCGCAACAGGCACATTAGGCATTAGTTATGGGCCTAACCTATACTAGCCTATAGCCTGTCATTGGCCGGGTTTCCCAGATTCGTTAAGAAGCTCTTAACGCTAAGATCTTCTTTGGAGCGCTAATCTGGCCAATGAGAGCTCTTAAAGAGCGCTCCAAAGAAGATTTTAGCGTTAAGAGCTTCTTAACAAATCTGGGAAACCCGGCCATTGTCATTAATTACTGAAGCTTACAGGCGCACATGATGGTCTAATAAAAGAATGGCCTATGTTTAGAAATGAAAGCATTTCTACGTTCTTCTAAGGTGTTTGCTTCTAAGGTTGTTTGATTTGCTTCCCCTCAGCTAACGTCATGTGTATTATTAACCTGCAAGGCACACACACATCATCCTACTTCTCGTCGTGTTTTTTTCTTACTGGGCTACCGCAGGCACTTGCGTGAATATAGCTTTCTGACAGCCTTAATCAAATTTCCATACTCAATTAACGTTACCTTTAAAACGAGGTTTAGCGCCGTCCTCCCTTGTAAAACCAGTAACATTATGAAGATGGAATCAAAGTTCGTTACTTTCTTTTTTTACTTTTTCTCAATTATTTTCTTGTTGCGCATTTGGAGTTCGAAGTCAAGCACGTTTCCAGCATATGTTGCTGTCCGATGCGTACCAGTTACCTAGTGCGCGAGCTGAACTAATCAATCAATGCCGTAGGCTATTAAGAAGTGATAAATCGTACACCATAGTTTGATGTTTAAATGCATATCTGCTGCGCAAAATGCGTACAGTTTGGGAGGTATGCAACAGGTCGCATTACAACAATTTCATGCAGTCGCACCAATGCGCCCAAATATTTATTTGAGGTCGCATAGATGAAATTTCGCGAGCATATGCAACCAAAATGGTTGCAATTTCGAGCCCTGAATGTAATGTGGCAATGTAAATATTAAAATGAAATGTCACTATAGTGAAAAACATTGCTTTCCCTTTCACTGTTCTTAAATAACAAAATGTAAACATGCTGATATTTCAGCTAATTTCAAGTAGAACAGGTAACTTTTGGAAACATGTAAACACAAATTACTTATTCTCACATGTTCACGTCACTGAGCCATATAGCTCAGTGGTTCACGTTCTAGTAGGCGTGACACATTTTGATGACATAATGACTTATCGCAATAGGCCGGTATAGTCAAAATCTCTATCGTTGGCCAAATTTATATCGCATACCGTTTATACCGTTTATATCGCCCACCCCTACTGTGCAGTACTACCCATTCTAGCTAGCCTAGCTGTCAACCCTCCAGTTTTTCTGTTTCTCACGTATAGCATTGTTCCCACTGTCTTCCAGTAAAATATCCTGTATTTTAATACTCTCATAACCAGTAAAGGGCAAGTTACTCTGGAAAAGTAATCTGATTACTGATTACTCGGTTCAAAGGCAATCCAATTACTGATTTCTAATTACTTATACAAAAAGATAGATAACACTTATTAAAAGTATTTTGCGACTAGCCTATGTAAACTGCAACAGTTTTCTTTTTCAAGTTTTCCCCACTCCCCACATGAGATACAATGTAGCCTACAGCTATGTTTTGCTCTTAGGTTCTATACATTTAAAAATAATGTTTGTATTTCCATGTGTAGCTTACGCCTAAAAAGCGCCCTTCTCTCCTTCCGGAGGAGGTATCTCCATGCTGGAGTGTTTGTGAGACTGCGTATCGGATTGATGACATTACAGTGCTACGTAGAGTGGCAAGGCACTGCGCACAGCTGCGTCAATCATTTTTCATTATTATTATTTTTGCATAAAACTGGCTAGTCTGACAATTTCAATGCAACACAATAGTAACGTCGCGTTAGTCGGGTAGTAACTGTAATCTCATTATTGCATTCTAAAATGTAACGTCGTTAGATTACTCCGTTACTGAAAAAAGAATCCAATTACTAGTAACGCGTTACTGCCCATCACTGCTCATAACATTATCCCATCGGACCTGTCGGTCTCTGTACTGTACTGTTGTCCTGTACTTCCTTGCCCACCCTTGATTGTTGTGAGAGCACGATTTGACGCCAATCTGTAAGCAAAGTCAAGTTAGACATAACTTCATAACTCGCTTAATGCAGCACAATGTTTTCGACATTTTGAAATACGTTGAAATACCGTTCCGCTGCTTAGGCCTACTCCCCAGAAGCTGCAAAGTTTTTTTTTGTCAGTGGCGTGGTTTGTTGCCCAGTAACAGATCAACAGATCTCCGACTCTCTCAAATGACGTTAAATGTTAATAAACAGCATGACATTTGTTCTGTAAATGAATATATGGATATCATTTATTTATTTGAAACATTTCTAATACGTTTTTATGTTATTTATATATATATATATATATATATATTTATACACGAGAGGTGCCGGATCTGCCCAAATAAGTCCCGGAACACTGGAAGGCAAAAATCAAATTAACAAATTAACCCCTGCATTCATCTCATCTCTTATTTAATGGAGCAGTTTTGTAGTACGAATTCTTAGATATATAGATAGATAGATAGATAATTCAATAGATAATTTCAAATGTAATAGATTTTAATAGATTAACAAATGAAAGTTCCCGCTCGTCTACTATAGAGTTACACTGTATGCTTCTGGTGTTTTTGCCGTCTGTCATGGCGCTGTCCAGTGGCGTTACGTCACAATGTGACGTTTCAGCAAGGGGTGAATAGACCATCGAAAACCAAAAAAACTGAAGAAAGGAAACTTGAGCAACACCTATATCCCCGCTATGCTAGGTATGCTAGTGGTGGTCATAGTAAATATTTGCATGCCTCTGAGCTGACAGTGATGGTGAGGAGCACAGTGGAGCTGGCTCGTGTTAATATACTGAGCACAAATGGCTTTGATTCAATCGGAATGAAAACAGATGGCTTTACATGTGGTGTAATTGTATTATTCCCATAATGTCACTTCTAGTGTGCAAACATATGGCAAGGTAAGCATTCGGCTAAGAGAGCCAAGGTACGGCAGCTTGCTGAAGGCTAAAGTATTTCTTTCATGAACTAAATGACAAAACATTTATCCATCATGCAAAGGACTTTCTTTCTCCCTCACACTCACCCACTTTCACATACACACACACACACACACACACACACACACACTTACTCTCCCTAAAAAGTGAGTGTGTGCACACAAACACACACACAAATAACACTCATCCACCCATAACACTTTTCCACTGCACTGCTTTTCACCATTCTCCTTGTGTGACTGTGTCCATAGCAACAGGACTTCCTCTTGTGTGAAGAGCTACAGGTGAATCAACACACAAACACATTAGTCACTCTCTCTCTATCTCTCTCTCTCTCACACACACACACACATGCACACACACACACACACACACACACATTAAGTTTCCTTACATGAAGTAAGAGACCATAATGCCTTTAAACAGACATAAATGTTCCATCTACTGATATCTATAATGACTTTGAGTGTGTGTTTGTGTGTGTGTGTGTGTGTGTGTGTGTGTGTGTGTGTGTGCAGTAGAGTGGGTATGTGTGTGTAGCCAACTTTATTTCCCCTGAAGGGAGAACTAGCAGAAACTGACTCAGAAATGAAGACTCATCACCAGTGGGCATATACACACAAACCATGCGCATGCTTGCGCACACACAAGCACAAGCATGCACCCCCCCCCCCCC
>JAGFZM010001543.1:196791-208832 GCA_017657215.1 Limnothrissa miodon | reverse complement strand
CCCCCCCCCCCCCCCCCCCCCCCACACACACACATACACACACACAGCCTGCCATGTGGTGAATCTAAAAAGTAGTGGTAGATGATATTTCAATAGTTGTCATGTCCAGTCTGCTGTACTTAAGAGACATTGATTTCCCAGTTTTAATATTGACAGTTTCTTTTGATGAAGACAAGAAGTGACAGAGAGAGGGGTAGAAAAAAAAACAGAACACACTGTGACGGAAGCTCACTGATACTCCAGAAAGAGAGAAATAAGGAGGGGGAGAGAGAGAGAGAAGGAAGTCACAGAAGGGAAGGGGAGAAGAGGTGATGTGAGGTAACGGAAGAGCAGACACAATTCACAAACAAGGACAGAAAGAGAGAAAGAGAGAGAGATGAAGGGAAAGAAAACTCAGACAGAAAATGAGGGGGAGAGGCAGATTTCAGAGGAACAGGAAAAACAAAGTGAGAGAGGGGATGAAGCCAACAGATGGAAAAAGAGAGAGATGAATTGTGAG
This sequence comes from Limnothrissa miodon, assembly GCA_017657215.1. NCBI lineage: Eukaryota > Metazoa > Chordata > Actinopteri > Clupeiformes > Clupeidae > Limnothrissa > Limnothrissa miodon. The sequence goes on along the minus strand of JAGFZM010001543.1, from coordinate 208,333 downwards.
GCAGGCAGACAAGGAGACAGCATTAATCAGATAAGAAGGTGTAACCAGGGAGAAGGAGACTATAGTGGAAATTACTACAGGAAATACAGACAGGAGCAGGGTGGTTTGTGTCTGTCTGTGTGTTTGCATGTTTCTGTCTCTGTGTGTGTATGTATCAACAGACCTCACAGAGATAAACTAAGAAGTGTTTCCTGTATAATTAAGGGGTTTCTTTAATATATAATTAATGTGCAATAATTGAGGCTTTCCCAAAGTATATATTTTTCACATGACAGCACTCCCTGTGCATAAACTTTCTCTCTCTCTGTCAGACTTCCAGTTTGCAAATTCACACACACACACACACACACACACACACAGACACACACACAAAAAACAATATGTGCTACAACCAGTGTTGCCAGAAGTAGCGGCATAGATGTCATTGTTAATACCACTCTTAATTCCAAATGGAAATTAAATGCAAACTATTTACTGTAAATACAGAAATGTGAGTGGTATTAAGAATGTAGTTACACTGATCACTTCCAAGGATTTGTTTTTAAATGCCATTTTGAATGTTTCATTTGTCTCTGATTAAGGAATGCTAACTCAGTTTTGCTGTGGGCTAGCCAGAGCATTGACAAAGTCTACAGAAAGACCATGTCACTTGTGTTGGTAAATATCCCAGTAATGGTCCCAGTATTTTTTTACGAAATCAGGGTGATGCAGAGTGAGGATCATTACCAATGTACAAAACACTGCAATTGTAGTTTTACATTATAATGTTGTTGCTGGCACTGACTGACTGTGCATCTTACAGTCTCAATGTCATATCATTCATCCACAGCAAATAGAATAGGCTAATATTCTGATTCAGTTTAGGTTCCACTACATTTCAGGCCAAGTATTCTTAAACTTGGTGGAAAACATTTAAAAAAGTAACTGGCATCAGAGGTATAATTCAACATTCAAACCATAATAGAGAGAGACTGTGTATGTGTGTGTGTGTGTGTGTGTGTGTGTGTGTTTGTGTGGTCGAGCACTTCAATGATATGCTGATCTGCAAATGAATGAGACCTGTGGTATCAAAGCATAAAACATCAAGGGTCAATCACTGTCTAAGGAGGGAAATCAGTATGAGATTAATAACAGTGATCAGTTACTGAGTGCTTACACGTGTGTGTGTGTGTGTGTGTGTGTGTGTGTGTGTGTGTGTGTGTTACCTGCACTTCTCTGGCATGGTATGCGATGATGAGTCCCAGGAGAATAACAGTGGACAGACTGATGAGACACTTAAGTGCCAGGGAATACATGGAACTCTGTAAAAAAGCACACGTACACACTTAATAAATGCGTTTACACTAGGTTACACACTTACTGTATAACTTCTCGGGCATGTTTATAATTGGTACAGTATAATCTGTATCTGTGTTTATAAGTTTGACACTTTGGTCATAGCTTTACCAGAGTCAACACATATGAAGTTGAGCATTGAGAACATTGTTGCTATACAAATATTTAAAAGAACATCTTTAACCACTGTCCTTGTTTTTGTAAACCTTATAGTCAATACTATAATTCATCAGAAGGCACCCTAATAATGCTACGACCAAATCTTTTTAGAAATTATTTGGATTTGTCTGGCCAAGTGGCACTGGTACGCTCTTTGAAACATTCATTGTGTAGCTGTCAACTTAAAAGACCAGCTTCCAGAATTTCACTATTGAACAAAAGTTTGACTCATGTTTAAAAGATTCTTAATAGCTTAATAGATTCTTAACATAAGTGCTATGTTTCTGTTTAACAGAATTCAAATTTTAAAAGACTATCATACTTTTGACACACACACATACACCATTTTAATTATTGTCAGTATGCACTGGAATGCGAAGAAATACATATTCAAATGCTTTAAAAAACATTTTAAGACACAAGCTGCTCCCATACCCAAATACACACACACACACATAAAGACAGACACCAGTAAACGCTCTCCTGAACAAGGGCAGTGATGAGCCACTCACTGAGGCTCATGTGAAACCAAAAGCATGGAAGTGCTTGACTGGCCAAATATGTCAAAAATGGAGAGGAAAGGACGGCTGACAATCCCCTTACATAACAAGCGGTGAGAGCCATAAGGGCGTAAGCGGCATCTTGGTCAAAAAAGATTTTTTACATATAAAATGAAAGCTCTTGATAAGCTTTTACTACAAGTAAACAGTTTGAATACATTCTTAATATTGTTATTGTTATTAATGGGAAAAATATCTGACTTGTACATGGAAAATACTAAATAATTTGAACCAACTGGTGCCAAAGGGGCACAAAAACAATCTAAGGAACAAAAACGTCCCTTACGTTACACTTGCACACACACAATGAGTATAGACAGATGTGCTAATGTTTATTGTTACATTTAATTTCCCCATAGTGTTATTTATTTATTTTTCTTTTCAAAACAAAAACTCCCAAAGTGATGTTCAGGATTCAAACCACCCAGCTCCCCCAATCTTCAGTCAACCAACATAACAACTAGTGCCATGCCCACAAGTCATGGAAGATGACAGCATGTTTCACAGAATACTTTGCTTTATCCAAGTCTACAAAAAATGGTCGTCTGACATTTTGAACACTAGTAAAATAAGCTAATTATTGGTCAGAACGGGTCACTAATTATTCAGAAATGTTTGCGTAATGTTGGTTTCTTAGAGAGATTATAAGAGAGATGTATGTATTTCCACTTAAGAATGAATGTAATCAATTCAGTTCCACTTACTGTAAATTCAACCTCCTAGGGTGAAGCAAATTCAACTTCATTCACAAATATAATTAGAACATCACCACCCCCACACCCACACATACTGTACATACAAACTGTGCCGCAACACAAACACACTTTCACACACATTGTAGAGCAGTTGTTCTAGTTACAGAGGGTACAGAGACAAGGTCAGCGCTGGTTATTTCTAGTGTTTTGTGGTCACAACCAGGCTTAGGGTCTACACTAATCCAGGCAGGTATTCTAACAACTCGTAAATATATTCTTTCAAAGGCTATTTCAGGCTCAGATCAGTGTATTTGTCAGCACTGATGCTATTATAATACCTTTGCCAGTTTGCAAAAACCTTACTTCCTCCAAAAAATGTCTTTCGTTTTTGGAGTTTTTTAATCAGAAAGCACTGACTAATTTTGGGGCATAAATCAGACCAGTGGACGGATAAAATGAGGTGTGGTGGGAGTGCTCAGCCTTATTGAATGCACTCTATCTGCTCTCACTGCCTGTTGCTTTACGTAGACTAGTCGTAGCAATAGACTTAATAGACTTAATACATTTAAAACACCAGCATGAATTCCTTCAGGTTTTTCCTGAAACGTTTAAGAGGCACTGATGTGCATATTTTCACTAAAAACCTAATGGTGTAAACCTTGGCAGTGAAAAGATTGACTGCTTTCCTGATCATATAGGTTGGCCTGCACACACCTTGCAAAATACTGTTCAGTTAGTGTTCCAAGAATAGACTAAGACAGTGTTTTACTGTGTATATGTGTGTGTGTCCATGTACTAAATGCGTATTTATATATATATGCATATATGTGTGTGTGTGTGTGTGTGTGTGTGTGTGTGTCGGGCTTCATTTAAAGGAATGCCAGGCAACATTTTTAAGTTAATTTACTAGCATTGTTATAGTTTCAATGGTTAAATGAGTCATTACGTGTGCGGATGAAGGTCCTTTCCACCCTCTTTATCGATTAATCACACAGTTACTGAACAAGCACTTGCATTTTTAGAAATGTAGGTTGTGTTAAATGAAACCCAAACTCAACATTGTAAGTTAACATAATTCCAATCAACATTGTAAGTTAACATAATTCCAATATTTGTAAATCCAATTGGTTTACTGATACGAATGTACAATATTATTGCCAAGTACAAAAAAAGGTTGTTCTGAACGTCTGAACAACTATGATCTTACATCTCTATCTCTTGCTTTTGCGCACACACACACACACACACACACTATGTACTACATTTCCTGTGGTGAGTGTATCACTTGCTATGATTGGTTTGCTATAAGAAAAAAATATGATGTCTGTAGAATCAGCTGGAGACTAAATAAATTACACACACACATTCTCTCTCTCTATCTCTCTCTCTAGTGATAACGAATTTGCCATAACTTGTATACTGGTTCATACAATAAACACACATTTTGTACTCAGCTGTTGAATGGAGGGTGCACATGTGTGAGTGTGTGTGTGTGGAGGGAGGGTGTGTGTGATTAACTTGCTTGTCAGGCTTTAATCTGGTGAGAAGGTCATTTGCATTTGCAGTCACAATTTGTCACCCACATCAGAAAGTTTGAGTGGTCCTTCTCTTTTTCTCCTCTTTCCCTCTCTTCCTCTACCTCACCTCTTTCCCTTTTATCTGTTCCACTACCTCTCTTATCTACCTTTCCTCTTTCCCTCTCATCTTTCCCTTTCTTCCTCTTTCTTTTCTTCCTCCCCACTTCCCTTTCTTTTTCTCTTCACTTTTTTCTTCTCTCCCTCCCTCTTTCACTCCCCTGTCAATTTTTCTCTCCTATTTCCTCTGCCTCTTGTTCTTCCCCTGCTGTTCTGACCTGTGATGTTTTACTGTGGTCTAGCAATATAGAGCTGATCTAATAAAGCCATCAATTTCCCCTCTCTCTCCCTCTTTCCCTTTTGCTTGCTCTATCTTATAGATGGTATAAATGGTAGAAATATCTTTACCACTTTGTTTTTCATCTGTGTGTAATGGCCAGAGCATTCATTTACCATGCACATGTGTGTGCTTGTGTGTGTAAGTGGGTTAGAGTGTTTTCTGCGGTTAAGTGAATATTGATCAAGACCTTGATGGACATCATGCAGACCTAATAAGATTCCTGAAACATACTGCTTTTATAACAAAGATAACCCAAAACCGCACACACAAATGAACAGAGACACATGTGCACGTAGGCATGCACACACACACACACACACACACACACACACACACAAATTCCAGCTGGCCAAGCTCTAGGTATTTTACTCTGGTGTACTATGGTGTTCCTTCTTTTATCTCTAATTTAGCATTGTGATAATCAACACACTTCTGATTTCACATTTTAATGAACGTACTAAAAGGATTTACCTTCCATTTGTTAAAATGTTTGATATCCTTAGCTTTTGGTCAGTAATGAGTGAAGGCTCTATCATTCATTTTGAACTGACAAGCATGTACTGTAAAGAATGAACACCACAGCTACTTCGCCTTTAACAAACATCTATTTTGTTTTCATGTAGCCTTCTAACATGTCAGTCATAAACACTAATGTCTTATTTAAAGTAGCTTAATCCAACATCATGTCACTAGCAATGTCACAAATTAGGGTATGATTTCAGTGGGCCTAACGGTCTCTTTCACACAGTGTTCTTGTGAACAGAGTCCCCAGAGTATATCGTAGGATCGCATTCATTTAAATCTTTTGGCCAGTAGTTCAAATTAAATTTGCATCTGTTCCTGCTGCAGTCAAGATGGATGCATTGAAGGCAACAAATTTGCCCTACTAGGCTACTACTACTACCAGTTCTTGTGTAAACAGGCTTGCCTTACAAGCTGTTGAGCAATACATCTTGAGTATAGTCTTTTGACTTCTCTAGCAAATTTGAAAATTATCTTCAAGACCTATCCATGTGTGCTTTCCTTTTTATATGGAGAACTAAATCTCAATTCTGACAAGAAAACATATCCTGAAATCTCTTAATAGGGAGTCATACCATGTTCTAAAAAATATCGGCAAGGCAGTAATTCAGTTATAGAAAAAGTGCAGGTCTTTTTGACCTTTCAGCTCTCAGCCTCCTTCTCTCATATCACAGCAAATGGTCAGTGAGAGAAAACATAAAAGGTAAAATTTATTATTATGATTTTGATCATTTTCACATGCAGTAGATTTATAATGATGCTTTTATGGACTGTACTTTATAATCTGTCAAGCATAATCTCTGATGGGAAGTGTCATCTGGGTGGGCCTGTTATAAATCTGTTACATCCTATTGATTTTTCCAAAGGACACAATGAATTTAAGACACTGAAATCATGTGGTGATACAGTAAAAGGGATTTAGGTATCATCAGCGTAGCTAAACTGCATCTTGTACTCTGAACATATTTAGCTTTGGGGGGTAGACTAAACAAACATGGCCTAAGAGTAGTTCCCTGTGGGACTTCCATATGGCATAGTACATTTCTCTCAAACAAAGTTTTGCAGCAGCATAAAAATCTGTAGGATAGGGTTTGCACATATGTAGGGCAAATTGTATGTGCCAGTAAAATAGTTGTTCAAATGTTTAGTAGCTTTTACATCCAGTATTTTACACTAACAATGGATGTTCTCCCAAAGTCATTCCACGATTGTTCAAATCAATTCTTAATGGACAAATGTTTTTCACGTTCACGTTCAATATTTATGTAGGTTGAGATATTTTTGTTTGCATGCACACAAATTAATTCCACAGCTACAAAACTGCTTTACGTATTTTCAGATCATATCCTCACAGTCAAATTGTTTTCGCACAAGCACAAAACATTTTTACAGCTTATTTACAAGTTCAAAGTTACCTTGCACAAGCACATAATGCTTAATACAGCTGCAAAACTATTACACGTGAAAATATTTTCACAAGAACAAAATTTTATTCACAAACCAGTGTGCAAACCAAAAAACATGTGTGCCGACAGTCACTGCGGTTGTGGTGGGGCAATAGCACAGATGTAGGAGAGAGGCCAGGTCCGATATGCAGCAAAAGCATCCACCACAAACCCAGAGGCTGATAACTCAGTCCATGGGGCGGCTGTAGGTTTTGTCACAGAGTTTTTACTGTCCATGCAACAGCCATAGCAAGAGTTTTAACTCTGATTAAATCACTATTGTGTAAAAAATAATCCACTCAAACAGCAACAATAAAGATGGGCATTTGATGAAAGAAATGAAAGAACACAAGAATGTACAGTAAGTGATTATAAATAAAAAAAATATAATATCAAACAGGTTTTGCATCTGACCAGCGTCCCTGTTACTAGGCAACCACTTGGCAATACACACACACAGACACACTCTCACTCACAAACACCACACACTTATTTGAGATTCTAATAACATTCCCTTCTCTCTCTCTTAATTTCCATCACTAATTTCTACTGATGTGACTCAAGATGCCAAAAATGTGTACAGACAGACACACACACACAAACATGCATGCAAGAAAGGGTAGAACACACTTCCCCTCAATTTCCACCACATGTACAGTTGACAGACATCAAAGCAATGTGCATTAAAACATAATGGTGCTTCCTCTGCTTCTCCAGTGCAACACACACACACACACACACACACATAGCCATGCAGTACTCTGCTGTCAAACCAAAGCATGAACTCAATATATCACCGTGGAAACAACCTGATAACAGAGGCATACGTATAAAAGCACACATGCATACACACACACACACACCACATGCAGTCACATGAACAGCCAACACACTCCAGCACACACTGCTTGGCTCAATTACACTCTGACTGACACACACACACACTTCATTACACACAGACACACACCACTGCACCAGTGAAAACTTAATTATATCCGACTTGCAATGCAATGCAATGCAGTGCAAAAACAACAAAACCTCACACAGCCCTTGTCACACACACCAGAACACATGCACCCACCAAAGCACATATAAAATGACTAGTTACCACCAGGCCTGCATGGTTTAAGTCTAGTCTACTGACAAGTCCTGTGCCTGCTCTTCAAACCCAAGAGAGCAACAACTATCAAGTGTTTTGCAGACAGCGGAAAAGGGATAAGAGACACGGTACGGGTACGTGCTGAACCAAGCCACACTAGCTTGGACCATATTCACCCCTTGCCAGTGACGTAACACTGTATCGCACAAATTGTGAATTCCATGACGGACGGCAAAAGGATCGCTATGGTGTAGACAGGCGGTAAGCACTTGTTGTAAGACTACTTGTTTTTAATATGTGTAATATCATACCATCATCCATGCCCAGATAAAGACCCAGTCAAAATGTCATTTGTAACATAAGTAGCCTTGCCTGTGTTATGGGCAATAAGTCCCAAAACTAGCATGAAAGGGCTGTGCAGTACGTACCCATTCATGTAGCTAGCCTAGCTGTCAACCCTCCAGTTTTTCCGGGTTTCTCACGTATTTTAGCATTGTTCCCGCTGTCTTCCAGTAAAATATCCTGTATTTTAATACTCTCATAACATTAGCCTATCGGACCTGTCAGCCTCTGTAATGTACTGTTGTCCTGTACTCCCCTGCCCACCCTTGATTGTTGTGAGAGCACGATTTGATGCCAGTCTGTAAGCAAAGTCAAGTTAGACCTAACTTCACAACTCGCTTAATGCAGCACAATCGGCTCTTCTACAATGCCCTCGTTTACAATCTCCTCTTCAGCCTCACCTAATACATTCATCTAATCTCTTATTTAATGCAGCAGTTTTGTAGTACGAATTCTTAGATAGATAGATAGATGTAGATAGATAGATACTTTATTGATCCCCAAGGGGAAATTTTATAGATTTTAATAGATTAACAAATGAAAGTTCCCACTCTATGCTTCCAGCGTTTTTGCCGTCTGTCATGGCGCCGTCCTGTAGCGTTACGTCACAATGTAACATTTCAGCAAGGGGTGAATAGTCCTCTCTCTCTCTCTGTGAGTTTGTCAAGTAGAGGAAAAGTGAAGGTGACTGGCTTTTAGTATAGTCTACAGACTAAAGTGGACCTTTTTTTCCTCAGGTATCAGATCTCTCTCTAAACTCTTTGTACACAACTAGGCAATGAAACTAACACAAATTGGTCTGACATGCACGGAAGCTTACTGAAATTCTGTATACTGTTTTATGTTTACCCTACACCACAACTATAGCATATTTAACAAGGCCTGCCACAAATATTACCCCTTCACGTGTTGGAAATCACTGCAGACATGCACTTTACACTACAGGAATAATTGGGCAATCCGGGTTTGTTTCCTGACGCCGGTATTGTGAGTCCATGTCGCTTTGAATAAAAGTGTTTGCTAAATACCAGTCAACTTGACGTTTCTTCTACTTTAGAAAGACAGAGAAAGGGAGAGAGCTACAGTATATAGTCTTGGCTGGTGCAGTTTGGTCCAGCACTTACCCGGAGTCTTTCCCTCTCTGCATGTCTGCAGAACCCATGATAGTTGTTGCTCCCTTGGGCTTGAAAAGCAGGCACAGGGCTAGTCTGAATATGTATTTGTGAATATGCATATGTGTGGTTCATGACTCATTCACTTGTACATGAATTTATTTTTGTAGGAGTGCATTTGTCCTCTATTTCTATGTTTTCGATTTCTATTTCAGTATTTTTGTGTGCGAACGTGTGTGTGTGTATGTGTGTTTGTGTGTATATGTCTTTGTGTGCATGTCTGCATCTGTATATGTGTGTGCATGGGAGCAGAGACAGTTTAATAAGACACATTGCTTCAACAGTATTGCAGCAGTCCGTGCGGCCAACCTGTAATATTTGGATATTTCCCCATTCATTTAGATAGTCTTGTTAATCCCAAATAGCCGGCTGAAGTCGTTCCAAGATGGCGACCGAGTGGAAGGAATTGCTTTAGAAGTGGGGATGTGTGTCTGTATGTCTGTATGTTTGTGGGAGTGTCTGTGTGTGTGTGTGTGTGTGTGTGTTTGGGTTGAGTTGAGGACACTTCAGAGCCATGACTCAGCCCCTATGTGGTCAGCTCCAGTTCTTCTCAGAGCCCCCTGCTCCTGTTTCAGCAGGATACAGCCCCTCAACTCTCACCCTTAGGTCACCGTGGGTGTAGGTGTGTGTGTGTGTGTGTAAAACTGTAGTAATAAAGTCAGATGTCTGCGGGTTACACCCTCAATGTCAAAATCAGCCTATAGCAAGATAGCAACTTCTCGCTCTTTCTCTCACTCTCTCTCTAACACACACACACAAACACACACTCACAAAACAGTGTATGCAGTATTTGTGTGGGTGGAGGAAGCGTGGGTGAATGATCATCAATAATCAATAGGGGAGATCATTCACATGAGGAGCTAGTGCAGCACAGAGCCTAGCACGTGTGCCTTTGCGGGAAACACAGTCATACAGATATGGGCACGAACACATATATGCGCGTACACACACACACACAAATTACTAAGACCCACATGCAACAGAAAAGCACACATGCACACAAACGCAGAGATGCACATGTGCATAAAGTGCATTAGGACCATGATTCTGCCAGTTCTTTATGTTGGTATGTGGGTGTAATTACTGGATTAAAGAGAAGCTAATCCTACCTCAAGACAATTCCTGCAGATTACACAACAATACACACCAGTAAAGAAGACTAAAACCTAATACTGTCTAGCATTATACGGAAAAATCTACAATTCCACTAGCTTTTTCTGAGTGGTCACTGGTTCTTAAACAACACTTCTGACCATCCCTCTAACTCTCAGACTACTTGCAAGGAGCTTCTGTGAATGTATTCATTTAGGGAGGAGTCCTGGACCAACATTTTTAAAAGACAGGTTCAGTTGGTATGTTGTGGGCATACAGCAATCTGTGTTGGAGAAAATGCATTTCCAACTGAGCGTACATGTCTTCACCATTATATGCTTATTTAAAGGTTTGCGCAACTGCTGATCGTAAGTGATTGCTCTTTATCTAACTTGTCCAGAACGTATGACCTGTCTGCTTTCACTTCCACATTCCTTGCATACATCCCCTTAGCCTGCTGCTTGCCCTTTTGCTCTGTCTGTATACAATAGTTTAACTAATATTTTGTGTTTTACAAATACTCTTTTCAACATATTTTGGCTAATGCAAGCCAGACTTAATCAGGTCTACAACTTTTTCTTCACAAATGTCCAGTTGAGAGTAGGGTGATTATATCCTCAAAGGTGCTGAAGTCGTCAGAGGTTTTGAAATAATCTTTGAATTGATATGCATTTGAAATAATTTTGCAGATGTCCTGGGAGAGCGCTTTGTCATTAACATCCATGGGACATTTCTGTGACACGCTTACATGTTGAAAAACCTTTTTGTGGCCCCTTCAGAATGTACTAATCTATAAGATTTGGCTGAGTTAGGCAGAATTAACTTTGGAAATTTGGGTTATAAAAGGCAGAATTAACTTTGGAAATTTGGGTTATTGTGGGTGGATTTTTTGCAGTTAATTTGAATTTTTCACATCTGTATCCCAGTGCATACTACACAAGGACTTTAAAGTATATGACAAAAATGAAAATAAATGAACAGTTAACAGGAATGTAGTAATCAGGTTATTCTCCATGTTGTGACGATAATACAAACTCCAAGATAGAACACTAACATCCAACATCCATCTGCTAGACAGTTTTCTGCCACTTCCTCCGCAGTGCAACATTATGCAAGAGCAAACCAATAAACACAACATCAAACGGCAACATTGCCCATAAAAACCCTACTTTGCAGTAGTACACCAAAAGACCACTGGGTTATTGAA
>JAGFZM010001543.1:181621-196781 GCA_017657215.1 Limnothrissa miodon | reverse complement strand
ATTTTCTGTCGAACAGCACCTGCGGCCTCTAAAAGGTGTGCCAGATGAAAGGACAAAAAACACCCCAGAACAACTCCAGTGCCAGTGCACACCAAACCAAACAACCACCTAAAACAAAAGTCTAATAATTATGTAATATAAATACACAAACACCAACCTAGTATTTAAACTTGCAAACTAAACATCAAGCCATTACCTACTAAACACTAAACCAACAACTAACCTAAAAAGAAACACCACATAAACAAAATGAACACCACTGTACAAAACTATAAAACTAACACCAAATTTACATCAACACCCTAATTGTGTTTAGTTTATGCCACATATAGTCTGAGATATACAGACAACTTGTTTTAAAAGGGTGGATACAAACTGTCATTCCAACCAGCTACCTAGGGTATACATTCTGCACTTGTAGGGGAGGAAACCAAGTAAGGGAAAGCATGACAGCTTGACATTGCTGACTGTATTAATATCAAACACCAATAAGGATCTTCTAGGAATGCCAATAAGGTAAAATAGATGGTTTTGTGTGGCTTTTGGGTATGACTAGTACAGTAGTTTTAGGATCACTTGATAGTGTTACTTTAAAAGCTCTAAGCCAATATGAATACTGATTATCTAAGATACACGTAAGTACATAAGTACATGTAAGCCAGTCAAGGCTCTAAGTAAATATCCATCGCTTCGCCCTATTCAACGCAATTAACATGAAGAAAGGGGGCATTTGATCATGAAATATGCAGACAGAGTGACCTTTCTTAAATGCAAACTAATTAAAATGATTATTAAAATAAATACCATGACCTTTCTGTCTGTGCTTTTAGGGCAGATTGATAGTAGGTGGAAACTAGAATTGTCTTTTATAGTTGCAACTGGATGAGGCTTTTCTTTGCAATCAAGTGGCTGTTTGAAGAGAGAGGATTGTTCGAGAAGGCAGACTGAGACAGTCAGCATAGCACTGGGTTTTGAACCAGTGCAAAGCGCCAGACAGCCAGACAAAATAGTGTTCAGGCCAAACAATTTATAATGGCAGATTCCACCAAAAAAAAGTTTGAAATAAGAGACTACACTGACTGTACATAGGACATCAGAGCGTGTAGAGTCACAAAGTGCTCCACACAGGAAGCCAAACGCGCAACAGAACCCAGAGCAACACAGCACAAAGTGCAGGCGCACACAGCTGCAGCCTCCCTGAGCGTTGAGGGCTGCCTGCTGCTGCAGGAACCTGGCATCGTTGCGCGCCCGCTCTCTGTGCAGGGGATGACGACACCGGGGCTTAATTGCACTTTATTGATGGAGGGCAGGCCCTGGCTTTGTGTTGCTTTATAATGGCACGCAATCAGCACGGCTCCAATTCACACTCGGCATTGAGTCACTGCCAGAGAGTTCTTAAATAAAGGCCTTTATGGCTGCCTCTCACTTCCACCCTGCTCTCTCTCCTCGCTCTCTTGTTCTATTGCTCTCTCCCTCCCTCTCCAATAACACTCCCCCGATCCGCCGCCCACAGAAATAACAGAGGGAGGGAGAGAAAGAGAGAGAGAGGAATAGAGGACAGGGGCATGAGTGGGAGAGACAGAAGAGAGAGATCATAAGAAAAAGAAAGAGAAGAATGAGATGAAAGTGAGACTCAATGCTCAAGGATGATAAAACCGATTCTACAGGCGGCCTGGATATCCATGCACAAACACGTACGTACACACACAAGAACCAATTTTACAGGAAGAAAATGATAACATACGTGCACACCAGTTAGTTTTCTTCAGTTGCCTGGGAGCATTTTGTCAGATCACAGTCTCAAATCTAGCCCCAACGTCATCTAGTCAGCTGGCAGCATCATAAAAACTATTTGTCATCAGCAAATGCTTTCATACATCTATGCAGTCGCTTAGAGCAATGCTCTGCTACGCTTTTACATTAGCAATTGCTAGAGTGATGTTGGCTAAAATGCATACATATATGTACACAAAAAACTTAAATAGCTTACATGCATATCTGCTTTCAAGTCATAAACTATGCACTTTGACTATGTACAAGACAGTGATGCAGTTGTGCTGTGACTAAAAATGCAGATAATTTTGGCCTAATTCAAACATTAATGAGAAATGAAACAAGAATGAGAAATAAGAAATTACTGTTTGTAGTTCAAAAGCAGTTTGCCCTTGCTTCATATATGATAATGCACATGCTAGTGATATGAATCATCATCTATATGGCCTACTGTACTACATGCAGTATGTGTAACCTTACTGTTGAAATTACTATGCTAATTGATAAGCTTTGCCATGCTGATTGATAAGCTTCGAGTGAGCTATACATGAGTATTCTGATTATTGTGCTCATTGTAGGGAAATATTCATTACATCTTGATAGAACTGAAATTTGTTTTTAAAAATTCCATTTGAGATAATTTGAACAATTTCCTTACAGTGATTTGAGGACTCCAAAGCAACCAAGAAAAACTACTGCTGTAAGCTACTACTGCTGTACATTCAAGAGAGAGAGAAAGAGAGAGAGTGATGGAGAGAGAGAGAGAGAGAAAGGGAGAGTCACAGGGTGATCTCTACCCCTCAAATTAGCACAAGCATGCAGACACAGAACCTCACACAGACGGGGACACACACAAACACACACATACACTACAGACAAACAGATGACTGAAATTCCCCCAGCAATCTGCAGACATCCAATCCCCCATCAATAGGACTTCTTTAGAAAAGAATCTTTGTAGATTCCACTACAGATTCCTTCTGTACAAAGTCATGGATGAACACCCACACACGCACACAACAAAGACAGAGACAGTATGGTGGCAAGTATTAAGATAAATGACAGGCGGAATGCCCCTCCCAGTGCTGGGCCCATGTCAGATGCCCTGTGTCAGTTCTCAAGCTGGGAACCTATCTGTGCAAGAGTCCCAACCTGCTGTGCCTCAGAAACTAACCACTTTACGGTCTCCCTACTTTACAGATCTACAGAGCTAATGCACTTGTGTTAACTTGTCGAAAACACCTGTTCATTCCCTTTTTCCCCCCACTTGTGGCCATTACTGTGGGGAAGAATTACATCCACAATGTATGTTTTCATTTACCATGAATACAACTCAATGTCAGGAGTAAATAATGTATAGAACGCTCCTCCATTTTGCACCATTTATGCTGCATCCCAACCACTATGTTTGACTGCTGTTTTATAGGGCCAAGGCTGTTTATAGGCTCAACACTAACTAAAACTGAACAGACAGGAAGATGGCTTTGTGAGAGACTATTCAATCAGTCTTCAATCAGGTTTACAGTCCCTGACTCTGCCTTTCACTACACTACGTAGTTATTACCTTACGCAACAGCAAATATATTGTAGAGATGAATGTACAGTGTCTGACACTGCCGGTATGATGCCCAAAATATTATTGGACCAAATAACACTGTTGATTGTGTAGCACCTTACAGTCAAATACTCATACCTAGAGACTAAATGTGAACCACCTTTGCATTAAATGGCACCGGATATTTGACGATCGAGGGGCAGAAATATCAATTCTTCCATGGTGCTGTGTTGCTGCTTGTCAAGGACAGTGTAGAGGAAGAATGTTACTTTTGTTGGATCTGTCAAGAATGTGTTAATATTTAAGCAGCTTCAATATGACATGACTGGAGCGTGTGAATCTTTTTTTTTTTTCATTTGACAGGTGCTCTGACAGGCATCTGTCTTGGGTTTGCATCATGAGTTGCTCCAACCTAAATAACTACATGCTGACTGAGTGATTCTGTTTCTGTTTCTAGAGACAGGTAGAAATATCCTGTCTGTTGATGATGTGACCCCATAACTAGTTATAACAAGTTATAAAGCACAGAAGCCACTGAAACAGACAAGCACCTCAGAGTGACCTTATCACTACAGACTGTCATTATTGTTAGCTTCAAACCAGTTAGTTCTCACCTTGTTGTAGACTCCCCAGGAGAGCTCCGTCTCAATGACCATGACAACGATGCCGAACATCCCAAAGATTAATGCGTAGTCGCTTAAACGCTTGCGTTTTTCGAACAGCGCCCTCCTGTGGCCCAGTTTGTAGCCGATGTTCTGGTTCTTGCGTTTCTGTGCCTTGGAGGCGGTCCTGCCTGTCACAGTGCCTCCCCTACGGCCATTAGTCCCACCCCCTCCACCAATGGTGGCCCTGCTCTCTGAGAGGGCGTGGTTCTGGTGGTAGATTGACATTTCATAGGCGTGGCCCCGGTAGGGCGTGTCCTCTTTGGAAGAGATGACGATCTCTGGTGGGTGCTGCGATTGGCCAAGCTGAGAGGTGTGGGAGGAGGCAGGTGGCTGTGCAGGCCCAGTAGGGATGGATGAAGGGGCGGAGCTGGCCCCAGAGCCACCGCCCTCTTTGGTGTCGCTGCTGCTGTCCGACTCAATGAGGTTGCGCCGCGAGGCGCTCAGGCGGCTCAGGGGCTTCATGACGCCGCCCGTGTACTTGCAGGAGCTCATGGCGATTTCAGTGAAAGGGTTGCTGTCACGCCTGTGGACCAGAGGACTGGCCTGCCTGTGCTTGCAACCCCGCTCCCTCTCCCGTTCGCGCTCCCGCTCACCCGTGGGCGAGTGCGAGGAGTAAAAGAGGGCGTTGTAGACTGGTGAAGCATCGGCACTCAGGCTGTGCTGGCTGCCCAAGCACGATGAAAGTGGCGTGCTTGTAGGGTGCAATGCATTAGGGATGGGCGCTGGCAGCTGGGGCGTGGTTGAGGGCCCAGTGGCGCCAATGCCGATCCCTGATGAGGACGAGGTCACAAGGGGTAAACGAGGCAGGGATGGCGGGGGCAGAGCGTGGCCAGGCATTGTGGGTGAAGGGGTGGTGTTAAGCCTCTCCAAGCTGCTGTTTCCCCCCCATGTGGTTGGAGTGGTTTGTTCCTTGGTAGCTGCCCGGGATGGCGGTGTGGGCTGCACCAGCGCAAGGCAGGGGGGGGCCGTTGCTGCTGCTGGTCCTCGTCCTCACTACCGCCCAGTAGGGCCTGACTCAGGGAGGGAGGGGGATCCATAGCAACCTACGAGCTCCACTGGAGACTTATGGCACACTCTCCTCTACCTCTGGAGTTTGGTGAAGTGAAGAGAGAGGGGTGGAAGGCATGGAGGAAAAGACAAACAAAAAGGACAGTAGAAAGAGAAAAATTGGAAAGAACGAAAAAAAAAAAACTAAGTGAGAGACAGAAATTAAAAGACAAACAAGACTGCAAGCAAGAAAAGAGTTAATTATGAGCCTTGAAACGAGAGATGGTTAACACTGATAGGAAAAGAATGAAGTGCAGAGAGAGAGAGAGAGAGCATGAGAGAGTTAGTCTGATGGATGAGGGATTAGGAGGGGAGGGGAGAAGAGAGGGATGAATAGCAGTTGCAAAGTGGTGGAAGTGTGGAGAGAGAGAGTGATGGACGGACTACGTTGGTCCAGAGAAAGAAAAACGAGCACATTTTGAGCTCATGTTTCCTTCCTTCAGCAATCACTCTCCTGACACTGATCTTCTCTCTCTCTCTCTCTCCCCTTCGAGCAATATCTGTCACACAGATATCGGCCTCAACACTGAGCGCAGCTTATAATTAAGGAACTTATGCAATGGGCAACCCCAAACACCCTGGATCACTTTTGAACACAAAAAGCCGCTAAGGTCATCATCATAACACCACGGGCACTGCTCGGGTCGAACAAACGTTGCTTAAAATTTTCTTTTCTCCAAATGTTCTGATTATGTTTTGACTACTCGTTTTGTGTTAGGTGCACTCTCACACTCCTTTTGCAATCCTCACCTCCGTTTGTCTCTTGAACACTGACTCACTCTCACAGCTCAATTTCTCTTTTTGTCTGTCGCTGCTACCTCCTCTCTTTCAGCCTGATTCCCCGTGCAGTTGATTCAAAGGCAGGGCGAAAATAGTCTTCCTCACTTTTTCTTTTTCATGTTGTCACGATCATTCCATCTTTCCTTATCCAATGGTCTCCTTGCCGACAGTCTCTCCTTTCAAATTGTATTTGTTTCCTAAAGAAAAAAAAACGCTCCCTTTTTCTTTTTCTCCGAATGAAAATGTTATTTTCTAAAAAATCCTTTCCTTCTGTGGTTTATCAAAATCGTGATTAGGCTAAATGGTCGACATAAACAGACACATGAAATGAAAACAGAAAATTGTATAGTATGAAATTAACGTGACAGCTGTTGCAGCGAAATAAGTGCTAAATTTTCGTCTTCAAAACGGATGCAATGAAACCGATGTCCTGGATTGTCCGCGTATGTCGGAAAACAGAATATAAAGTGACGCGGCTGTTTTAATAACAAGAGTTGATTTGCCGTTCCAGTCGTGGCAGATTTTCAGCCCTTCAGTCTTGCGCTCTGTCGCTCACTCAGTGCATCTCTTCCTCTCCTTCTCTCAACTTCACTCTCGCTCTTCTTCTCTCCGCCCTCTGTCGTCCTCATCCCTTTTCTCATTGGAGGAAGTGAAATAAATAGCAATCATAAGTGCAAAGCAAATTTGGGATTTCGTTGAAGCCGCCTTTGAGATCCACAGGCAGGCAACTTCAGGTAGTCTTAAGAATATACTGCGTTTGTTCTTGACTGCGTGGGCAGTAGTTACATAAAATGCTTAGGCCTCACATAAATTATTGTTATAAATTATTACTCCTCACAGATTATGTCACACGTTATTATTGAGCAATACATTATGGTAGAAGCCTTATCATGAAGGTCTTATCTTCAAATAGCCTACACAATGATACTTATTGAAGCATCCTTGATGGAATTAATGTAAACTTCAAAACAAATATGGGACCAAGCGGAAGGAGGTTGTGGTATTAGCATTCACCTGCATGCTTTTAAAATGTACTCTGTAGTTTGCTGTTTCCTTCCTGTGGTCAGTAATGGCATCTCCACTGCATTTATACTAAAGCTAAAACAACCACCAGATTTACTTTAAAAACCTCATTGTGGTCACTTGACTACACTGACAGGTAGACATGTTGAAGGGAAGCTCCTGCTAGGCTTGACATTCAGAAAAGAAAACAACTATCGCCTTGGTAATGATGTGGGCTTAGGCAAGGCCTACGGCAAGTGGCAAACTAGGTGATAATTTGAGGGCCTAAAAGGTCACCCCACTGTCAAAGTAAGCCGTCTTTATTTCTCACTGAAAATTCAGATCATCTTATTTACTTAACATGTTTCTTATTTACAGCAATGCGTCCTGTACACATTGCAAAACACTGTAAGCCGGATGAAAAAAAGAATAATAATAAACGTTCACAGGTGCCTGAGAGGAGATTAACCAGTGACATGGTAGATATGAATAATAAAATCAACGCTCCTGTTGAGGGATAAGTCTTTGGGATTTAGTAGGGCTGTTACAATACACCTCCCTTATGTCATGCACCACAAACGACCTTGGCCGTAGCCATGGAGGCAAATCTGGGCAATTAGGTACTACGGTAGGATGCAGGACTCTCACTTGACATACGTAAGTTATGGTTCTGAGTTAGAAACAGTGGTGTGTGAGTCAACTGTTAAAACAAAGGTGTTGAGACATAGGGAAGGCGTTTTAGAGAAAGAGGAAGGGGGTTTAAATAGCAAGATTGTTGTGTGCATGGCATGGCAGGTCACCTCGCACACTACCCTCCACCCCTGCGTGGTAACACCAAGGGGTCTCCCATGGAGAGAAGCTGACATAAGTGGGCACAGCTGTCCACCCACTATTCAGGAATGGGGGTGGGGTAGTGTGTGTATGGGGGGAGGGGGGGGGTTCAGTGGACATACTGTGACAGACAGAAATAGACATACAGAAAGAGGGTGACAGAAAAGGACGGAGACATTAATGAGAGGGAAACCTTGAATGTGTGAAAGGGGTGTGTGTGTGTTGGGGGGGGGGGGGGGTCCTGTGTAGGAAGGTGTATGTGTGTGTGAAAGAGAGAGAGAGAGAGAGAGAGAGAGAGAGAGAAAGAGGGGATATCTGCTTCTGGTTGTGACAGAAAAGGTTAAAGAGACTGGAGGCTCCCATGAAGAAATTGAGAGCAAAAGAGTGGTTTTGTTCCTTTTGTGTAGACGAAAGGTTAGCTATATCCCCAAAGAATAACCCAGATACACTGTTCACTAGAAGACCATCCGAAACATACACCAACACACACACTGTCACTCTTACACACACATGCATGCACACTCAGTACCATCACCACAGGAAGAGCTGTTGCCATGCCAACCAGAGCGTATACAGAGGGATGATTTTCCTTTTTTTTTCTTCTTGAAGAGATATGAACTCCAACTTACTGTCATGGACATCAGATTCCCAGACTTGCAGGTGAAAGGAGACTGACCATCTCTCTCTTATCTTTTTCATTTGCCGTCTTCTCTCTCATTTCCACCTTCCACCTCTCCCACATGCCTCACAATAGTCCTCCATCTCTCTCTCTCTCGCACACTCTCATGTTTTCTTCCTCCTTCTCTCTCTCTCTCTTTCTTTCTCTCCTGCTTTCCCTCTCTCCCACTTTCTCCCCTCTTTGATTGCACCCCAGACAGTCTGTATGCATTTGTGATGGACCGTAAAACACACAAATGCCTCTGCGCCCACATACTAATGGTAATCAATACAGTGAGCAAGCATCCTTCAGTCTGAGGTTGGTGACTGCCCAGCGGTAATGCACACACAAATACTCACACAGTACTCTGAACTTTTGAAGCAAGGCTCAGGACAGGACAGGATGCCTATACAGCCCTCTGTTTATGGCATGTTAATATTGAATTATACTGCGTATTATGCCCACCGACATGTAATTCAATTAGACTCTGTTGTAGTCCGTAGAATTGCTGTATATATCGCCTCAGGTTTGTCTAGCCTTGGTCGTGTCCACAACCCCAGCAATTCTTGTTCTTAAGATTAGTTTCACAGTGATGCAAACATGCAGCATTATACAACCAGCTGTTAACCATTTTTGCTGTCTAACTTCTTCATGTGGTTCTATCTATCTGCCATTTACAACTTGGGTAGATACATTCGTCAGCAGGCAAGACAGCAAAATACTTCCCAAGAGGAAGGCATCCCAAAAGGCATCATGGGAAATGTCCCATAAACAGGGAAACAGTGATCGTCTTGCGTCTGGTGTTTCTCGGAGGAGTTCACCTTGTGGACGAACAAGACAGACAGCCAGAGACGACAGGCTACATGAAGTAGAAGATAATAACAGTGAGCAGGGCTGAGAAAGTGACATTGAAGAAGTTATCGTTGTTGGGCCCACATGTGTTCTGTAATTTATTTTCTGGCACTGATGTCAGGAAAGTTAGGGCGGTGGGGGGGCTGGCTTTTACAGGGGCCCCAGTGAACATTTTAATATCATAATCGATGTCTGGAGCGCCCAAAATTATTTTCTGCCATAGGGTTTTTATAACATTTATTTTAGCAGCGTCTCTGCATGCACCCATCAGTACATGCATACCTACTATACCAGTTTTTTTAAGACTGTGCCGTAGTTCCGCTGCATCGCATTATTTGTTGGAGTATTGCTTAAATCATGTTTGTATCATCATTTGTAAAAACACAAATAAGCCATTGTATTCTTTAGCCTGGACCCCCCTAGTTGCTCTAGAGGAGACTGAGCTTGAAGTAATTAGCATCTACTAAATACATACAATATACTACATTAGTGATGCCGTGTTATTTTTTTTGATATTCTTTGATTTTACACACGCACACAGACACACACACAAATACACAATGCATTTGGCTCTTTTGTGTTGTGATTGCATTTCGTGTAGCTGCCCGCTGTATCCTGAGCAGGTTGGCCCCACCTCTCATTTAATTCTCATTGTAATCACTCAAGCACTCACACATAGGATTTTCCAGCACGTGTTTGTGTTCGATGGGGTTGGATCAGAAGGTCTCCCAACTAGGAGCAAGTGAGAATATCTGCACAGGAAGGAAACAATTCCCACGTATGCGTGTGCCTCCTGCCATCTAAACATACAAACAATAACACTTCTGCAGCCTGCTTGCTTCCAGTTGTTGGGTGACTGGCCCACAAGATTGAAGGCTTGAATTTGAACACACATACAGTACACACTCATACTCACACACACAGACAAACCCCTAAATCTTACTGGAACTGTGTATGTTTGTGTGTTGCCTTATCTCAGGATGTGTGATGCTCTGTGTTCAGCTGAAAACATGTACTAGTAGCAGCTGCCGCAGTCACTTACCAGCACAACGCATAGCAAACAACGTCCGGGTTGAAATTCTGGAAGACGGAGTGAACGGCCGTTAATAGGCAGACATTTTTACTTTCACTAAACAAGCACAGTCAGATTTAAATGTCCTTGACTTGGAGAGAGAGACAGATGGGTAGAAGAAGAAAGAGAGAATGAGAAGGGGGGTGGGTGGGGGGGGGGGTAAAGCCTTGCCACAGATCCCATTAAACAGAGAGCGCACTGGTGCAGAACGGAACATCTCACCCGCAAACAACTTCAACCTTTTAATGAAAGAACACTAATCACAGAAAGGCACACACACTCACACAAACATACACACGCAACGACTCCCTAGACAATGACATTATACACAAAGTATGCACAACAACAAAGGCCATGATGACACATGACAGCATTCGGCATTGACATAAAATCTCTTCGTTTTTCTTGTTGCCTCTGACACACAAATGTGCACACACACATACACTCTCTCTCTCTCTCTCTCACACACACACACACACACACAGTCATCCCGGAGTCTTTCTCACTGGTAGACATGCAGTAGTTTAAGAGCCCACTCTGGGGATAATGGCTGCTCTTATTTCCCACAAACACACTTAGGGTTCTAATTCTGCAATCAGATGCGCTTGCATCCACGGGGAGTTTTCTATAGCAGCCTAGGGCTACTCGACACATTTATCAGATTGATGTTGAAACATTAAATATCCACCTATGGACTAGCATAGGTAAATGGCTATGCTCAGTAGAGTAGGAGAGGCTATGCCTTACTTCCATCAATGGCCTAGACTACCTACATTTTCAGAGAAGACAATAAAACCCAATCTGTCCATTGTTTTTCAGCTATAAAATGTAAAAAAAAGATGGAAAGTAGTTTGATGAGTAGCTTAAATAGCTTATCTTATGAAAGGGGATTTCCCTCGGCATAAGAAGGAAACAGTAGCCTATTCAAATATCTTCCTTTTTTTTGCCCAAACTTCTTTTGTCAGATGTAATAATAGGCACAGACTCCATGAAAGTTAAAGCGGTAAAAGCTGTACTTTGACAAAACATCAGTAATTCTTTCAATTTAAGTCTATTTTTGGCACAAATGTGAGCTGTAGATATGCATAACCAATGTTGAAACTCATGGTCATGGACATCATAAAGATTTTCCATTTGTAATAATTTTCATTGTGTTCTAATAAGTTGTTTTACATGAATGAGCACTGCTAAGCATTCCTGTTGATGATAGAAGCAATATAACATTGCTATCAGAGTGGTGCATTACTGAAATGTTGACACTGTGGCATGGATCTGGCCCATATGTACCATGCAGTTTTGCCTATGTCCACATCAACCCAGAAGTGGATCGGATCAGTTATAATGTTTAGATTGAAACCCCCATCTGTTGTGGATGTGGCAGAAAACTAGGGTGGAGGAGGATTTTTGTGTCGGACCAAAAATAGGGCTAATTGCTATTTGGGCACTTACACTTAAACCAGATTTGTCCCCTACTGCAGTTTTGTCAGTTGTGGATCAGACTAGTGGAATATGAGTGTTGCACTGGACCACACCTGCTGCTACTGACATGCCTGTGAGGGGGCAAGTTGCGTGCCTCAACAAATACCAATTCAGAGACAATGTGCGTGCCTCAACAAATACCAATTCCTTTGTTGTATTTTTAGTCACTTGGTCCAGATGAAGAAGAATAGTCTCTCATAGATTTCAACTGGTAAACTGTTTGAAAAGGAAAGTATGATAGGTGTGCTTTAATAGTAAAGTGTTATCCTAGTTTTTTAATGCGTCTCCATGTAAGATTAACAAAATGTTACTGCGTGAGATTATCGGTGACACTCTCAGAGTAGGCTACTTTTTGCAGCTGTTTTAAACCACAACATTAAAATTTAAATTTAAATTGATATCTGATCCAGACTTCATTAGACACAAACATGCATGTTTTTGAGGTCAGACTGGGGGACTTTTTTGTACAGACTGCTATAAACTGAAGCAAAAGAAAGAAATGTTCTTTATAAAGCACTTAAATGTATCATGATGCTAACCCTTAACATAACAGGTCCTAATGTTACACAACTATGAAGAATTTTATTCTCATACATAACGGGGGGATCCCAAAGTGAAGGGAAATCATAAACAGCTTTGCTTTCTGAGTATGGATCTGCCTTACCCTAAACCCATAAAACCTGTTGATGGTCAGCATAGGAATTCACAATTAATCATTAAGTCTCATTTTTAAAGAAATGGGACACACTGATACAGTCACAGAGTATGCAGTTAGACACACTGTACAAATCTCATCATGTTCACGAAATGTTAAAAATGTGTTGTGTGATTGTGAGTGACAAAACATGAGACAGTTGGAGTGTGGGTGGAGGTTTAAACGGGAAAGCCCATAGCAGTGTTTCTTTCACATACACCTTTTTTTTTTTACCCTTCTTTTTTTTAGAAGTTGGACTTTAGCCTAGTTTGCTCGGAGTATGTGTGGAGGGATATCATGTGTTATCATGTGTTCCTGTCTCCTGGCTGTTAATCGGGCATTCGGTTGGCTGGTGGCCTAGCGTTGTAGCCACCCGCTGCGATGGGTGGAGAGGGATGGGGGTGTTTGGTCGAGACTTTCCATGTTGGCTCTGGTCATCATAGATGGACATGTATCGTCAAAGGTGAGATATTTGTTTCTGTTCAGTTGAACCTGGCAGAGGTCAGTCAAAGAAAAGACGGATCATGCTAGCCGTTTTGACATTGCTACCCACTACATTCTGGGGGCCGAAACTGCATTATTGTGAGTCCACAAGGCATAGCCTTGCCTGAAAACCAAGTTCCTAATCTAAATTCGAATCTTCAGAAAAATATGTTGTGCAAAGTAGTCAGAACAGGGGGCTCAGCAGACCCTCAATAAGCTCTATGATACTTACTGTACAAATTCAAACAAATCTCCCAATGAATCAATCTGCTGGTCTGCCTGTGGATATACCCTGTAAATGAAATACTGCTAATGGTGCACAGGTTGTCTTTAGCCAGAGTTGCAGATAGTAGAAATGTAATGCATGTTCCAAGTTAATTTATCATTCATTTCTCACAGTTGTACATAATATGCATGTGGTATCTGTGCGATCTTCATGAGCAATTAAACCAACATGAACAAATGTGAATCCCCATCCACTTAGGCAAGTCCTACAAGCGACGGTCTGATTGAAATTCAGGTAATAATCGGGATACATTCGTCAATGTAAAAGGGCCTTGAAATGGCTTATTGACTATTGATAGCTGTGTGTGTGTGTGTGTGTGTGTGTGTATGTATGTATGCGTGCCAATTTGCATACGTGCATGTTGTTTATATAATTTCGTATAGGGGCCTTCTGTATGTGCATTGTTTGGAGCCTTTACATTACTGTGTATACCTGTGTGTAAGAAGTCACATTACAGTGTGTGTGTGTGTGTTTGTGTGCGCAGATGCTCCTTTTGGTATGAGCACGTCAACAACGTGAGAGGTCAAAGGGCAGAGGTGAAGGCCACGGTAAATGGAACATTCCAGGTTAATGATTTCGCCTGCATGTCCTGCCATTATTTAGCTCTTTTCCTCGCCAACCTTTATTTCCTGTGTTGTCTTTAGCCACACTGCCATCAAAGGCTCCATTTAGCACAAGTTGTTGCACATCATGACAATAACTCCTATCAGCTGGTCATTTAACCAAGTTGTTTTCAGACTAATCAAACTATTGCACACATCCACATGCGGACGCACACACACACAGACACGTACAATTCAAACTATTCTCCTTCATTAAGCAGCTCAAATTAGACAAAAACATTAGATACACACTGATTTGAAATCATTACAAGCAAGTATGCGCACACATAGACCCCAAAGCCAATTGTTTTGAGAATAACGGCTGGCTGATAAAGTTATTGGCTGGCTAGCCGGCTCAGCCAAAACCTAAATGGCTGCTGCAGCTACCACAATGTTCATAGCTGGGTGATACTTGTTTTGGGCCACATATTTGTGTCCAAGTTTAACTGGCTCTTATTATTTTATAAAATTAAACAAATCTTTGTAACAAACCTATTTTATTATGTGTTTTGGTGTTTTCTATAGCTCTAACAAAGGAAAATCATAATTTTTATTTTTGTATCTCTTTAAGGCACCATTTCTCTGGAATATTTGCTCATTTTAGCATGTCCCAAATGCAATGTGTTTAACTTCTTCAGTAAATATAAGGTACTGTATAAAATAAAAAAATAATCATTTTTATAGGCTAGGGTATACCACCTTTAGAGAAACAAACAAATCTGGTAAAACGTATTTTGTTTTCTGTAATTATATATGTCCCCGCGTTCCTTTTCCACCCTGTGAGCCTACAGTTTCTCGGCTCCCTAAAAAGACTAAACTCATTTCCAGATATGACATAATTTGTTTTTGGAGGCAAACTCACCTGGAAAACTAAGAGAAGCTGTAGCCATCACTGTCTCCTGTATTTTTTTTTTGCAATTTCATATAACAATCCAATTTGAGGAACTCTTAAAGTTCCACCCTGTTAGTATATATTATGGGAAATATTTATTGAAAAAAATATTTTTTTAAATATGTTAAAAGTAGCTATTTAAGTGCTGATAAGATGTGCAGTGTGTGCTAGCTAAATGTTGCTCATACAAAGAGCTAGAGCTAAATTAGCTAGAAATTTTCCACCCTGTTAGGCTATGTAAGGGATATGCAGTTTATTCAGTAGAAATGGCACTATATTTATATATTTTTAGTTTTTTTTTTTTTTTTTTTTTTTTACAAATGTTCATTATTTAAATTAAAATGACTTGTAGATGTATTATTTGAATGTATTTCTTAATTATTTTTATGACAATTAAAAATAATGGTATATTATTCTTATAATATTATAACAACAACAACATTATTATTATTATTATTATTATTATTATTATTATTATTATTATTATTA
>JAGFZM010001543.1:139530-170874 GCA_017657215.1 Limnothrissa miodon | reverse complement strand
CCCCCCCCCCCCCCCCTTCGAGGCTATTGCAAACCACAAGGTATTATTTTTTCTCTCCAGCGTGTGTGTGTGTGTGTGTGTGTGTGTGTGTGTGTTTTGGTGGTGGTGGTGGGGGGGGCAAGACAGAGAGACAGATAAATGAGTGATAACATGATATGCTAAATGACTTGCCAATTTCAAACCACATAATTAGAGACGACTATTCTTCACACCTCCCCACCAAATCGATACCTAGCACTGTGTCTGTGGATGCATGTGTGTGTATGAGTGTGGCTTTCTTTCTGCTGTGGTTTGTTAAATTCCTCTTGAACCACACAGTCTGCTCCCGGGGGTTTTGTCCACAGACACTGCACACTGCTCACAGGAGCGGACACCCAGCGCCGGCAGCGAGTGGCCCAGTAAATCTCAGTGGCTGGCAGAGAGTGTGGGGTGGGAAGTCGGAGGGCTCACCATTCTCCACTTTGGTGCGCAGCTTGCCCTGCTTGGCGTTCTCGAAGAGTGGCATGTGACCGGAACCCGCCTCCGTGGCTGACTCGCTGCACGACTTGTCAAACAACGCCCCGTCCCCACAGGGAGCCGTGCTGTCGAGGGAGAAAGAGAGAGAACAGATTTGAGAAGGGTAGATATCATTACAAGAGAATTGGGCCTTTGTCATATGCTAGGATGCTGGTGTGTGGTTAAGCATGTTGTGGTTTGCTACAGTGTACCCACGCTTTAAGAACCTGCATGCATTTTGTGACAGACAGCAAGAGATGCTTCTTTAAGGCTGTGTGTTCTAAGCAGGCACTCACCTGATGTACAGGTGAAAGGTGATGTCAGGCTTGATTTGGAGCTTGTTGCCCAGGGCGACCTCAAAGATGGTCTCCTCCGAACCCTCCAGATGCTTCAACAACTCACTGTAGAGAAACCTGAGCAAGACAGAGAGAGATGTTGCTGATCTGCTGTACTGTAGGAGGAGGTCACTCCCCTCGTCAAACCGCCACGCAACATGATGCCCATGCTACTGAATCAAATATGATGGAGCATGGAAGGGGAGAGAGAGAGAGAGAGAGAGAGAGCGAGAGAGAGAGAATGGATACCTACCTAATGAACCCTCGCCTGGATATGATTTCTGCATGGCAGTCGTTCACCGTGTCACCTTTAAGACTGAGCTCCTCACCTTTAACACAGCGATTCCCTGCACACACGAGAGGCAGCATTAGATGTCCCTTCTCCTTTTCACAGAAAAGCTTGCCAGTCAAATGAAACTTCTGTTTATACCTACTGTAACTGGAACAGGTTTGACTTTGGCTGTCGACAGCAGGGGGGGATTTTATGACGCAAAACAAAAAATTACATTTTGCATGATACTAGCAGCTAAACAGGACAAGCCAGGATCCCTCCTAACAGGAGACTGCATGAGGTCTCCCAAAACCCTTATCTCATAAATGCAGACTTTACCTGTTCCCAGACTGACAACTGTCCCCAGGGTGTCACCCTTCCTCATGACGATGGTGGCCAAGATCTTTCTACCCAGAAGGCTGTGCTGTATGCGGGCTGTGAGTGCATTGAAGCGCTGGTGGCTCAGCATGGCGATCTGATCATGGAGGGTGCTGCCCGTTACCGGCAGCTACAAAAAGGGGTGGGGGGGGGGGGGGAGTGGCAGCAGAAAGGACAGGTTGTTCTTAAGGATCACACCTTTTTTTAAATGGAAATTTTATGCTTTTCTTCTTCCACAACACCTAGGTTTCTACCTGCCTAGAACATCACTAGATTGTTTTGACAATCTTAGTACATGTTCGTTAGGCTTTATATCTCACACAGAAGAGAAATGTAAAACACACTGTAAAAGGTACTGCAGTGTGCAGACCTTTGTCTGTGTGAGTTCATTTATCCAAGAGACACCAGAAATGACAGAAGGCAAATGCATCAGTAGCCCCATGATAGGAAGGCTGCTCTAACCCATCTAAATGACAGGATACTAGCACTAAATGACATGGTGTGATGGTCGCTGGCGGAAACCTAACTAAATGCTACCAAGAGTGGTTTTAAGTGCCTCTTTGCAGTCTGGACTAAGTCGAGTTTGTCTTAACGTGGGTGGATAAAAGCCTTTAAAAGCCATATTACATAAATAATATTACTTAGATCGTGATGAGCATAATGAAGAGAGACTGATAGGTCACTGAATGGGGACATAACTGCAGTTCTGAACTGTTGTAGGGGGAGATATATATATATATATATATATATATATATATATATATATATATATAAACAACTTACTAAACAAGACATGTTGGAATGGGACTCAAACTCAATTTGCTTTAATTAAATTTGCTGTTCTTTCGGGGAAGGCTTTGACACCATTGGGACTTCAATGGCTTTTATTCACTATCGGAGCTTGAAGTTTCTTGCATCTAAATGCATCTGCATTGGTTTTTATTCTCCGGGCGGCTCTGCTGTGAGCCAAAAGCCTAGAGTTTGATTGATTACCCTCAATGGCTATTTACAGGCCGTAATTACAAACTGACAAATACCAATTACATATGCAGTTGATTGATGGATTATTCCGTTTTACAATCAAGGTGATTCAAGTTCAAGGTAAACTACAAACTGCGTGCCTCAGTGTGTGTGTGTGTGTGTGTATGTACGTGCACATGTATGAGTTACAGAATGTGAGAGCTAGAGCAAACAGCAAATGCTGGTTTATTGTGTTCTGCGTCCTGACCTGTGTGTGTGTGTGTGTGTGTGTGTGTACCTCTGAAGTAATCTCTCCAGTGCGTGCTGCTTTCTCTGCTTCTCCAATGAGGACCCTGAGCGCTGCATCAGCCGCCTCCTGCTTGCCCTGCTTCTTGTTACTCGCACAGACCGGTGGGAACCAACGGCCACCCAACTTGGCCTGATATGTGAATCTAAAAAGAGAGAAAGAGAGAGAAAGTGAAAGAAAGAAAGAAAGAAAGAGAAAGAAAGAAAGAAAGAAAGAAAGAAAGAGAAAGAGTGAGAGAAGGGAAGAGAAAATGAAAGAGAGAAACAAATAGGTTAGGAGCAAAAACATCCTTGATGGTTTTCCACTGTAACAGTCTGTGCCATGAAAACAAATAATATACTCAGTGAGCGTGTGTGTGTGTGTGTGTGTGTGTGTGTGTGTGTGTGTGTGTGTGATGAGTTATGGGCAACCTGCTGAGAACGTGATGAGACTGTGAGGTCCTCCATGCACCATTAGCACTGCTGATGACTTGAGTGCAGGGGGTAGGAGTGGACATGTTCTACAGCACACAGTCCCTTTCTATTGTGCTGCTTCCCCCTTCAGGCCCCACGCCGCAAGTGCAGGGACAGTGATTGTCTGACAAGACTAATGGCACTTTTTCACTGTCCATCAGCACTACTCCACTCTACTCAACATGCGTAATGGCTTTTCCATTGGAGGGACTGAAGTTTTCCTAACTGCTTTGGCCAGGATCCATCCATGATGACCTGACACTAAAAAGGGAGCAGACGCACAGCCACCAAGAGGGACGTCACAAGCAGCGAGTCACTTTACCTGCCAGGTTCCATTTCAGAAACTAACACTAAAGTGTTAATTAGTGTTAATGACTGTTTACCCTGCAAACGCTCTGATCTACAGAAAGGGAAAATCGTCGGTAAACAGGGTGTTCTGTTAAAAAAATGTTTTCTCTCTTCCCCTTTGTCGAGGTGCGAGATTCTGTCTGTCCACCAGCCTAGTGGTGACGTAGTATTTTAGTGTTTATTCTGCAAGAACTAAAGAGAGGCTGAAGGATTTGTGTGTGTGGCTGAAGTGGAGCACATGGGACCCCCTGTGGGTCTGTAAACAACAATGTACACATGTTTGTGTTTACACACCTGCTTATGGCACAGATATTGACACATAGTGTAGATGTGTACATATGGATCCTGTACATCACAGGTATGTGTGACTACAAGACCTGCAGGCACACAGATATGTGTGCACATAACAGAAAGACCGCGGGTACCTGGGTTCATGTGGTGGGCCACTTTGTCCAACCAGGCGGATCTCAGCAGCGAATCCGCGTGCACGGGCATACTCCAGCAGGCCTGAGACAGCGTTGTTGTTCAGGTGGTTAATGAGGTCGCCCACACCGGCCTCATGTGCCCGTTGCAGCTCGGCAGCGCTTAACGGGGGCAGCGACGGACATGCCGGCAGGGCAGGAGTCTGCATGGCACCACCAACACCTGCATCCACACCAGGCAGGAAACTCGGTTGAGGCTAATGGGGGTGAGAGGGGGAGAAAGAAAGAGACAAAGAGAGACAGAGAAAAGAGAAAGGAAAAAGAGAAAGAGAGAAGGGATGTAATGAGAGAAGGGATATAGCAGTAGGGATGGTAAAAGAAAAATCTTAATTTTCTCTACATATTAACGCCTTGCCCTTCATTAGCCCTTCATTAGCCCTACTCCCCCTCTCTTTCTCTCGTCACAATAGGCACCTTGTTGAGCTGCAGCCGTCCGTCAGCAAGCATTTCCTTCACGGCCTCCTCAGCGGCCAGCTGCCGTGCTGCCTTCTTGCTTGGCGCCGAGGCTTCTGGGAAGAGACTGTCACCCACCTTCACCCGGAACATGAACCTGCAGTGGGGCATGAGAGAAATGTCTTAGGCCTAGCAGATGCAAATGATGGGCTAAAATGGTGCTATAGAAAGGAACTCATGTAGAATAAACCAGAGGTCAGGATGTTTGGACCAAGTCCACTGATAACGGTTCTCCATTCCGATAAACAAGTAGTGCCACATATAAAAAGCCCTTGCTAAAAACATTCCAACTACCAGGGATACCACGGACCCCAACTACAATTGAACAAATACAGTATCAAAATAAACCCAAGTCCTTGGCACATCCTGAAGTCACACACATCCCATCTTGTGCACATCCAAAATGAATGGAAGCGATAGTAGGAGAATAGACATATGGAGAGAGAAGAAAGTCAAAAACAAAGGGAGTGCAAGAGAGAGAAAGATGGACAAAGGGCTATTGTGCACTGCGCTCTAGAGAGGACACAAATAGAACAGCTAAAGCTCAGAGGAGGACAAGTTCATGAAGATGGCCACAAGGGGTGGGGGGAGAGAGAGAGAGAGAGGAGAGAGAGATGACTAATGAAACAGGAAGAGGGGGCACTGCTTATGTTGCCTAATTCAAACACTAAACAGGGGAGACATGTTTGCAGCGCCTCTGAATTAACTCTGAGTGTGTGTGCGCGCGCGCATCTTCTGGGAGTAGAGATATGCATAAAGCCTATATTTTGTGGTGTGGTTTGATTTGTGGATGTGTGACACTAGGGGAAAAGCAGCCTTCATGGTGTTTGTCTGTGTCTGTGTGTCTTCCTGTAGGCAAGCCCCTTCTCATGTGTCTATGTAGTGCTGAGCTATGCAACATCATGTGATGAAGTCTATGACAGCATGTGCATTCTCCTGGGATGGCAAATGCCTCCGGTGTGTGTGTGTGTGTGTGTACGTGAGAATATACACATCATCCACGGTTCCTTGTGTATGTGTGCCTCATGTGTTACCGTGGGTCATGTGGTGGGCCCTCCTGGCGTGTGTTGATGAACTCAACACCATCACCGCTGCGCTGGCTGTGCTCCATCAGCATGGAGACGGGATTCTTCCCACCGGGAAGTGAGCGCGCCAATGCTGGGGGTGCTGCTTCCCCACTCTATAGCACAAAAGCAGGTGTGTGCGGGTGTGTAGCGTCAGAAATGCACTTTCTATCAACACCACATTCTTCATTAAACACAATAGTTCTATCTGAAGACATTTGTAGGAGCATCTCAGGAATTCACCAAAGCATATTTTGACTTAGATTTAGTATGGTTTGTTAGTGCCAATATAATGTGCCTGTGCAGTGGTGATATGGCCCAGATGTACAGAGGTCAAACAATCATTATGTAAATTCACAGATCAGGCAACCCGTTGATGTTACTTACAGCACTGGCTTTTGTCCCCCCTCCACTTCTAAAAAGTCCCACCTACTATGCCAGCCTACCAGCAAGCCAAGTTAAACAAACAAAGTTTCCTTAGGGTGCTTTCACACTGGGTCCGTCTAACTGGACCGGACCCGAGTCCGGTTACTCCCCCAGACCCCTACCACAGTTGGTCTCTGTTCACATTACAAGTTTGTCTCCGCACCCTGGTCCGTTTATGTCATAAGCAGACACAAGCTTCCAGAATATCTTGCGTAAAAACTCTTTTACGCAAGATATTACTTTTGTAAAAAATCTTTACATTCTTAAGAATGTTTGCTTAGCAACCTACTTCAGCGTTCTAGCGAACCATACCCCAGACCACCTCTTTCAGGTGGTCCAGGTTCGGTACGGTTGCGTTCACATTATCAAAAAGAAACGAACCATCGGACCAGACGAACCCGGGTCCGGTCCAAGGGACCTAGTGTGAACGCACCCAAGTAACGTAACAATCCGTTACTTTCAATAGCCCTACTTGCCTTGTGATTCTGTTACTGCAACATCGGCCCAGAACCATTGTTGACTGAATAAACTAATAAACTTGAAAACTGTCTTATTTATACATATATCAGTTGATCCATGACTAAAAATCCCCTCATCAACAAGAAAAAGCAATAGTCAGGGAAGAAAGTGGGCAAAATGGGGTTTCAAAATCACTGGTGGGTTAGGCAAAAGCCCATTAAGTAAGCAACATCAGTGACTTTTTGCCCAAGGACAGTCCTACCCACTTAACCAGCCTAATAAGCCAGTTTCATAACCCCTGTGTAGTGCTGCGTGAACTTGGGAGTCAGGTCAGGGTGCATGAGGTCAAAGGTCAACATAAGTCAGACATTTTTTCTCCTCCCCTGTCACTCACTGCAAACTCTTCCAGGTTGTTTGGAGTGGGATCCATGGTGTTGACCTCCTCTTCCTCCTCCTCCTCTTCCTCTTGCTCCTCACCTCCACCCAGCTCCTTCTGCAGCACCTTTAGTGTCGCTGCAGCAGCGTAGTTCTTCGCCACCTTCTTATTGGATGCCTCAGCGATGGGGAAACGCCGGCCATCCAGCATCACCTGCATGCGGAACCTAAAATGCGTATGCAGATAGAGAGCAATTTTGATAGGGCATCATGTTCGCTTTATTAAGGTCTCATCAACTTACACCATTTAGCATGCTACTACACAAACAAATGTAAACACAAGTATAAGTGCGCAAAAAAGACACAAACACACACACACACACACACAGGATCTCCACATACCTGGGGTCGTGGGAGGGCCCAGACTGGTCTAGCAGCAAGAACTCGCAGGTCTGGCCCAGGTACTGCGCCAGTTCCATGAGTCCGCTAACAGGGTTCTTGCTGCGTACCTCTCGGAGCTTCTGCCGCCGGCTGGCCTCCAGCGTGCTGGGGTGAGGGGGTGGCGCGGCCAGTGACACGGCTACAGTGCCCCCCTCTGGAGCTCCCTGGCCACCCCCACCGCCACACTGTTGAAGCTGCTGCAGCTCGGTCTGGCTGATCACGTTCAAGAATTCTGGGATGTCATCCGAGGCCCACTCCGCAGAGTCGGTTCCCACTGCAGCAGATGCAGCACCGCCGCCACCACCACCACCACCACCACCACCACCGCCGCCACCACCGCCACATCCTGACCCATTATACTCAACCGAATACGTGAGTGAGGTGAGGCCCACGCCTGGAGGGCTGGGCTCCAAACCTGGCATGGGCATGGCTGCCCTGGTTGTGCCATTTCCCATGGCGTCTCCAAGAAGGTTCTCAATCATCTGCATGGCCTCCGTCGTGTCCTGCTGCTGCTGCGCGCTTCGTCCGGTCTGGCCCTGGGCGGCCTTACGTTGGCGCTGCATGCGCTCTCGGCTGTGCTCACTGAGCTGCCACACCGGTGGCGTTTCCGTCGTCTTGCGGTTTACCTGACCCTGCTGCTCTAGGCCATAAAGCAGCGGGTTCACCTGCTTGGCCGTGCGCAGGCCCAGGTTCTTGGCAATTAGCAGTGCATTGGCCTCACCGGCATCATGCAGATACTGGAGCACACGCTCTCGCTGGTCACGCAGGGAATCAGCCATGACTGTGACCGCTGGAGTCACCAAACCCAGATCAGGGTCAAGCTCTAGGGTTGGTAAAGATAATACTTTGGTGTGATCCACCTGCCAAGGATCTCCAGCAGCTGTAGACTCAGAAGTCTTCTCTCCAGGTGGGTGGAACTGAATATCGTAATAGTCTTCGTCGTCCTCCTCTTCCTCCTCCTCTTCCACATCAACTTCTGTCTTTATACCTCTAGGCTCCTCTAGCTGCGTGCTTTCACAATGCTTGGCTTGTTCAGCCTCTTGTGTGGTGGGAGAGGTGGGTTCTTGCTTCACAACCACAGTGGTGGCTGCACCGCTGCTACTACTACTCTGTGCTGTTGTCGCTGTGCCTCCTGCACAGTTCTCCTGTCTGTCCCTGCACAGTGTCCACAGAGGGGGCGCCTCGCACTGCTTCCTGGCCTGGCCAGCGGCTTGGAGTGCGTAAAGGGCCTGGTTGACCAGCTTTTTGGGGAGGTGCAACTTCTTGGCCAGGAGCTTGGCCTGGAGGGTCTTCGCCGGGCCGAGGGCCTCAAGCTCGTTGTGGACCCGCTGTTGGATCTCCTGGCTGAGATTATTGGAGGGTGCTCCTACGTCGAGCCGCCTCCTGCTGATGACACTGGCACTGCTGGTGGAGAAGCTAGAGGATGTCTGGTCAAAGCCCCTGTAGCGACTGGGGCTGCTGTAGTCTAGACTTAGATTATGGAAGCCTGAGGCTAAGGAGGAGAGACTGTCGTCTTGGGCCCACTGTCGGTTCTGGTGTGGGTGGTGATTAAGTGGCTGACTGATCCAGCGGCCTGACTCTCTTTTGGGGAAAACCGGCGAGTAGTCCAAGGACCCTGAGCTCCTCCAGCTGCCTCTGCCAGACGGGTGACCACCTTCTTGCGGCCGAGTGCTAGGGGCTTGGGAGAATGGTCCACTGCTCTCTCTCAGTTGACTGGTTGAGCGGTGTGAGCTGTGATACAGGGGGGCCTCAGCTGTCTGACCCCACAAGAAGCGCTGCTGTTGCTCAAAAAAGCTGGTGTTTGCGGGGCCAGGAAGTGGAGGCGCAGAAGACAAATCGTGCAAGGGACCTTCGAAAGGAGGTGAGGGTCTATGACCAGCAGGAAACACAGGGGGCTGTGGTAGGTGCCTGCGGTGGAAGGAGTTGGGGTTCCGGTTTCTTGGGGAACCCTGCGAGCCGAATCGGGCTTTGCCTGAATAACGCGGGTGGAAATATTTCTGATGCTCTGGGGTGGACCCTCCTCTGCCTCTGCTCATAGCTCAGTGGGCAGGGGCAGGGGGGTTTGAGGGGGTGGGGTTGGGGGGAGGGGTGGTAACAGTACACACAGACTGTGCCAGCCACGCAAAGACAACCAAGGGTAGTTGCCAATAGGCTTCTGAGGCAGCGTTTACCTGAGAAAGCAAAAATGAATGCATGAGAAGCAGAGAGAGGGAAGACAAATAGTGCAACAGAGGGAAAGGAGGAGACAAAGCCAAACGGTTGTTTATAGCTTCCCAATACTGAGTATGTGCAAGTGCTTTTCTACAATGGTCCTCCAGTAACACATAGCAACTCATGTTACGGTCACAACCGCATTTTTATGAGTCTCTGGGCCAGCACATGAGCTGAAACTTTATAACCTGGAGAGAGACAAGGATTAAAAATTCATGTTGTGACAATCCCATTTTATTTCGGGCCTTAACTGAGTTTGTGTACAATTTGAGAAGAGGAGAAAGTGAGACAGGTCCAGTGAAAGAGACCAACATTTATGTCAAGGACAGCTAGGCATTCACATTAGGGTCAACAGTTCCTGAGAGACTGTACAATCCAGAGAACGTAAAAAGACAACACATAAAACGCCCCAAAAGTTCAACTTAATAAACCCATTCTGGATTCGCAGTCTAAGATTGAACGTGGTTTGTAAACACTTTAACAATTTTAATAAAACAGATAAAACCTCCTCTTGAACCGGTAGCTGTTGATTTTTTGGGTTAACTGTAAAAAAATATTTTTCCAATACACATACTGGAACTATTTTAGTGACCTAAGAGAATAAAGCGCTCCGTTAGGCATGTTATAAAAACACATCATGTATCGCTTACTGCGCCTTTAATGCAGAGACTGTAGGTGTCAGCATCAACATAGTCAACATTTTACCCCTTATGTAGTTTATGTTAGCCTTCTCACATACACGTCGTTTGATGCTATGGGTAAAAATGCTACGGTGTGAATGCCATTGGTAGGCTATATCATATGATAACGTTATATGACAGTAAGCGATGCCCCAAAGACAATTAGCCATAGAATGACTCAACATTGACCTCTGTGAGTACACAACAATGCCAACACTCAAATTCAATATAAAGAACGTGCGTTCAATTTGTTAATGGCTGTGCTGTTACAAAGTCTAGCGTTAAGTCAAGCGAGATAGTGTCATAGAACAGTCTAACAACGCAGCCTACCAAGCAGCTGATGAAACCTTGCCGTACAATACCGAAACAAGACTCCAAACCTGTGCCTGTGGTTTCCGAGTTAACGTTACTGAACACGTTGGGGTACTGAAGCACAGAGCCAAGCATAATCGTTGTGTAAATGAAGTTAAGGTGGATGGTCAAGTTAACTGTAATAAAGTTAAATTATCTCAGGCTAGACACGTCATGTCGTTTTGAAGCGCTATTAGTTCCCCGCTCTGTGTAGTCCAAAGTGTTGCTTTGAAGATGTCTAAATATTTCCAATAACTTTTCAAATCTAAAACTAACATACAAATTGTGCGTTGGTATACTGGAAAAGTACAACCGAATTTAAGTAAGGATAGGGGACAGCTGGGGCAAATAAATATGGCGCAAGTTCGACGACTTTAAGTTTCGTTTTCCATTCTCTCAAAAGGGTGAGTAAATCCAGCTGGAATATGTCACAAACATCGACAGATGGCGTAAGAGTAACGTTCTAAATATACCACTACACTAAAACGAATGACAACAAATTACGAGCCTATAAAAGCACTTACACCAAGCTTCGTCCGTGTTTATTTGGAGGGGCAGTCAGACACCAGAGACGACTGCATCTTACTGTACAGGCATAGTGGAAATTCATGAAATATGAATGTACAAGGGGCATGGGTCGAGATACCCTTTCCTGCGGCGTGCTGAGAGAGTATCATGAAACACAAGACGGCACCGATGGCCTTCTTTTTTAGAGATCATCCAGCTGCAAATCTCCACCCAAGTCCCTCCATACAGTCATGGTCAACAATGGAAGGCCCTCAACTAAAGGTGCGATGTTGCAAGATTTATGAGCGATTTCATATCTCAAATAGTTGGCATCTCCCCTTGATCAGCTAGCTTTCTGCCCTCTGAATACACTATGAAAAAATCCGCATATTCACTATTCAACAGTTTTGTAGTTTGTTTTGTAGTCCATTCGATGGTTAAATGCATCATTACCGACACCCTATGCTTTCATTGTAACGTTTGAAAACGCACGTGCTTAAACGAAACCTAAACTGAATGTTGAACTCGCGCTTTATTATCGTCAACATAACGCCGCCAGAAATTTCTTTAAGCTTTTGCGTTGATTGGTAAAAAAAACCACATGGGTTGGCGAGGATGTAACGTTATAATGCAGTTGCATTTTTGTTTGTTTGTTTGTTTCACCAGAGAGCTCCGCTGGTTAAAAAAAATCGTTGGCTTGCCTGGTGGCAGATCTAGATACGCTTTAAAATAGCTTACTCAACTATATTCGTTCATAGCCCCAATTTCCCGCCAGTGTCCACAAAATGTATTAAGTTAAGCAATTAACTTTTTCATTTACTCAATTCCAATGACGAGAGAAGAATCTAACGTTAGAGCAATGTTCTATTGATGGTTAACGAATCTTATAACGTATCACACATGCTCAAAACGTTAAGTTGGACTATGACATTACCCTCTAACGTTACCCTTGTAAAATTAACAGGAGTGGTTGCAGCTTTTAACGTTAGTGTGTACAGTACCTAAAACGTGTGTGCTCATTCTCTCATGCGTGGTAAATATAACTTAATTATCTCAGGCGTGCATGTGTTTTGTTGTGTTGTGCCCTGCGGACAACCTAATGTTGGGAAAGACGTCTGTCTTACTGTATGTGGAAAGTTACTATTTTAAGGTTTGCTAAGCCACATCAGTTAACATATATATGACCTAATAGCATTACCGTTAAATAATTTGTCTACACTAACGTTATACAGTTAGTTATGCATGCACAGGAACATATTCTTAGCACGCTAACGTTATCTCGCAGAGCAAACCAGCTGCATCATTGCCGCATTGCATTACCGATTATTGATTAATGTTTACTAGCTCCACTGTCTTTGGTATGCTAGTTGCGGTGTGATCAATAAAATGCACAGTTACATTTCAGATGAGCACTTTTATCACTTACCAACGTCTGCAGTGTCACGACTCTGTACTTGTCTTCCCCACGGCAATAAACACCACAGTGCTTGCTAATTCTGCTACCCGCTACGCATGCCGACGTCATACAAAAGCGACAGATACGCTGTATGCGTCATCGTGGGGGTTTGGCATAGACTGTGTAGTCTATGGGGTTTGGTGTCAAGACTTCAAGTGTGGCCTACTTCATTTGTATGTAGGTCTTGCCTACTGCATAAATGTGCACTTGTCAAGTTTATTGTGTTGTATAATATTAATAAAAACTTTTAAGTGTACAAGACACTGGAAGAAAAAAAGGAGAAAAACACAAATCTTTAACCCAAAAGATCACATTAGATCACTGCCAACTTTTATTTCTGTCTTTGCCTACTATATCCATAGGTCTACTGCCTATTCTGTCTTTGCTTTGCCTGCTACATACCCATAGTATAGGCCTACTGCCTATTCTTTAATTCAAATTTTCAATTCAGTTGTATTTACAGTGCATTCAACAGTCTCATAGTGCTTCACAGCAGAGAGCACCCATGAGCAACAGGTGCAAGGAAAACCTCCCTTAATTGTTGTCTAAATCTATAAAGGCTCTGGTTAAAATTTCCTTCTTGGCTTGTATGATGTGAGTTGATTTCTGTCATTATTGTTACTATCAGCAGGCCCACACTTATTTTCTCAAGCTTTTACAATTATTTGTTTTATCTGGAAGCCTGTACTATTAGGATACACAGAATTTAGAATAGAATATAATGCAGTGTTGCCATATAATGCCAGTGTCTCTTGGCGAGTAGAATGCAGCCTGTTCACTTAAGCTTGTTCACTTAAGCTTAATCATTTGCTTGATGAATTTAGAAATATTAAAGGGCTCATAGAATGCAATTTACCTTGTTACTGTTGAATTTAGGTAGCTTAAGGTATCTAATGGACCACACCAAAACTTCAACACGGTCTCCCGCCCTGTTTCTACATGTACATTTCAAACTAGAAATGGCAGCGCTAAAACGGGCCAATCTGAACAGAGGTCTGCAGTTACGTAAATGGAGGAGGATACACCTGCTACATTTGCATGGTACAACCAAAGATCATTTGGAACGTGTCAGGTCCAACTCACTGTTGCCAGGTTGAATTTGCCAGGGGGGCTGGAAATACGAATCGTTTTGTTCTAACCGATATGAGCCTGAATAGCCGCTCTAGCAGTCTCAGACGTGCAAATTTGGATATACTGTTATAGAGCCTCAAAGAACAATTTATGATGGTCAAAAAACCTGCTCTATGATACCTTTAAGATATAGAACAACAAAAATGAAACTAACAATGGTACAGTATATCAGTACATAGGCGTATGCATGTACACTGCAGGTCATCTCTTGACACAGACACATTTGAGGACCAAACCACCTGAGCTAACCAAAAATGTGGGGTACAATGCGTCGCGTCAAACAAGTGACCTAAACGCCCATGTACATACTAGGTGCTGTGCCAGGCAATAAAAAAGAATGTTCTTTTTGTGATAAAATTTGTCATAGATTTTACAAACACTAATACATTGGAGCCATTGAAACTCCCATATTGCTTCCTTCCTCTAGCCTACTTGATTACCTGGGACATAGGTTAATCCGATTTTTTTGCGGAATACCTCGAGAACTGTAGTACCTAAACCGATAATTTTCAGTAGTTCAACTTCTCAAAGAGGCACACCAAATGAGTGTGTGCCACCAATGGACAGAAAATAACATAGCAAAATTGGTCATCCTCAACCGTAGGGCTCCACCTAATAAACTTTTAGTTGCACATAGGTCTCATTGTACACCCATATGTGGTGTGGTGCCATTTATTGATATATCCAATTTTGGGCTCCCTGAAATATTGTGACAGCTTTAAGAGCTCCCGAAACACTGGTTGGCCAGACAGTTTTTGTGATCTTGAAAACCATAGCACCTAAGCTAACATAATTTGTGGTACCTAGGTCACCTATCTACCTAGGAGCCACATCAAACAAGTACCCTCTGCTACCTATTGACTGACAAAAGAAATGCATATATCCTGTGCACCAGTCAAATTTCTTTTGTAGTTTTGTACTTGGGCCTCAAAAACTGCATATTAAAAGCCCATTACCCATGCGTGGTGTAGCACCGCCTATTGAGTGAGAATAAAATTCTGTTGATAGCTCCTGATACACCAACTGTTCCTAAATCATCAGCTGTATCCAACAAACCCTCAACCTCCCATGTGATATAGTGCCATCTATTGACAAAAATAGAAATGTTTTGCAGCAGTTTCTACACCAGTGATTCTTTTTGATTGAAACACTGGTTTGTAAGTCAATGAATCTACCCTGACATTTTCATAGATCAACCATTGAGTGGCCAGGGTTTGAAGTGTTTTTATAATGTTCTGGGCAAGCTGTGTGGGTCTTCCAGTGCCTCTACAGTAGTTTACTTGATACATATGCAGTAAGTTAGTATGCTTTTGATGGAGGCTCCAGAGAAGGACACAGCAGTCCCTGTGTGATAATTTCTCCTGATTATTCTGAGGAAGTATATTCTACATTGGCCCCTTTTTTTTAGCAGCTCTGAGTTGTCTGCACAAAACTCCCTTGCCCCTCCAGATAAGATGTGCTGTGGCCATGGGATCTTCTGTAACAAAGAACACACTGAAAACTTCCAGGTCCTGATGTTCAAAGATATACTGTTTGGTAAAGCAGTCCTATAATCTCCTGGTATCATATGTACAACATCAGGGTACATGCTCTGTTTGTTATTAATGTTTGTATTCTAGATACTGGATTATTTTAGTATTGTGGAATTTAGTATCATGAAATGATGTTTAATACTGTTACGATATATGATAAATAAATAAAATGCAGTTGCAAGTATGCCTAAAATAAAGCCACGCACACACACATTTTATTTAAAAATGCACCTTATAACCAAATATGTTGTATCAATAAATTGTTTTATTTAAAATATTTTACAGTTTATCTAACCAAATATGTCTGAACATTTATTTCAGTTTGAAAGACCAGTCCATAAAATGCTTCCTTTGTTTGTTTGTCAAAGGCCAATTTCTTTATTAAAGGGATTATCCGGAGTGAATCAACCCGGCAGCCCTGTTGTTTTACGTTGCCGAGTGCTGTCAGTAGGTGTGAGAATGACAGAATTTCATGCAACGTAGCACAAATTGTAAAATGACAGCCAACGCTAAATGGAAGTGTTTTTCTATCCCCCCCTTCTGTAGCATTAGCTGACAATGTGCAAACTTGGTCTATATTGCACCACAAGCCAGACTATGATATAGAAATGTATAGTCTGACTATAACATTCAATGCAGAATCAGCAAATATCTTTGAAACTCCCTCCCTAAGTTGTTGCTATGTGATTGATCTGACAAAACAGCTGCTGAGGCCCTATGGTTAATTACCATGTACCTGTATACCAAAACTACTTGCTGCAGCTAGGGTATGTCTAGATTTCTAGGTCTAACTACCGACCTCACTCAGCAGCCTCAAAAAAAGAGAGATCTGGGTTGATTGACAACGGATTTTTAATAGTGCAGAGTCCTTTAACAGTTTGTTTACTGTGGACTTGAAAGATTATTTATTTTCCATTTGAAAGTCTGTATTTATTGTTCTAATACTGACATAAATAAAGGAACAAACTTTTTCAGTCAAGAGACAGAGTACCTCAGATGGCAAAACAATCAAGTAATAACATTTAAAA
Source organism: Limnothrissa miodon (assembly GCA_017657215.1). NCBI lineage: Eukaryota > Metazoa > Chordata > Actinopteri > Clupeiformes > Clupeidae > Limnothrissa > Limnothrissa miodon. The sequence goes on along the minus strand of JAGFZM010001543.1, from coordinate 154,732 downwards.
TTCAAGACAGCATGGGTGACTAGATCCCCTACATGTAGGCCTGTGTGAAGCACAGGGAGAAGCTTCTCACTTCACTCTGGTCAGCTTCCCTCTTCACATTCAAAACCACTGTCTCTGTAGACTCAGCCTCAGTCTAGTCTTTCATAAACACGTCAGTCACTCAGAACTTTACTAAACTTGTATTTTTAACATTCCGATGATCACATGAATCTCTCCTTATTCAAAGAAGATTTGTGATTCTGTTAGGTCCCCCCCTCTATGGCGGTAACAATGAAGTTGGGAACTTTTAGTGAGGATAAACTCCACTAAGGCAACAAATTTGTTGACACACACTTACCAGCTGTCGACTTACCAGCTTTTCAGAGAGTGAGAATATGTCTGCCAAAGTCTATGTATTGTTTAAATCCTTCTTTAAAAATAGATCCAAAGTGATGTAATTCTTCTGACTAGTCTTAACACCCACTGGTTTAATAGTCTGTGGCAAAGACGTGGCAGAAAGCAGTTTCATTGCCAGAGCGAGAGACAAAAAAACAAACACTGTCTTTGTCTTAGCAGGCGCACCCAACACCATGTAGGCTTATCAATGACAAAGACATAACTAAATGAAAATATAAAAGTAAATGATTTATGTACATGCACACATTCTCGCTTTCAATCTCCTCCTTCTGAGGGGAAATAAGAGGAACCGCTTAAGACAAAGCAACTGAGCAGACTTCTCTCTCTTAACACACACACACACACAAAGAACAGAACACACAATCAAATCTAAAATGCACACACACTTCTTGATGCAAACAATGTTGGATCAAATCCATAGTCTGCTTTAGGAAATACTTTTGAAACAAACACTCAAGAGGCACAATGACCAAAATCATTTGCCATGACAAATGATCCAAACAAAGCCAAAGCCAGGAAGAAAAACCTAAACGAAAGACAGACATGAGTAAGATTCGTATTTCTGTCCAGGTCTGCTCTTGCCACATGTGACCACTGGAGAAAGGCAGTGTCACTCTTTTGTTTGCTTGATCGAACCCATTATCAATAATAATAATACTACTACTAATAATAAAAATATATAATAATATCACTATTTCGAACAAATACCACTTTAGGTGTCCTTCTGGCTTTGTGCTAAAATGTAATTCCAAGGGCAATGTACTGGATTTAGTTTCTTCCACATGATGCAGACACTCTTCTCTCCAGTATCCTCTGTCCAGTCATGCAGTGAATTAGGTTGGTCACTGTGCAGGGTGACACACAAATTCAGTCAGTTTCCCAGTTTCCATTAGTACCTGCTGGTTGCTAGTGTCCGATTTATCTGTCAGTTCAAGGTAGTGAGAGTCCATCCATTCTCCCATGGTGTTGCAATAAGATTAAGTGCAATATTTGATGCAGAAATGTATGAATGTTTTTAACCACTTTTTCAAATCGAAGCCATGGGGTTCTCTTCTTTAAGATGATTCCTATGTCTGGTGTTAGGCTTATATACATTGCTCACTGTAGCTTCATGTATTTGTATTTATATTAAATTAGTAATGCTTGTGCATTTTCTGTGTGTGTGTGTGTGTGTGTGTTCAAGTGGTGACGATATTCTCATTCAAGTGCCTCCATCCCTTCTGTTTCTCAGTAGCTGGAAGATATTCTAAGGGATGGGGGTAGGAGAGAGAGTGAGAGGGGGTGGGGGGAGAGGGGGGGGGGGGGGGGGGGGGGGGAGAAGGGGGGGGGGGGGGGTAGGAGAGAGAAAATACCTTTACAAAGCAATGAACAAATAGAACTAGTACATAAGTAGATGAGGCGAGTGAGGCAGGCAATGCCTTACCTTACTACACATACCATCTCCACTACAGTTTTTATTGTCCTTATCGGATACTTCCTCTTCCAACTACACAGAGGAAGAAAGAGGGGTGGGGTGTGGGTGAATTAATTGATTACAGATAAAAACACAAAACATAAAACAAATTTGGCTAGCAATGACATTTGTTGAATAGGGCTTACCTCTTTTCTCCACCTGAGCTCACAGAAAACTCGCTCAAAACACTCGTGCATGTAGTTGAACTAGGGAGAAGACACAGCACATTGTGTGATCAACTCTGGAAACACATATAGCATTCTACACAATCACCTTTAATCATTTGCTTTCCTGAATCATTTGCTTTGCTGATTTGAATTAACTGGGCTGTAATTACATGATCTGACCTAGTGCTTATATTAGGATGAGACGAGGTTAGTTTAAATGTATACTTGTGTCTTTTTAAATGGATGCTTGTTTTTTTCCCTTTGAGTAAGACACAGTTTGTGATAAATCGCACTGAAGTGATTATATAGCAGTTAGCCTGCTTACAGGACACATCCAGTATGGGCTAAAGTGTAGCTGGTTTGTTATAAACCACGAGTCTTACATATGGAGTAAAGATTTTGACCCAGCGAGGCTTCTTCTCTCCTCTAGCATACTCGAAGCAGAAGGCCATGCCCTCCTCATCTGTGTCCCATCTTTGCATTTCACTCCACTCGAACGCGATCACCTGGTTCTAATCACACACACACACACACTGTTATTAGTGCTCACACATACAAATACACAGACGCAAGCACTTATAAATGCTGCTGTGCTTGTGGGCCCTGGTGGCGCCGTTGAGGCACTGACCTCCAGAGTGCCGTCCTCGGTGCAGGCATGCAGCTTGAAGTGGTGGATACTTATGCCCGTGACCACGTGGCCTTTGCGTCTGGAGTCGCATGCGCAGTGCGGGAACACAATCTCGTTGTACCCTTCGCACGTGCTCAGCATGCTCAGGTACTGCCAGAGATTTGAGAGGGGTGGTGGCAAAACACTGTTTAAATACAGCGACAGTAGTGGCATTGTGCTTGAGTGGCAAAGATGTTATTGGTCTGTTATGGCATATGTTTACATCACGACCATTCTGAAATACTTTTATTAACATACTGGCTATTACCTAACGTTAATATAATCATTGTCATCTTGCATTCAGCAGAGGTGTGGGCACAAGTTAGAAAATCCATTCAAAACACACACACACACACACACACAGAAACGTACAATGCTCATCTTCTTTTGTTCAGCAAGTTTCTGGAGCTGGTAGGATTTTTCTCCCAGCTTAATGAAGCCCTTCTTCACATCATCCAAAGCCTGGTGGGGAGAGAGAGGGTAAAGTGTCAATCATTGTGACAGAAAAAGAATGAGAGGAAAAAAAAAAACTTGAGTGCAGAAATAAAAATAAATTTGGTTTGCATCTGCGTATCTCTTTTTCTATTTCACACGGCCACATTTCACCAGGTCAGACCAAAATCTAACGACTACTGGCAAACCCTGCCTCTCCCTGCACACATTCTCTCAACACACACATACATACAAACACAAACATGTGTACGCACCTGGTGAAAGCAGTAGGTTATGGCCAGGTGGTTGTCATTGAGCAGCACCTCTTCCTCTGCACTAAAGAGCCACTTGTGGAGGGTCAGGCAGGTGCCAGGCACAGCCGACGTGTAGTTCTGTACATACAACTTATGGGGGAACTCATTGGGGGCCAGCTTACGAACTAAAGAGGGAGAAAAAGAAAGAGAGTATGTGTGTGTGAGAGAGAGAGAAAGAGAGAGTGTATGAATCGTTTCAGGATCTTAAATGTGCATTTGTGAAAAAAAAAAAACTAACACGGTTTTGCTATGGGTAATGTTACCATAACATTATATAACACTACATAAATTAGATTTTAGAACAGGGCCATTTGAGTTAAGGTCAAGTGCAGAAGGAAATGCAGCAGTGGGTGGAGGGGGCAGGGGGAGGGAAAAACAGTGTAAGTGCAACGTCAGCAGGTGCTGTCTGGGGATCGGCTAGCGCTCGGTAGGTCATTCCCCCAGCGTGGAACGTCAAGTGAAAGGAGTCTTGATTGTCTTGTGTGAGGTGACGGGACTGCCAGACGACATTCCTCTGATCACCCGAGTAGTCTCGGGGTAACATAAGCCTTTATGAGAGCACTTAAGTAGGTGGGAGCAGACACATTAAGCACTTAATGATTTGAATTTGATGCGGGCAGCTAGGTGTAGCCAGTGGAGCTCAATGAACAGATGAGTCTTGTGCCCTTTTAGGTTGATTGAAGACAGCTCATGCTGGGAGGCCTGATAAAAGACTGTTACCACAGTCAAAATGGGAGATCAACAAGGTCCACGCTAGATGTTCTGTTGTGTTGTATGGTCTAATACAGAGCGGCATGTCCGGGCAAGAGAAGAAATATGATCCATGAAGGTCAGCTGAGATGATCTGGCCCAGCAAGGTGGTATGCATGGCCGAGAGGAGGGGACTCTGCATCGATCCTTGGGGCATCCCTGTGACAGGATGTTATGGTGCAGAAGTGTGTGCATTTGTGAAGGTTGAGAATTGTTTCCGGGTGTCAAGTGGCACAGTGAATTGTCACTGTAGAAGGCTTTCTGCGCAAATGTGACACTGGGTGAAACGGACAAGACAGACACATCCACAATGAACAAGCCCATACTCTCACTTGAGCCAGGTGTACTATACACATTTAAAGAAAAGCTTGGGAAGTTTTACCAAATGTATGGTTGGTCACTTCAAAAAAGGGCAAAGTAACAGTCAAAAGCTCAGGGAAGCTACACTTACCAAATGTATGGTTAATCACTTCAAAAAGGGCAAAATAACTAGCTGTGATGCTGTCCATCCCAACTTTCACGACCACAGCCTGAAAGACAAATGCTCAATGTATTCATTTTATTACAAAGCACTTGCTTTTGTCTGTGGTATAACTATATTGGTAGCACTGATGAAGACTGTTTATTTATTAATGCAATATCAATTTAATTAGCTTTATTCTTAACCATGTTTTCACATTCTATTGCTTGAAGCTACACTTTAGTAGAGTGGAGGCTGAAGTGACCCTGTGGTGATGTCACTTTCTCCTGTAGTGACCTTGAAAGTCTATCTTACCTGGTAGACCTGGTCTGTGGTGCTGTTCTTCCGGACTCGGACCGTGACTGTGGTTTTGTCCGGCATGGCTATTCTCAGCTCCACATCTGACACACCATTAAAGTTCTAAAGGGAAAAATATAACACCCACAGTGAACCAACAGGCTTGCCTTTCTTGGCCCTGGTTCAAAACAAGCAGGTGACCCCTTTACAGTAGGCCAGGCATGGAAAATGCTTAAGCAATGCAGTCTCAGCTTGATTTACTTGATTTAATTGTACACACCTGCTTGGAGGTGTCTAAAGCCTGGTCCACACACATTGCTTCTCACTATTCTCCAAATGATAAAAGTCAATAGAATGTGAATGTGTTACAGCGAAGCAAGGCCTGGACAGACGAGAACAGTACAAGCGATGCGATGTAGGTGGATTCTGAGATTCTGAAACTATGTTTCTATGTTAACTTTTGTGTGATGCGGGTAATGCAATTACCAATCAGATTACGGGATACAGGTTATTGACAGTTGACATGAACAGAGTCTTCTCCTGAGCATGGCACTTTAGCAGTGGCAAGTAAACAAGTTATTAACATGGCAACCACCATCAAAGCCACCACTGAGCGAGTGGTGACCAAAGCGAAGTAGCTAGTAGTGATGTGTAGTGTGACGTGTGTGGAAGCAGCCTAAGGGTTGGCCTTCTCTCCTGACGGTAAGTTAGGCTCTGACACATTTTTGTTGCAGGTACTTTGGCATCTCTCTTCTTTCAACTTCTTTCCTTATTCTTTTTGACATCATACTGACTCATACTGGCGCACACACACCGGCACACATCTTCTTTAATTTTTAGTTAGACATATGTTTGAAGTGCTATTTACTGATTTCTGGTCAAATTAAATAAATACTTATTGGCTAACCATAAACCTTTTCTGTCCACCTCCCTCTTTAGGTTACAGCCACTGCTTGAACGTCTTAAGGAGACTGAAAAGGCCCATTTCCACCACCACCATCTATAGGGGAACTGTTAAGCAATGTACTGACATTCAACATCTCTCTATGGCATGAGGGCACCAGTGCCTCAAATGACCCTGAAGAGGGTAGTGAGGTCAGCTGAGAGGACCATTGGGGCAATGCTGCCACCTACTGAGAACCAGCCCAAACAACATTTCCTTTCAAGAACAACAACAACAAATCAAGAACTCTAAACATCCTTGTCATCGCTTGTTCTTGCAATATCACAATCTAGGGTGTAGGTCTGTGTGGTTCTGCAGCAGTTTAGTTAAGACTCTGGTATGTATTTATGGGTATGTGTGGGATGTGTCTACAACTGTATATTTCTACATCTCATTTACTTTTAGTTGCCATTTTTAATCGAGTGCTAGAAGGAGTAGAAAAAGGTATATAAATGCAGCCCATTTACCATTTTATAGTTAAGCCAGCTTTGCCAACAAACACTTCCCACCTTGAATAGACGCAAAGAATCACTGACAACTGAAGTGGCGTTTTCTTGTAAACACGGAATTACAGACACGGAATAATCTTTTTCAGATTTTCAATTTTAAAACCCCATTATCTAAAGAATCAAATAGAAGTGTTAGAAGAGTAGTTAATTTGACTATTGAATGTATTTATATTGTATCTTATATCTATATATTAAACCCACTATGTGTAAGTTTTATTTTTTTCGTATGAGAATTTCTCCCATCTATAAAATGTATTAGCCCTTCCCTTCCCACGGTCCTCATTTCCCATGGTCCTCATTTTGAAAATGGCGGCGCAAAATGGATATTCTTATTTGGTACCCAGCCACATCTATATATAAATGGAAATTATCAAGTTTACGGGAACACTACAATTTATTAATGGAGGTAATTACCATCGTTTTACATTATATTATTAAAATAAAAAATGTATTTTTAATAAAAGACGAAGATAAATAGAAGATAAATCCTACACATAGTGGCTTTAAATTATAATAGAGTTATGATCTTCCAAAGTCAAATTCCTTGTGAACGAGTGTGTACTTGGTCAATTAAAATGAGTATGATCGCAGAAGCCACAAAGCGGCAACTTCATTATTCAAAAAGCCATTTTATCCTCATTTTAGAAGCAATAAGCTGTACTGTAGGGTATTTTAAAGTACATAGCTAGAGATGATAACAGCAATAGAAGGTAAAGATGTTCACGTCTTAAATATGACAATTACTTGTTGTTTACTTGTTGTTATGACACTTAGTGTTCCAGTCATCATCACCAACAAAGACATTGGTAAGGTTTCAGCAAAACCTTTACAATACGATACAAAAAATGGTAATGTGGAGATAGCATTGAGTATGGACATGCATTTATATTCACCTGGCTTTATGTGTACACGACCAAAGATTAGGAAGCCCTGAACACAACAAAACACTCAGCAAGTAAAAAATAAATAAAAATCAACTCACCTCATCTGATTCAGACAGGAACTCCTGCATTATGTCACTTTCTCCAATCACCCGTATAGAACACACTGCAAGTAACATATAGTCAAGAAAAAAAAAGAATGTTTAGAAAAAAAAAAATCTTTTAAGCTATTTCTTACTGTGTCAGAATCAGAATAAGTTTTAATGTCCACGTGTGCCAACATACACAAGGAATTTAATCTCTCAACCTCTCAACATTCTTTCATCTCTCAAATAAAAGCAGATAAAAATGCCAGATTAATATCTTGTTAGGAGTTATAACTTTTCAAACATGGCATGACCAAGAAAATTAGCAAATTTCTCACTTTTTTAAATACAAACAACAAACTTACTGCAAGTATTTTTATTGCATAACACATCAGGGTAGAACCGTGTGTAGATATCTAAGATCACGTTGTAATTATAATGTGCTAATGTACTACTGAAGTCTTATTCACTTAAACAGATGATTTTAGTGTCTAGAAAAAATGAAAGTTGTATTAAAAAAGAAAGTTGTATACAAATTTTGCAGACATTTATTCTAAAATATATAAAATATAAACAATGGCTTTTCTGAGTAATCTGAGTTGTACGTATTTCAATGAATAAGACATCCTTAGTGGAATGTAAAGACTTTACACAGTAGTAAATTCCAATAATTAAGTGATTTCCTTGGCCATGTCTATCCATGTTTGAACAGCCATAGCTCAGAAACTAAGCAAGATATCTGTTTTTTTGATATCTACTGTTTTTTGTTAATGCAATTTTTGTTTGATGGTGATGACATGATAGAATCTTCTAACAAAAAAATCTGGTGTTGGGACTGTGATTACAGTGACAGGAGCAAACAAAAAATATTTTTGCAGTGTTTTGTTTGAGCGACAAAAGTGTATGCTCAGTTTTTGTTATAAATAACAATTATATAGTTTGTGTTTTAAATAATAACTAGAGCTGTTTGTATATTTGAATGCAATTTTAGCGTAACTACAACAACTGAACAAAAAAAATTGTTTTCTCTCTATGCCAATCCACTAGTGTAGACAATGTTTTTTATTTGTATGTACAGTATGACTTTGGTTGAACCACACACACACACACCTTTTTCCAGGTATTCTTCCAGTCCTCTCCTGCGGCTGTCCAGCTGCTGCTCGGAGAGGGAGAAGGGCCATTTCCCTGGAAGTTTGGGGAAGTTGTAGGTGCCGAATTCCCTCTTCAAGTTCTGGTGCAGGATGGCAAACTCCCGATATCGCTTAGAGCACAGCTGCCTGCCTGCCATGTACACATTGTATACCTGCGCACAAACAGCTACTTTATAAATCCCACTGTTATATTATTTTTTATCTTAGCATAAGCCACAACCCTCAATTTGTATAGCTTTTTGAACGTTCTCAACAAAAAATCCTAAAAATTAATGATGTTCCTTGTAAATATGAACTATTCATTTCATTGACCTTTTAGGTGGTTTAAATTATGATTTCAATAATTCCTGCTACTGTGTCTGTATCACTGCCTATGGATATGGGAGTTGGTGTGGTGGTGGGTCCACAACAGCAGCTTTCCAGGTGGCATCCATATTTTTCAGTTATTCAGTAAACATGGATACTAGTCTGAGTCCGACACTTGCCATTTTGCCAAACTAACTGCCACTCTGTAGTCTGCTACATTTCCTGCATTATCGTTACTAGAAACACCTTAAAGAGGGGCTAAGCAACGTTCTGTTTTTCTCTCTCACGAGCTCCCTCTAAAGACCGCTGTATTGCATTGTATTGCACTGCATTCTATTGGAGGAGGTCCGCGCTGCTGAACATCGCAAGTGCTGTATCTACCGCTATAGGCCACGGTGGCGCATTCTACACAGTTCGTTCACCGTGTAATGACTCATTTTAGCATCCTAAACAGTATGAAACGGATTAATTAAATGAAAAATGTTGCATAGTGGGCCTTTAATTTTGACAAAACAAACAAAAACACTTTTTAAATCAATGTTAAAAACAAGAGAAAAAAACAAGAGCAAATACCTAGGTTGTCTACTCACATGGCTCTGCTCAATCACATGTTTACACACATGCTTTGCCTGGGGAAAACTGTGGATGTTGAATGCAAACACGAAAAGCTAGCTTCCAGGTTTTTTGCCAACTCTTTATGACCGAGTTGGCTTGAGTCATAAACTACCCTATTTTTGCAAATCCACAACATGAAAAAGCTTGTAATGTATGTGATGCATATTTATGTATCAATCTTATGTGTGTGTATGTTTGTGTGTGTGTGTGTGTGTGTGTAACAATGCAATGAACACCCACCACAAACTTCTCTGAGTTCTGCTCCACATGCTTGTAGGTGGGTATAGAGATGGGCACCGCCTGCTTGTCGCTGTAGTCGTAGCAACAGGAAATGGGGCCTTCGTCTGCTGCCTCTAGGCTGTCCGTCTCAGCCTGCGGCACTGACAGCACTGCCAGCACTAGCTCTCGCTCTCCAGCCCGGATCAGGTCCACCACCTGCTTGTGTGTCGCCCCTTCCACATTAACCCCATTGCTGTTAAAAAGCAAAGATATGTCAAACGGATTATTCCAAGCAATACCAATACAGTCAATATCTTCACGCAGTTAACCAACATGGCCCTACCCAGGATTTCTTGGAGCATCAAGGACTGAGGGACAAGCAGCCTAGGGTGCTATTCAGTCTCACTAGCCCGTCTCTCAAGACATTTGGACAGAGGTTTCACACGACATTCACACGACACAGCATAGCCACAAAGTTAAAGTTACAAGTTAACAAAGTTTTCACAAATGATTTAACAAAGTATGGTTTGGTGAAAATGCACCCCAGCTGGCAATCAGTGAAATATCTGTAACTAATTGAAGAACATGCCTGCCACTACAATGGCACATCTGGTATGATGGAGGCATCACATACAAGTCATAACTTGTTAAAATAATGTAAGCAAAGGATAAAAGGTCTTTGTAACAATGTATTAGGTCAACTAGTTTTTCTATGGGCTTAAGTTGCGTGATAGATTTTGAATTCTGATTTTTAAATCGAATCTAAAGCATTTTATCAAAATACAAAAAATATTCATAAATACAGCATCTTAAGCATAGTGCACCGTATAATGAAAGATTTTAAAGACTAAACAGTCACTTCAGTGTCATTTTAATGCTGTTCATACAAAAAAACGACTTTGTAGAGTATGCACCCATCCTTTCATCAGCTTGGTGATTAGGCCTCCTTTGTCAAGTGACAGTCAGTTCTCCATAGCAACACATCTCACCAACACCAGGAGTGCTTCTATGCATACCAACAGCGTGCACTCTCCTGATAGTGTCGTCTAATAAGTGTTGATGCCAGTTTTTTTTTACATAATTAGGTGCTACGTTTTACAGCTTCTATGTCACGACCGTATAGGCCTAATGTCAGAGCGATACGCTAGTTAAAACTATACTGCTAGCAGTAATAACAAAATAAACAAATAACTTAGCTAACTGTATCCATAAAAACCATAAGGACCAACTCCTGCATTGCATTACGCACCTGTACATGAATAACAAGTTGGCAAAGAATCAGATGAGATTATTCATATTTTAACAGAACCAGCGTTAATAATGTGGCAAGTTCTCAGCGAAGAAATATGTAATCTCAAGCAAGCTTGCCGTACGATCAATGCTAGCTGTCAGACTGGCAAGCCATACAGTGACGTCTCCGCGTAGAACACAAATGTCAATATCGTTATCAACAAATTCAAAGTAACGTTAATGCACGCCGAATGAATAATTCACGTACCACGAAACATTAGAGCTAGCTGAATGACCGAGTGCAGGTGATAGGCCTGTATAGTTAGCTGCCTAGTTTGCACGTTTCTGTTGCGAAGAGCCAATCAGGCTGTCAGGTTAATTGACAGCTTTCAAAGCCGTTTTCCAATGCAATGTGTCTCCAAGTCAATTCAAGAACGCGATCAGAACTGTGAATCATAACATCATGTGTTATTATGGATCAAGAACTTTATACAAATCTATCAAATGTTATAGAGGATTACGTTTGCCAACTTACACCTCAAGAATGCGGTCACCCTTTGAGATACCCGCTCTATCCGCTGCGCCTCCAGGCAATACAGCGCTGACATGCTGTAAAGGAGCGTACAATTCCCCATTAATGCTTCGAAGCTGTCCTCCCTCACTAACTTGCCCTCGCACATTGAAGCCATATCCCGAATCTGACTTTACAATTCGGACTAGCCGAGGGCCTGTAGTTACAGTGGTGATGGTTGAGGGTCCGCTGCCGTTACCGGCTGCAGAACTGACGTTAACATTAGTCACTTTGCTGGATGACGGTTGCTGCAGTGCCGGGACAGCAGAATTGATTCCAAAATCATCGGCAATATCCGCCATTTTTGAGTCCCTTTCTCCCCCTTCTTTGCACTCTTTAACGCAACATTAGCGAGGATTATTTGTGTCATTAGCTAGCTAGCAAGCTAGGACAGATCCGTGCTCTGCTCACCAGCACTGTGTTCAGGACCGCCCTCCGTGTCTACTGCGTGGTCTTGACCATCATGACACAACATAGAAATGCTCTCTGGGATCTGTAGTACGCAGCGAACCACTTCAAGACAAACACTCCAATCCAGTATGTGGCGGTGGAGCTACATCTATTCATCTCTATCACAATCAGAGAAATTTTAATAGGCTTATTGGGCTCTGATCACAATGCATAAAATATGTAAATGAAGGAAATATATATCGTTATCATCATTATTCGTATTCAATTAAATTCAATTTTATTTATATAGCGCATTTTTTTACAAAAGGCATGTCACAAAGCGCTTAACACAAGAGGCCCAATGAGCAACAGGGGCAAGGAAAAACTCCCTAGCAGCGTTTTTTGTTGTTACTTGTTATGGTAGAGGAAGAAACCTTGGGCAGTTCCGACGGCTCAAGGGGCTAACCCAACTGCCTAGGGCAGGTTTTCAGTCTCTCAGATGGCGGGTAGTCCACTATTATTCCATTAGATACACATTACAAGAAAATGTTGGTAAATAAAGTGATATAGGAGTCCCATTAGAATCCCAGGATATAGTCCCATGTCATTAGGTGCAGTCAAGCCAGGGGCCAGCTAGAGGCTGTATCAATCATGTCAGGGTCATCTGTGAAGCTGAAGGCAGACCGCCCAGGAAGCCAGAGATGCAGGATCAGGCAGTGGAAGGCAGGGAGGCAGTGGCATGGACAGTGGAGTGGGTTGAGGACCATTCAGGAGTGCCGCCGGATCACGTTGGAAGAACGTCCCAGGAGAACCCAGGAGGTGCAGGCGCAGGCAGTGGAAGGCAGTGATGACTCTCGGCAGGGTGGTAATGGCATGGAAAATCAGAGAGGAGATGAGTTAGAACAGTCTCCATCAGATTTCAGAGAATGTGAGTTATATTGCATGTGAAACCATATACAGATGTTGGCTAAGTGAAGAGAGAGAAGTAAGTGGAGAGGAAGAGAGAGGAGGAGAAAGAATAGTGAAAACTGTACGGGTTAACAGATGGGTGGATTGTGGCAGCATTAAACTATAGCAGCATAACTAAGGTATGATGTGTAACAAGCCAACACCACCAAAGGAAATGGTCAGTGGCCACCAAGCCCTGGACGGGAGCTTATGTAGCGGTTGTACTTTCTCTTGCGTTGTGTTAGGTTCATTCACCACTTAGTCATCACTGTTGTTTGGCACCTTGCCGTTTATTCTGATAACAAAAGGTTTTATGCATGTCTTGTGAATCTCTCTAAAACAGCAATAACACTTCCAAGGTAGCATTGAACAGGCTACTGCAGACTGGTAGCCGTATAAAAGAAAAAATAAATGAATAGTACATAAAAATGTGTGTGTGTCCGTACCCGATAACAAAAGGTTTTATGCATGTCTTGTGAATCTCTCTAAAACAGCAATAACACTTCCAAGGTAGCTGGACAGAAGAGGACATTTGTTTCTTGGTTATATCTTCAGTATGACATAGTTAGCCACTCTACAAAACTAGCCAAAACAACGTGGTCATCACACCGAACTAATTTAAAATCAATAAAACAAAACGAAGGTGATATCTGGGGCATCTCACCATGCATGGAACTCACCACTTACATATGGCTCTAACTAAAAGTAATATTTCTCTTTGTAATACCTATTTATTCTATTATTGAAGCGTAGCTCTTTGCATCTCAACTTACCATTGAACAGGCTACTGCAGACTAGACCTGGTTGAATCCTGATTCAATCGGATCTTTCACCCGTATCTTTATATTAACTCATGAGTCGCGATTCTCTGGTATCATTAACCCGGATCACTTGGGTCCTAAGTTTCGATTTAAAATAATAAACAGCGCCACACACAAACCTCTTGCAACATTAGCTAATACTAGCCCTAGACATCTTAGCTACCATAAGATGTATAACTTACAATTTCGTAGGCAACCACAACTCCACAATGACAATGTGCACAGGCAGTCCGAGATAAGAACTTCCCGCAGAGCCGGAAACTGCGAAGCTCGTAGACAGGAACTCATGGATCTCGAGTCCCTAAGGTCGCGCTAATTAACCGCGAACCGCAGTTACATTGGATCAATTGAGTCCAGTCAGCCGGTTAGAGCGAGGGTGAGTCTCTCCTTGTGTTAGGAAAAGCAACTCCACAACAAACGCAATTTTTTCACTTCTGAAATACACAGTGTTCTGCACGTAGCCTATAGATGTAATGTATTAAAATAAAATTGTTAATTTGGTCCGGTAGGCAGTCCGAAACATTGCAAACTGTAGATGGGGACTCTTGAATCCTCGGGTCAGCAAAATTATCCGGCTACATGAGGAAACTCGCGTAACCGCGTATTGGATCACTTGGATCTTGAGTCGGCTACATGAGGAAACTCGCGTAACCGCGGTTACATTGGATCAGTTGAGTCCAGTCAGCCGGTTAGAGCGAGGGTGAGTCTCGTGTTAGGAAAAGCAACTCCACAACAAACGCCATTTTTTCACTTCTGAAATAACACAATGTTCTGCACGTAGCCTATAGATGTAATGTATTAAAATAATTGTTATTTGGTCCGGTAGACAGTCCTAAACATTGCAAACTGTAGATGGGGACTCTTGAATCCTCGGGGCAGCAGAATTAACCGGCCACATGAGGAAACTTGCATAACCGCGGTTACGTGGTTGGATCACTTGGATCTTGAGTCCGGTTAGCGCCAGAGCGAGTCTCTCCTCGTGTTAGGAAAGCAAATCCACAACAAACGCTATTTTTTTCCACTTCTGAAATAACATGATGTTCTGCAAGTAGCCTACAGATGTTGTTATGATCTTAAAATTATTATACAGTTTACTCTATTTTACTGATGTTAGTTTTTGTTAGTTTGGTGTGAGTGACCTCTACTGGTCAACATTGATATTTCAGTGCATATTGTTTAAAGTTCGTTTGAGACATAATAATAATAATAATAATAATAATAATAGCTATGCGTAATAATACTACCACTACTACTAATAATAATAATAACTAATAATAATAATCTATTAATCCCCTGGGTGAAATTCAGAAAAACACAATCACTCCGGCTATAGGCCTAATATAGATAACATCATTAGTTGTCTTCTATTAGCAGTCTATATAATATAAGGCTATGTTATTATATCATAAGTAGCCTAGCATAATAAACATATTAGTAGATCCAGCAGTGGTAATAACCATTGTACACTAGGACTAGGAGTTTTCTTGTCGATTTAGCAATACTGACTCAAGTGACTCGCATAACCCGGATCAGTTGAGTGAGTGACTCAGAATAACCCGAATCCTGAAGAGGAATCGATTTTGCCAGGCCTACTGC
>JAGFZM010001543.1:79792-124530 GCA_017657215.1 Limnothrissa miodon | reverse complement strand
GATGCAAGCATGCCACAGACATCTCTTCTTGTGGATATCCTCAATGGCAGGAAGGGGAGTTTTTATAATCCTTTGGGCGGTTTTCATTACCTGCTGCAGTGCTTTGCAATCGGCGAAAGAGCAGCTTCCACACCAGACTGTGACACAGTTAGTCAGGATGCTCTCGATCGCAGTAGTAGATAGCGGTAGAAACTGACCATGATGTCAGTGGACAGGAAGAATAGGCGCTGAGGGGACTTCTTCTGGAAGAATAGGCGCTAATGGGCCTTCTTAAACAGGCTGTTGGAGTTGTTTGTCCAGGTTAGTTTTTTTGAGATGTAGGTCCCTAGAAACCCAAGAAGCAGGAGAATTTGTTTTACCTCCATGCGATTGATATAGGGCGTATTCACACCTGCACTGTTTGGTCCACTTTAAACGGACCAGAGTTCGTTTCCCACGTTGGTCCGGACCTTTTGTGCAGGTGTGAATACAACA
Organism: Limnothrissa miodon; assembly: GCA_017657215.1. NCBI lineage: Eukaryota > Metazoa > Chordata > Actinopteri > Clupeiformes > Clupeidae > Limnothrissa > Limnothrissa miodon. The sequence continues at coordinate 124,056 of JAGFZM010001543.1, read as the reverse complement.
AACGAATCCTGGTGCGGACCAAACAACCGGACCGAGACCCACTTTTTGAGGTGGTCTCGGTCCGCTTCCAAACGGACTCTGGTGCTGTTCGCTTCAGGTGTGAATACAAACAGGACCGAAACAACTCCTACATACCTGCGTTTTTTTGGCCTTAACAAGCCACCGTACGTAGCCAGGTATTATGGGAAACATTAACTCCTGACTGCTGCTAACGCGGGGATGCTAAAAACTCTTGGTACTCACTTTGTCTTTGGAGCTCTATTAATAAAACAAATAAGCAGAGCAGTAATGCAGTAAGTAGGACCTCCATGTTTCCCTCCATTTCCAGGTCTGTGCAGCGTGTGCCGCTCAAGTCTTTTCTGTCCAATGGGAGCAGCGATCGTCACACACGTGGATATGTGTACAGAATAAAGTTCGCTTGCAAAAAGTACAGTGTGAATGCAAACCGCACCAAATGAAAAAAAAATAGTCCGCTAATGATCCGGACCAAACAAGTGGACCAAAGGACTTTTCAGGTGTGAATACACACATAGATGGGGTTGTGTGTCTCACCCTTCTCCTTCCTGACGTCCACAATGTCCGTTTTGCTGGTATTAAAGAGTAGGTTGTTGTTTGTGCACCAATCACCTAAGTGCTCAATTTCTGCCCAGTAGTCAATCACTGTGGTGTCATCTGCAAATTTTAAGATGGCATTGGATCCATACACAGGCCTGCAGTCATAGGTAAAGAGGGAGTAGAGGAACAGGCTCAACACACAGTCCTGTGGTGCTCCAGTGTTGAGGGTAATAGTGGTTGAGCAGTTAGGGCCTGACCTAACATGTTGAGGTATTTTAGTCAGACCTCAATAGGGCAGGGCAGCAAGTGAGTAGGGACTATTGTCAAAGATCCAAATGTCAATGCTTCTTTCTATGGCAAATGGCATTGCTTATGTCTTATGTCATTAAGATCTTTGACTGTCACTTGCTTGTAATGGCTTCAATGTGATGCAGCACTGCAGTATTGGTGGTGCCACAAGATTCCAGCACTGAAAAATGTCCCAGCGGAGTTGCCTAAAATATTTTCTCAGGATTTATGTTGTTACAGGCCTTGAAGATTGTGTAAATTAAGGTATTAGTCCATATTATGCTGGGGCAAATAGTCAAAAGTTCTTCGTTTTGGCTATCATGGGATCCTATAAACCTTCATTTAAGTATTCTACTGTCAGAAAGACTTGAATACACCTAAAGCAAATTCAGATTTCACTGATTCCACTGTGACAGACTTGTTAGACCTAAATTAAATTTTATGCTAGTGAGCACTTGTGATTACCTTTATTAAAATAGACAACAGAACAAATAGACACAATGTTTAGAAAATGTATAGACTGTGAAAGGAGACATTAGTTGGACATATAGGTTAATAAACCAGTACTAGTCCTGGAAGTAAACTCAAACAATGGGCTCTACTGGTTGAAAGGCCTTTATCAAGCAATATTCTTAATCTCTTTATGTATGCAAATATGCAGCTTTACATAGTGCCACTCTCTTATCTTGATGACTCTGTGCGTGTCGGTGTTTGTCCCTCTGATGCCATTTTGTCTCTTGTGCGTATGGCAAAGAACAAGAGAAAATGGAGGATTGTGAGTTAAAAAAAAGGAAAGGAAGGGTAAAAGACTCTTCTTGGAAGATATAAGAGGCAAAGGGCTTTCCATATAAAACAAGGAAGTTGCGGAAGACGCTCTGCGTATAGTAAAGATTCCCATGGGGTAAAGCCTGGCACTGTACCACCCTAAAGTTAAACAAAGAAAGTGCATCAAAAGAACACAAAAATACAATAAACTCGGGCTCTCTGACTTTAAGAATATTGCACCACAACAGAACACTCCACAAGGAGAACAGATCGAGCTAAAAACCCTTACTGTTACCTCTTGCAAAATTGTTTCAGACAAACTCTGAAAACTGCAGGTGTTTGCACTTTGATTTGATTTTGTTAATTGTAATCTGCACTTTGATTTTGGATTTTGGATGAGCTCACATTCTCTGCTGTATATAGTTTTTGTAGGAACATTTGTTTGCTCAAAAAAATGGCTAATCACAAAAAACACTGAAATGGACGAGGTGAAGAGAGAGAGAAGAGACTGACGCAGGATTGAAAAAAGATGTGAAGTTTGGCGTATAGTCTTCTTCTCTCATTTTTACTTGTTTTCACAGAAGCCTTTTTTTCATTCTGTTTTTGGCAGAGAAGAGAATGAAAGGGAGGAGAGAGGGAGAAACTTCTGGAGAGTTGCAGTAACTTTCCACTCTGAGTTTCATTCGCATAGCTTTAAGTGACAAACATTTAAAACCAACCATGAGCACACATGTGAGCGCACACGTGCACACACATACACACACACAAACACATCCCTTCTCTTAGTCTGTCCCATACTCTCTCATACATTCAGTTTCTTTAGAAACTTAGTCTCCATTTATGTGCAAGGCACAGTTCCCCATGAAGACTCATGAAGCCTGACCTATAAAAAACAAATGGACAGACCTTTTCCTGCCCTGTAGAGACAGATAAAATCTTTAGGCCTGCACATGCCCAAACACGCACACACAAACAAACACACAGACATAGAAAGAGAAACACGCAAAGACATACACAATAGGAGACAAAGAGATTCAGAGAAAGAGGATAGGAGAGTAAAATCCATTCACACACACACACACACACACACACTTATCCCTTCTGACCCCACCCTGTAAGCAAACAAACCCAGGATCAAATCAGCCACTGATGACTGGTAAGTACAGTACAGTACACCAATATGATCACATAGTACACATCTCCTTATTTCTCTAGCCAGCTAACTTAAAAAGCCATAGCCTATATCCGTATTTACATAGAACTTTGTTTCATCTGAGAATTTCCCCAGACTTTTTTCCCCTTCTGGGCCACCATAACAGGATATCACAGGACCTCGCCTATGTGGTGGCTCACAGGCCCACACAGCAATGCAACACCCTTGTTAAGAACAAATAACCAGCCCGAAGGAGAAAAGAAGATGATTTTTTTTTTATAGAGACAAGAAATGAACAAACAAAAAATCAAAACAGTGTGAAGCCGACTTGCACCGTATTGTTTTGGGGTTGACTTTTACCTCTAATAGAAGTTTGCTAAAAGGCCTGACACACCCTCCTTGAACCTTTATACTCTTGCACCAATAACGGCAGATTGAAAGCCTCTGAACTCCAAAGAAGTATATACCCAGAGATAATTTAGCAGAGTAAACCGCATTAAAAACATTGACTAATGTTGTAATATCTGTCTGGCTAGATACAGTTAAAATCTGCTAAATTCAACACCTTTTACAATAGTGTGTTTTCTCCAGTGTTATATATAACGAATTACATGTATTGAATTACATGTATTGTTGGATAGTACATTAAACAATGCATTAAATTACGTAATTTAACAAAATAAAAATAATTGCCATTAAAAGATCAACATGATTCTATGAGTAAAATGGTGCTGAGGTGTCCAACACTGCTGTGACTGTGGTGAGGAAGTTGAAATAAATGTTGCCAGCAGTAACTGTTGAGGGTTTACCCTAACAAGTTTCAAAAACAGGAGAGGGTTGGGAGTTCATAGTTCATTAAAAAAATGGGGGAAAGTGATCCAAATGTAATTAGTTACATTACTTTGGTAAAGTAATTGACACTACATTTTAGAGGGTAACTTGTAACTGTAAAACTTTACATGCAACTTTTCTAGCACTCATGGCTCTTTACAGGCATTAGGAGCCCCTTGCTAATAAGAAATGAAAAGCTCTTTCTCTTGTCAGTGAGTCAGTAGCACAAACATGTGTTGCATCTCATTTGCAACGATGGTCAATAAGCAAAACACAGGACTGAGATTGGACAGAGGTGGCTTCAGGGCAGATGATGAATCGCCTGTGGTTTGAGACATAAACCATTTAGGAGGACATGCATTGTCATACATTGAGTGGAAAGCATTCTTATACTTTGATATATTTAATATATATATTATATTAATATATATATTTGATTTCCAGACCAATCTAGCACAGGCGCCCTAACATTTGGTACTTGGCATGCTACACAGTTTGCAAGCATTTTATGAAAGAATGTGAGAAAAAAGTGGTAACAGAGACAGAGAGAGGAAGAGAGGTACAGAAGTAAAGTTATTTCAACAAACATTAATAGCAAATTGAAACAAACAAAAAGGAGAAATGTCTTATTGACCGTAGCAAATACGTCTCTAAAGAAAACTCATTTGGTAAAGCACTTGAGTTCTTTCTCTTACTGTAGTTGCTCCCTAAACTCTGATATCTCTGATAGCACTTTAGTCAAATGTCAGTCCTCTACATCTTCAGTTTGTTTGTTTTTTAAAGTAACATGCATATTAAGTATTTTTCATAGTGGTTTCAAATGTTTTTCTTTTGTTAGCTTGAGTTTTACATTAACAATAATGAATATGTAAAGAGCAAACTAATGTATTTTTTTAAGGGCACAGGGTGGAGGGCGGGGTGGAGGCTTTGTTGTGGCGTAACAACATTTTGTGTATTTAATTAATAGAAAGTCTTCCTCTGAAGAGAGGGTGGAGAAGTGGTGTCAGTAGAAGATAGATAGATAGATACATAGATAGATAGATAGATACTTTATTGATCCCCAAGGGGAAATTCAAGGTCCCAGCAGCTTAAAAAATCACACACAACATATACTACATTGTACACTGGATACACAGGATGATAAGAAGCAGATCAACAAAACAACATGACTAGATCAACATCACTAAAAATAACAATAGAATACAAATACTATGGGTAGAGATGCGCATGAATGTACTGTGGTACAGTATGGGGTGTGTGTCAAGGTAGTATGCTGCCAAAATGGCGGAAGGGAGTTGCCTCTCTGCTATAGGGGATATTTCAAGGGAGCAAGTTGCCATGAGAATCTTAACCACAATTACCAAGACTGAATCACAAGCCACTGTTGTGGTGTGATAAATGCTGCAATTGTCCACTGAATCATGAGTTGGTGAGTTCGAGCAGGCATTCTGAGATGTGTGTCACACACACCAACACAAAACATTCTAACAAACATTTAACAACACATACACACACGTTCACTCACTTCAGACATGCACACAAATTGCACTTGAACATGTACAAATGCTCATACACGGTACACATTTACAAACACACACATGCACGCACGCACCCACACTCACACACACACCATGGCACGCAATAAAGATTCTCTCCCTATGAGTCACTGTGTTATGTAAGGTCAGAAGTGGTAATTGAGTTGAATATGGACCCCGTCTTTTTCCCCCATGTTTTATGGTTTTCCTCTTTCCAAGGTCTCAGGTTTCCACAATTTTACTGCTATTGTCTCATCTCAGCTAAATCCCACATTTGCATATTCATGAGTGTTTGGATACACTACAGTGTGGGCACAACATGCAACATTAATAGGGAGGACAAAAAGGAGAAACACCAAAACTCAGTTGCCATTGAAACAATGTTACTCCCTCTTCTTCCACTGTTATGATACATTGGTTTATCACTACAGCAACATGGATTACTCTGACTCACAATTATAAAATGACACCATATGCATCCTTCCCTCACTCTTTCTCTCTCTCACTCACACTGTGTGTGTGTGTTTGTGTGAACTGGATATATCCTGCAGTTTGGGCAAAAGAGTGCTGTTTGATTAAACTTACTTTACTGTAAGTCTCTGAAATGGATGTGTGTGTGTGTAATTACATGACTAATTCCAGGTCAAAGGAAGATTAAGCAAACCTAAAGCACTGTATGCATCAGGTAGCAAAAATTCGGCCTGCTACTGTGCTACTCAGTTATAGCCCTTCTTCAGTAGCCCAGCGAGACTAAGAACTCACCACACTATATAGCATCAGATGCCATAAGGTGTGTGTGTGTGTGTGTGTGACAAAGAGAGATGACTTGACAGAACATGAACAGACCTTATACTGTTTGTCTTGATAGAGTAGTGCAAAGCACTGGACAAAGAGAGAGAGAGAGAAAAAATAGAGAGGGAGTTGGCTTCCTTTAAGAAGGTGTGGCATATCCAGAATAAAACTTGGTGTCACCGCTGCTTTTGCCATCTCCCTCATACTCTCTGACTCCTCTCGTTCCACAGCACACCCCTCTGGAAAACACTCTCTGGTAAGCTGAACTGTTTTTATTTTATTTTTTTTGCAAAAGTGTAATTACATAGAATTAGTTTATTGTATAGAAGTGTCTCATTGGATATATTATAAGTTTGTGTGACAGACAGTAGAGATCTGCACTAAAATGATCTGAGGGATTTGTTCACTCTAATTGATGGCTCTTGTGTTTATTTACTAATATGTGCTCAGAGCTCAGAGTAGTCCATCATTACATGCTCTGGGGTGCGGAATTTTGAAGAGAACATGTTCACATGATGGCAACCGACAGTCTAACTTCCTAACTTACACAGTCCTAACTATTCTTGGCCTGTCTTTTGTGTGTGTGTGTGTCTTTTTCTTCCTCTCTCTCTCTCTCTTTCTCTTAGCATTCTACCTTAAACTGGCTCGCCCACTCCTTGTCCCGGGATAACCTCTCTCTTTCCTGTGCCTCCGCTACTCGTTCTCCCTTCCTCGCATTGGACTAATTCAATTGTGCAGCTTACCAACTGTCGCCCATTAACCACAGAGTATACCAGATGTGTGTGTGTGTGTGCCTGTGTATGTAACTACGTGCAGGTGTGTTTGCACATGGAAGTGCATCTGTACAGAGTAGCTCGAAACATGCCATTTTTCGAAACAGGATCGTCAACATGCCGGACTGTCAGATCTTGACTACTTGAAAATGACATTCTAATTTACATTTCCTAATTTACATTCAACTTCAATTTGCATTACTTATCTGATGGTTTCATTTCATTTAACGAGGATTTGGCCATGCACATTTTTAGAAAATACAGTGATGTAGTGCCTGAATGAGTTTTAATTTGTCCTCCAAGCTTGGTAAAAAGAGCTGTATGGTGTTACTTTAAGAAAAAGAGGAGTCTGAGTACAGTCACGTAAGTGCCTCTCCCTCTCTTTCCCTCTTTTTGTCTCTACCCCCTCTCTCCATGTCTCTGTAGTTACAGAGGGATTTGGTTAGGGCGTTGGTTATCAACTGCTCTCTGTACTCTGTACTGTGCTCTCGTTAACAAATGTGTCTCCTCCCCTACACTACTCCCCTTCCTATGCTGAAGTATTATGTGGGACATTGAGGAAGACAAGTGTGCGACCAGAGTGTGTGTGTGTGTTATAGCCTATACAGCATGGTTCTGTAACTAATGTGTGTGTATCAGTGAAAAATGTAAAAAAAAACAAGGAGTGAATATCATAAAAGGGAAAGTGTATACTGTATATTTGTATATTGGTGAGGTTGAAGTCCTATTTTAAGTAATCTGTGTTTAATGTCAAACTCTGCATTTCTTTTTTGACAGCCACCATGCCTGGTCTAATTGGAGCAATGGACACCATTATTAAAGTCTTCAAGGAGTTTGCAGGCAAAGATGGAGATCCTAAAAGCTTAAGCAAAGCAGAAGTAAAGGATCTTTTCTGTAAAGAATTTGGTGTCAATCTCGATGTAAGATTGCAGACTTCTCTACATAATGTTCTGTTTGAGGGAAGGCCTTCCAAGGTCTTCAGTATTGCAAATGACAATTACGGCAAAAAAGCTGGTTGGGTTTATGCGACTGTTCCTAAGTTAGAGATGAATTATGACTTTTTACGGTGTCCTGAGTGTCTTAAAATACAATATAGTTACCTTATTATAAATACAAGTACAGAACCAGATCTAAAGTATGTGCATGATATTCCTATTAATATTCTACTACAAAATACTAACTCTGGCAAGCAATCAAATCACTTTTCCTTTTATACTTATACTGTATACAGGTCAGTTACTGAATCCCAATACCATCCTAAACCTGTTTTTCTTTTCCAACAGAGTGCAAAAGACAAGATAAAAGTGGACGAGATTTTTAAAGACCTTGACACCAATAAAGATGGAACAGTGGATTTTAAAGAATTTGTCATCATGGTGGCTGTTTTGACAACAGCCATATTTGATTGAACAAGGTCTATAATTACACATGGGAGATGTTCATACACACACACACACACACACACACACACACACAAATGCACAGCGGGTCAAAATTCGTGATGATGTCATAAATGGCCAATGATGGTAAAAAATGCCCATTACCTTAAAAAACCCACTACATTGTATCTTACACTATTTCACAGATATGTTCCACAACTTGTATGGCCTGGCAATTGAATACATGTAGGAAATATTTGAAATAAACTTGGACTTTACAGTGTCAATTGTCTGTTTTTATGTTGTGCAATGAGTGATCAGAATGACAGGACAACCCCACCCTGTTAAACAAGAAGGCTGACTAGAGCAGAAATAGGAATGAGAAAGACATGCATAATTGTATGCCATTAATAAAAGTTTTGTGTAAGAAGGAAAAGGTTTATTTTTGTCTAATGTATACAACATAAGGAGAAGAAAAATTACTAAACAAATGACTGCTACAACATAACCCCCCCCCCCCCCCCTCCGCCCCCCAAAACACACACAAAAACACACACACACACATAAAAAGTCTACAGGGCTTCTGTGGACACCCCACAATTGCAGGGCCAGAGAGTGCCATGTGGTAAGACTTGCACCTGAGGTCAGCAGGAAGAGAGAGAATGCTGTAGGTCTCTGTTTGACCACTCGTGCTACTGACCACAGCCTTTGATGTGAAGTCCTTCAAGGTAACAAACTGAGGTTTGAGGCGATCCGCAATTCAACTCCTTATCCACTGTATTTCATGAATCTGCAGAAAAAAGACAAACCGAAACTCAGCTGAAGACAATAACTGCAAAACTTTATCAAAGTTTATCGACCACTTTCAACAGTCACCAACAGACCGAGACCAAACATTAAAAAATATGGATGAATTGAATGAGGTATACCCTAGTGTAAACTTGCAAATGTAGTGGAAGTAGGGAGTCATTTCCAATGTTGGGCAAGCTACTCAGAAAATTTACAAAAGCTACTACTCTAAAGCTATCTGAAGCAAGCCAGGTTTCAAAGTAGTTTAACTACATGTGAGCTACTTTTTAATGTACAAAAAGACCCTAATAAATGATCCACAAGAGCTACCACACTACATGGCCAAAAAATAAAATACTGTACAGCTAACAGATCAGATTTGAATTCAGATTTGATCCAGATTAAAATGTAGTTTAAACTGGTCAACACTGGTCATTTACAAAAGGATGATTGTTGAGCAAGTTTATATACATGTACCTTTGAAGTTCCCTCTTACAGACATTGATAAAAAAAATAAACAGCAACATTAACAACATACATTTTACCAATCCATGTGGATTTGTTTTTAAACCAAAAAATAGGAACCAAATGATGATTCTATGGTGTTATGTAGAACAAGAAGGTAATGAACACAATTTCACTATCATTTGTTTTGGCTTTGTTTAAAGGTGCTCTAAGCGATGTGACATGTTTTTAGGACTAAAACATGTGTTGTTACATAGCCTACAGCAAACATCTCCTCACAATCTGCTAGCTGCCTGTCCCCTGAACACACTGTAAAAAAACGCGGTCTCTGTAGACAGCCCAGGTTCCACAAACGGCAACATAACACAGTGGGCAAACCTAGCATAACAAACGAAAACACGAAACATAACAGTGTTCCAGCCAATAAACGACAAGGTTCATGAGTCTTCTGGGAGGCATGGGAGGGAGGGGGAGGAGTAAGCTAACTTATAACGCTTGAACCCTTGTGGTAGAATAATTAGTTAGTTGATGTCCACGCCATGAGATAGAGTGCTGAAGTTGGATCTTTATTGACAGTCACTTGTAGAAATAAATAGGGTCACAAGGAAAGTTGTACAATGTCTGTCTCTGATATTCCAAAGCTCGGGGTTCCCTCAAAATATTCCTTCAAAGCCCAAAATCTCCTTTCTCTGGAAAAAAGCCCCTTTCTCCCCGTGCATGGATATTTTGAATGAAGCCTTAATTTACATATGTCCAATTGGATTTTAAGAACTTATCTGGGTTAAAAACATCTGTCCTATCAGTTTCTGGTCACTTATCTCCAATTACATGGATATTCATATCCTCTCATTATTATGAACATTTTCCCTTTCAACCGTGTTCACCCAATTTACCCACATGGAGGAGCTCGTGCTCCACCTTATAGTTTTCCCATCTCATGACCTTGTGTTATGGCTTTTGCTCTCAACATCTGCTTTGGATTAGCTCCAAGTCTTATATCTTTTAGATAGAGCTCAGGCTCGTTCAATTGTAAAATCACCTCTTGTTTTGTTAGACTGGGTTAGACTACACTTATTCACAAATCACTTCAAGACCCGGAAAATACTAAGACACTCTCTACATTAATTATACCTTAGATCAGGTGTGTTCCCAGATTAGAAACTTGTGTTGTTCAGTTGATATTAATACATATATATGGATATTCTAACAATCGTTCCATGTCTAACTCTGTGGCTCCTGTGTGTTAGTGACCTTGTATATTGTGCATCTGTGTGTGTGTGCTTCAGGACTTGTGCCCTGTTTATGTGTGACCAGGGCTCATTATCTCCTTGGTACCGGACTCTGGCCAGTTCCACTCATCCTCCCTGACCACTTCTACAGAGTCTCTTTGTTCATCTTCTGCTGAGCTTATGCTTCCATAAAACCACTTCTTAATAAATCTCTGTTCTGTAGCAGGTCCCAGCGCCACCTGGGCCTTCACTCCCTTCCTCAGAATCTGATATCAGTCTTTTTAAATGATTTAGTTCTCAGCCTAATGAGAATATAGTTTCAGCTTGGTGTGGTGTCCTTCATGGTTCAGTCAATAACCGGATTCAATCCCAAATAAGGACCTTCCTGTAGACCTGCATGGAGGCCTCTATGTGTGTGCCTGTATGTGTAAAATCAGTTTGAGCCCCTCTAGACATGGACGTAAAAATCACCACACCCTCTCTGGAGCTATCGTCCGTTTTGTTTGACAATACTTCGAACGTCAACAAGAAGTGACGTGAACGCTTTGAGCGCCTTTAACTCACATTTGTTTAACCCACATTCAAACTGCAAGAGCTTGTAACGGAGTGATTAAGCAATAGAGGGTGCCAAAGTGCCTTCAATTACCCTGTTATGAGCCATTTTAATATCGAAGTGACTATTTACAAAGCTGGTATTTTATGGTCTGAACTTAAACTTTATCTTCCCTGGCCTGGGTAACTAAGAAGTATTCCTGTAGTAGAAATATTGATTAGGTTAAGTGTAGTGAGTATGCAAACTCATATGCTTTTTTGTTCATATCTTGAAGTATGTTTACTGTGAACTTAACAAAAATATACTCAAAGGTAATTAGGGCTTACAGTAAAAAATGGAGTGTCATTATTGCAGAGTAAACATGTTTTCCTCAGGATAGAGCAGTTATGACAAAATACAGAGTAAAATCATCAAAACAGTAGTGTCAAAAGTGAGAGTTAAGTCCCACATGCACACATTGACAAAATCTACTCTACAGAGTGACGATTCCCCGCGAAAGTTCAAAAAATGAACTGTAGCTCGAGCAGACACGTTGGATTTCGCCTCTCCCTGACCATATCGTGGTAAGTTTGTTTTAACATTTGTAGGTTTTAACCATCTATCTAGATATTTTTCCACTTACGACCAACTTTTTGTTATACACTGACGATGATAGACGATTGTAGGCATATTAAGTTACGTTAGGCATGCATTGCTGCTGGTTAGCTAACGTTCATCAATATTTCTCAATGACTTTAAGTTATGCATTCGACTGCATAATACCAGGTCAAGAACTTAGGAGTTGGTAACGAAATTTATTTAAGACACATTTCAGTCTTTATTTGCTTGTTAACACTGTGCGATGTGAAGGGTAGTAATTGATGCTGTTCACCTGGGTGGGTGACGTTTGGTTAACGTACCAAAATGTTAGCAAATTAGCCTGACAATATGGTTTCTGCCCAGTGCAGAAACGTAGCATTAACGTAGCATTACCAAAATGTTCACATGCTAGCTTGATAATTTGCAAGCTGTTATGTTCTTGTGCTTAATTTCTACCAGTCTGAAACCAGAAATAGTGTGAGGGTAATTTCAACAATTGCTAAATGGCAAAGAAAGAAGGTTATACTTTCAGCTAACAAGTATTTGCACCATCTAAATTAGCCTATTGCTACCATAACTTTGTGAGTGTTTATTCGAGTCCATTATACCATAAACGAGACCATTATGTTTTCTAATAACTTTGATTATTCAGAGAATATTTTGACGGATATTAACAGTTATTCGACCTTTCTTAAAGCCTCTATGTGTAGGATCGTATCAGAATTCCCCATCTATTGGCGAAGTGGTATACTGCATACGTTTGAATAAAATGTATTAGCCCTCCCCTTCCCACAATCCTAATTTCTTGCTACGGAGGACGAACGCTCGCTCGCTCGCTCTTATCTCAGTTTCTGCTACTCAGTCTCTGAGCGGAAACACGAAAGGCGGAGCTGAATATACGATACTGCTCTCCCCTACAAGAACCCGTACTTTTGAAAATGGCGGCGCAAAATGGATATTCTTCTTTGGTCCCCAGCCATAACTATATATAAATGGAAATTACCAAGTTTACCAGACCACTACAATTTATTCATGGAGGTAATTACCATCGTTTTACACTATATTTTTAAAATAAAAAATATATTTTTAATAAAAGACGAAGATAAGTAGAAGATAAATCCTACACATAGAGGCTTTAAATTTAACAGAAACTGCAGATGCATACATGTCTCGTTTGGTGGAGAGCAAGTACATCAAGATGCCTGAACTAACATTTGGTGATGTCTTGAGAGAAGGTCAGTCACTTAATTTGGATTGAAAGTACCCTTATTTTTTCAAGTGGTGGCTTATTGCTTATTATTTCTCATTAAAACATTTTGTGCATTGTTTATCTCTTTGACTTTAGTGAGTCTAAAATTTATCCTGAGAAAATCCTGAAGACTGATAGATGGTTGGACACCAAGGTTTATGAAAATGGTAAGTCTTTTAATGGGGAGAAGCATGTAGAGTTGCTAAATATATTGGGCATGGTGGAAAATTATGGCATTAAGTTAACCTGATATTTATTGGTCTCTAGGCTGGGACAGTGACATGCCTACTATCATACTGCTGCTACATCTGCTACCGCCATCCGCACAGGGACAAAAGAGGCCAGGGAAGATATCAGCATCTAATGCAGTAGATCATCTCATCAAATTCCACTAGACTATTATTTGATCTATCTATTTAACTATCTATGCATGTGACATAAAATTCTTGAATCTTAAAATTGTTTAGATTTGGAGTGATCTCATGATGTTATTCTAATAAATTGTATTGTTGAATGTGTTTTGTTATAGACGGGAACAAGCGTGCAGCAGCATCTAGACATCACTCAAAGCCGTCAGCCCTACCTCCTTGCTCAGGGACCCACAAAAAGCAGCATTCACTCCTCCTTCATCGCCATCGACAAGCACACACTTCCATGCCAAGCCACCAGCTCAGTCGGAGCCCTGGATGAACTCTTTAAGGCCCACTATGTCTTTGCCTGTCTTGAACAACTTTTTCACTTTTCAGCAAACTTTCATTTACAAAATTGACATAGAGAAAGCTGATGAAACACTAAGAATTGCCAAGTTGCGAGCGAGAATGATGCATTAGACTCTCTTGAGATTAAACAATGAGGGGCTTTCTTTGCCACAATGACCTTTAGTGAAACAGTCTTGTAAAACACCTCAAAGTAATACATGGACTCTGCACAAGGACTCTTTATCTTCAATGATGCTCACATTTTTCAATATATTTTCTGGTTTTAGGAAGCATCTGAACAAGCGTCATGTGAAAAGTGCATTTGATGCTATTGTTGAAATAAATGGTGCTGCAGTACCTGATTGTGTGTATTGTTTTATATTATAGCATAAAGACATTACTATTTCATCATTAACATAATATAAATAAATATACACAGTATAGTGTATTTTAAGAATTCAGAGTGGAAACTACTCTAGGTAGTGAAATAATTTTACTCTTGATAGTGTAAACGGATCACGGTGTTAAATGTTTTTACACATTTCATTGTTAATTTGGACACAAAATAGAGTAAAATTAACTCTGAAAATCTTACACTGGCTATAGAGTAAATTTTACACTAATTTTGAGTGGGACCAAATATTATCTGACAGGGAGTTAAATTCAACTCCTAAAGAGTAAAATTAACACTTTTACTGTTTAGGACTAATGTTCTTTAGGCCTCTCTATCAGTGTCTTAGAGTCATCCTAACCTTTCTCCCTGGTGGCTCCCCCATCTGGGAATTATTATGATGACCAGATAACACCATGGACCAATTTCACTTAATCATAGCAACTGCTAAATGTAAATTTTCTTCCTGACCTTATAGTTGGGTCAGTGGCTTAAGGATTGGATCTGGCCAAGGTTTCTTCCTTAACTGATCGCCCTGTTGCTCACAAGTGTTTTTTGCTGTGAAGTGTTGTGAGACAATCCTATTGTAAAAGGCTCTTTAAAAATACAATGAAAATAAATTGAAATAATAACAATAATAATAACAATAATTTCAATATCTCAGCTAACTATGTCATTGTGCTGGCCATTTCGATCAGAGTGCTATTTAAAGCCTCTATGTGTAGGATCGTATCAGAATTCCCCATCTATCGGCGAAGTGGTATACTGCATACGTTTGAATAAAATGTATTAGCCCTCCCCTTCCCACAATCCTAATTTCTTGCTACGGAGGCCGAACGCTCGCTTGCTCGCTCTTATCTCAGTTTCTGCTACTCAGTCTCTGAGCGGAAACGCGAAAGGCGGAGCTGAATATACGATACTGCTCTCCCCTACAAGAACCTGTACTTTTGAAAATGGCGGCGCAAAATGGATATTCTTCTTTGGTCCCCAGCCATATCTATATATAAATGGAAATTACCAAGTTTACCGGAACACTACAATTTATTCATGGAGGTAATTACCATCGTTTTACATTATATTTTTAAAATAAAAAATATATTTTTAATAAAAGACGAAGATAAATAGAAGATAAATCCTACACATAGAGGCTTTAATGTTCTATTTCTATTACTTTAACTTTGTTATACTTATACGTTTTTGTCTTTTTCTCTCAATATTTTTTATAATAATAATAATAATAGTAATATCATCTTTGTGAAGTACATTGATGTAAATGTATATGTATATGTATGAAATGTGTTTTATGAAAAAAAACTTTCCTTGCCTTGCCATGAGTGATGGACATGGTTTGCTCTCATAAAAACAACAATTTACTTGACAGGAAAATGCTGCTATTACGAAATACCTGAAAAACACCCACACTCCACATAACACGAGAGTCAGTCATCCACTTTACCCACCCACTTTTATCCCCTTGACAACCATAAGCATCAGACACACACAGAGTGGGATATAAAGAACATGTCACACACACGCACAGACAGACAAACGCACAAAAATGCAAACAGGTCACACAAGTGAATGAATGGAGATGACATGCAAGTCAATGCAGTGCATGTACGACAGGCAGCTGTGTGTGCTAATAAGGGTGGGGAAGTAGGAGCCAAGGGGGAGGGCTGAGGGAGATGGAAAATAGTGCGCAGTTATGTAAGACAGGGTTGTGCCTTCAGCAGCCGTAATATGAAACAGCCAGTCTGTGTGAGTCAAACTACCCATTTTAGTCTCCTCTGGAATTCCCACTGTTTAGCTCCACACATGCACTCTCTCTCCCTCTCTCTTTTTCTCTGTCTCATATACACTCACACACATGCCTCTCTTTTTCTGTCGTTGGAGGCATTTACACACACGACTGTTTGCATCAGTTATGTCGTGGTTACTTTTTTTACTCTAATAAGTTAACCTTTCAGTTAATGGGGAGTTTTTGCAAGAGCTTGTTGAACAGGTCTGGGTGCACACCTGGCAGGCACACACAAGTCTGAGACAACCCCCTTGTCTGTGTGTGTGTGTGTGTGTGTGTGTGTGTGTGTGTGTGTATGTGATGTGTTTGTGTGGATGACTGAAATCACCCATAATAGAGGTTTCCCTCTGACTTAGCTATTCATTCCGTCTACTTCCCTCCGTTCACATCGAGGCTGAAATCAGACTCAAGTGGGGTGAGTGACCAGATTCACTTTGTTAAAACTTTAAAACTTTAAACAAACATTTTTAATTTTAATGTGATACCTTACATTACATATAGCCTACGTTACACGTGTGAATGAGAAATGTTCTATTTAGAGTTCAATGAAATTCCTGCAGGATTTTGCAATTTAATCATGCTTTTGGTTTTGTTATGATTTTGTGGTTTAACATGTTGTGCCACAGTCTCTGCAGGTTTGTCCAGCTTTTGGTGATATTTGTCGATGAAGCCACTCCCACACAAATATGCTGTGGTGTGCGTTGAGAATCACCATACTTTTATTTCAGCCACCTTAACTGCAGCACATAAGATTAGCTGGACAAGCTACTCAGAAAATGTACTGTAGTGAAGCTACCAGTTACTTCATGTCAGATGAAGCTTACAATGTAGTTTGCTTTATAAAAAGCTACTACATGTATTTTAAAAAAGAATAAATAATGATGATCCAAACTTTGTTTTTTTTAGCAACCAAACTATCGGGTGTCTTCATTATACGTATACATTCAACAGTAACTAACTAATAAGGAAGTAATTAAACTTTTAAATTTTTTAAAAGTTTTTAAAATATTTCGTCCTCAGGGTAAATAGGAGAACTGTGTGTATGTGCTTTAGGGGTCACAAATGGGGAGCATTTCATCATTCTTCAGGGTGTTGAAAATGACCTTATTGTACATGTCACACATTGCCTAGACTGCCAAATTTCAGAGTGTGGCAAGACATTTCTCTTTTTTTTTTTCAGATTTACACAGATAGAGGGGACAGAATTCAAAACTGGCCTAGGGCAGCAAAAATGCTTAGAGCAGGCAACGCATGGAACGCAAGGATAAGTGATGCTAATCATGATGCTTTCTGGCATTTCTCTTCATTCTCTCAGACATGTCTAAGCTGGAGAAGGCCATTGTGTCTTTGGTGGAGGTGTATGAGGAATATGCCCAGAAGGACGACCACAAGTTCCAGCTGAGCAATGCTGAGCTGGGTGAGCTCATTAAAAAGGAGCTGAGCAGTCCTGAGTTCAAGGTGTGTGTTTGACTCAATGTCCCCAAAACAGCCGACAGGTAGCTCCTCTTCTATTCAATGTCCATTAGTAAAGCTCTATAGTCAAATGTACACAATCTAAAAAGACACTATATAAACACTAATCCAGAATACGGTAGAAAAGCTGTGCAAATATCTATTTTCTACTACATAGAATATTAAATTAAAATCACTTTTAGCCTTTACTTTAGGTTTAAACAGTATTATCCAAAATTATGTAAAAGAAAATATTCATTTTACAGGCCAAATTTGGCCATAGACACTCACTGATGGGTCAGACACTATCAGTCGTCCTACCTTTAGACCAATTTCTGCACATCATTTGGATTGAGGTTTAACTTTTAAAATTTTAACCATCTTTCAGTTTCTCTCTCTCTCTCTCTCTCTCTCTCTCTTTCTCTGTTTGTGTTTGTGTGTGACTAATGCTTTTTTCCTCTCACTCAACACAGGACAAGATTGATTCAGAAGAGATTCAGGAGGCCATGAGTAAGCTGGACAAGAATCATGATGGTGAGGTGAACTTCCGTGAATTCTCCCAGATGGTAGCCATTCTGGCCCGTGGCCTGTTCCGCAAGAGGAGGGGCAAGGGTAAGGGCAAGAAGAAGGACGAGAGCACAGATTGAAGGACACAAACATGTACATATTCTAACCTGTTCCAATAAAACATTTTGTCAATAAACCTTATATCCTGCACTTTTGTGTTCCCTCACAATCATTTTGGGGTCCAGTTCTAAAATATTTCAGTTTTTGTGTCAATTGGGAGGTTAATAAGGGCTTGTTTGAACAAACACCCCCTTGTGGCCTTGCTGTCCCCCAGTCACACACACACACACACACACAAACCTTGCTGTTCCAGTCACACACACACACATACACAAACCTTGCTGTTCCAGTCACACACACACACACACACAGTATTATGAGTTACAGTACAATACAGTATGTGCAACAGAGTTCCTACTGTAAATCAGTAGGCAAACCATTAGTTGACAAAACTCAATGAGAAAGCAGCATATTGTCAAGTAGCCTTCCACAGGAATTTTGTTGAACATTTTTAGATCACAATAGTAGAACTGCGTGAAAGGCAGACTGCCTAAATGATCTTCATTCATGTGATTTATGGTTATGAAAGGGTGCTCCTCTAGCATTTAACGTGCAACAGTGATTGAGAAATAGGCCTACTCAGTCATAAACACAACTTAAATTCAACTGAACAATTTTGCTGATTACTCTGCGAACAGAGCTGTGAAATTTGTGACCATTTCAATTGAATTAAATTGAACTGTATTTACACAGGGCCTTTTTTATAATTCACATTCACAGCATAGATCACCTGTGAGCAACAAGGGAAAACTACCTTGTGTTTTTTTCCTGTATTCGACTACAAAGCACCCTTGGAATAATCCACAGCTCAGAGGGCTAACACAAATGCCTAGGCCCATGCATGGTATTGGAGGGATCCAAATTAGTGCCATTATGAGAAGGGGTCAGTTGCAGGGCCTCTAAGAAGCAGGGCTGATTGGAGATTTAAACCAGGCTAAAGCAGAATCTTTGAAGCACGAGCACAACGTATTTAAGTCCATGTAGTATAGTAGAGGGAAAGTAGTCTTAAAGGAGAAATCCAGTGTGAAACCATCAGCAGTTGTTCAAGGTCACGCTGAAAATGTCAGTTCTCCTGATTCCAAACCACTGTTCTAGACACAGTATAGCAAGATCTACTGTGTCAAAAGCATCTGTGAGGTGAAAAAGAACCAGGGTCACATGGTTACCGCTATCAGTGATTTGGAGCATGTCATTTAAAACCGCTGACACAGTACTATGACTAGCTTTGAAACCAGATTGAAATGGCTTTTTAAAGACTACTTTTGCCTACATAAGACTTAAGCATTTTCAATATAATTTGGAAGCCTAAATAAAGCCTAAAATAATGGAAGCCTAAATATAGACCTATAATTAGAGACTTAATTAACAGCTTGACAACAGAAAAATGGCTAGGGACAATGCCTGGTGCCAATGCCTGATGTTAGACAGCTGCGTGAGATGGTTAAAACACCGGCTCCAATGGCATCAGTGGCGTCTAATGGCGTCAGCTAATGGGACGAGGAGGTATGGTGTCTGTAGGCCCAATTTCAGGTTTCAGCTGCTCCATGGTTTTTTCAAAGAGAGAGATGGACACAGGTTAAAAGTTGCTTAAAAACCATGTGCCAGATGACAGAGATAGGAGGTACCGGAATGTTTGGAGGTGGTAATAGTACTCTTTGCTATTGTTTCATAAAAGTTTCATGTACTCTGAATACAAAAAAGGCAACTAATATCTGCTGGTGAAATGAGCAAATTTAGAAGCCACTCCACTTCACCCCACATAGGCATATGTCACAGTTGGCTGGGTACACCTCTAGACAAAAGTACACCGGCATTTAAAATAACAAATATGCGGATGTGTGTTTGCATGAAAAAGACATGACTTTGCTTCTTTGCATTGGAATACACCTCCGATGCAAATCGGGGCAGCAGGTTTACCACTCCCCTGTGTTACCTTATTTAGCTTTACAGAAGGCCTAGACTATAGGCAAGGCAAGGCGAGGCAAGGCAATTTTATTTATAAAGCGCATTTCATACACAGTGGCAACTGTGTGTTAAAAATGAGAATTTAAAAGAAAATTGATAATACAAAGATGAATAAAATAGATGAAAAAAGGAGAGGAAATATAAAATATATGAAATAAAATGATCATTAAAGAAAATAAATAATAAAATGAACATTAATGAGAATTTAAAAGAAAATTGATAATAAAAAGATGAATAAAATAGATGAAAAAATTTAAAAGAGAATTTAAAAGAAAATTGATAATAAAAAGATGAACAAAATAGATGAAAAAAAGAGGAGAGGAAATATAAAATATATGAAGTAAAATGATCATTTAAGAAAATAAATAGTAAAATGAACATTAACAGAAAATAAATAAATAGTAAATGCAAATAATTAAAATATTTGTAAAAAATGAACATTAAAAGAAAGTTAATAATAAAACCACAATAGATAAATAATAACAATCAGGTAAAAATGAACATAAAATGAACATCAAGAGAAAATTAATCATAAAACCAAAACAGATAAATAATTAAAATCAGGTGGCATTAGGAATAAGCATCAGAAAATAATTTGGTCTTAAGTCTTGATTTAAAACTGTCAACGGTAGGTGCATTTTTTATATTTTCTGGAAGTTGGTTCCATAGCTGCACAGCATAATAAGAAAAAGCTGCTTCACCAATTTTTGTTCTGACAGTGGGTCTGATCAACAGATTCTTTTCCACAGATCTTAGAGACCTCAGTGGAGTACATTTCTGACACATGTCTAAAATATAAACAGGGCCTTTGCCATTCATAGATTTAAATAAAAGTGCTTTAAAATCTATTCTAAAACTCACAGGAAGCCAGTGTAGGGATTTTAAAATTGGAGTAATATGGTCAGTTCTTTTTGTTCTTGTAAGGACCCTAGCAGCTGCATTTTGAATGAGTTGAAGGGGCTTAATGGTCTTTTTGGGTAGGCCTGTTAACAGGCCATTGCAGTAGTCAACTCTGCTAGAGATAAAAGCATGAATACGTTTTTCAAGGTCCTTACTTGACATTAGGTCTCTCAGCTTAGAGATGTTTTTTAAATGATAGTATGCTGATTTAGTGATTGATTTGATATGACTGCTGAAGTTAAGGTCACTATCAATGATGACTCCAAGGTTTTTAACAGCCTCTTTGGCTGTGAACCCTTTTGCGTTGAGCGCAGTGGCCACCTTTGATCTTTTCTTCTTGTTTCCAAATATAATCACCTCAGTCTTGTCTTTGTTTAGCTGTAGAAAATTAAAGGACATCCAGTCATTTATCTGTTCAATACACTGATAGAGACCTTCAAGGGGGGTATAGTCATCAGGGGACAATGAAATGTAGATTTGGGTGTCATCACCCAAACAGAACCACTGCATCAGGGGTTATAAAGACTTATATACACATCTAAATTTGGGGTACATTTTCTCAGAGACTTCCTTTAAATAGTTGGTAACACTTCACTTACTTCCATGTAAGTCTCCCAGATGCTTTGGGAGTCTTTCATATCTTAGACAGCGGCTCCTGGATACAAGTGAATGATGGCGAGACATGGAGAGAGAGGGAGAGAAAGAGGTGTCAGCAAATTTGCAGACATATATCAACAGAGGACCTCTGTCTCTGTCATTATATCATTTTGTCATTAAAATGACAGCTTCTTGCAAGGAAGATGAAAAAAAAAACAAGCGTCTGGGTCGACGTAATGATAAGGGCCGGGTTTCCCAGATTTGTTAAGAAGCTCTTAACGTTAAGGTCTTCTTTGGCCAGTAGAGTTCTTCACATGAAAACAAATGCTCCCCCCTGCTGGTGTAAAAGTGAAATTTCAAAATGGGTGATGCATTTTGGGTGAAGCAGTTCCAGAGTTTTTGTAGTCCGAGTAGTTAAATGTCTTACTGTAACCTGATTCTTACAGTAACCTGATTATTCTAATAATAGAGAAAGATGTTAAAATAGATAGATAGATTGATTGATTGATTGATTGATTTATTGATTGATATGATAGATAGACAAATAGATATATAGATAGATAGATGGCTACAGAAAAAAATCTTCTTGTTATACCCCTAGCTGCTGCATTTTAAGATAACATAAGATAAGATGAGCCTTTATTGTCTCTTTAAAAGAGAAATTTGTCTTGGGCAATGAGAGATTATGATTACACACAAACAAGACAAAGAACATGCAACATAGACCCTTACATATCTCCCCAAAACATACACATACACAGTCCCTGCCTGGTATTGCACCCATCCCTAAAAAAAAAAAGAAGTAAAAGTCTAAAAAAAGACCAAGAAAACTAAGAGAACACTAAAAAAGACTCATAAGACTTAATATTGAGTAGTTTAATTGACCAAGGGACCATTGAAAACTTAAACCTATGTGTTTTATAACTTGGAACCCTAAATATTTTTTGTCAGGCCTCTGAAAAGATCCAGTGCAGTTGTGACAGTGTGAACCCCACCGCACTTTATTAATTAAAGAAGGGCTAAGCAACGTTCTGTTTTTTTTTTTTCTCACGAGCTCCCTCTAAAGACCGCTGTATTGCATTGTATTGCATTGTATTACACTGCATTCTATTGGAGGCGGTCCGCACTGCTGAACATTGCAAGTGCTGTATCTACCGCTATTGGCCACGGTGGCGCATTTGTTCGTTCGCCGTGTCATGACTCATTTTAGCATCCTAAACAGTATGAAACGGTGGGCCTTTAATTAATTTTTCTGTCTCTAAGTATGATGTTAGATTTTTTTTCTACTGTATCCTAGGTGGACATAGGTTCAGTTCTGTTGTTGTTTTTTTTCTTTTCATTTGAATGTAGGCCTTATCAGAGCCCATTTACGGCCTGTTTTCTCTTTTGTCAAACTGTGCAGGTTGCAACTGGTTACATTGATGCCTTATTTGATTGGCTGTTATCAGCCTGATTGGAGCCTGATTGTGTATGTCATGTGATTGGCTGATTAGTTGAGTACCTGCTCTATTTAAAACCCCTTTGCAGGAAAGTAGTGAGGCTCATTGTTGAAAGCACAAAAGTGGTGTTACCCCAGATGCAAGCTGTTTTTTATAGTCGATTTTATAGTTGTTTTAATTTACTTTTTGTGTGTTTTTGTCAAACTTTTTTATTTCATTTCCTTATATTTTTGTAGTTTAGCACTTTTTGGGGTTTTTGGTTTGAACAAATTTATATTAAAAAAAAATTTCACCCCATACTTTTCTTACCGTCTAATCCGTCTTGGCTCAATTTCTCCCAGCCACGAGGCTACCCTACAACAGCAGACAACCCTTGTACTGAAAATAAATGCATGATTTGTTTTTAAAATTCATTCTTTGACTTACTCCAGTTCCTGCTTTCATGTGACTGTCAAAGTTTAGTTTGCCTTTAATGTTAAACACTAAAAATTTTTAACAGCATCTTTATTCCCTTTGTGTCAAGAATAGTGGCTATTCTGAGTCATTTATTGTTTTTCCACATTAAATTGTTTCTGTTTTGGGGTTTCACTAAAGATTTTTTGACATCCAGTTGTTCATTAGGTTAATACACTTAACATTTAAGAAGGGCAAAGATCATCCTTAGGGGAACACCACAATGTCGAGGTACAATTTCCTCTGGTCAGAGATGGCAAAAATACAGATTTTACATACTGAACTAAAAGTAGGCCTATACAGTAGATATTTATGTAAAATCAGACGGGTTCATGTGTAAGTACTGACTTGACTTCCTTACTCAAGTAAAAGGTACAGGTTCTAAAATGTACTTAAAGTATTAAAGTAAAAAGTACAGCCTCCTCAACAAAATTTACCTCAGTGTTTGCCACAATTTGACCCCAAATTAACAACTTAAAGGGATAGTTCGGTTTTTAACACATTAAGCCCCTTTCACAGGTTGTCTAAAATGCAATAAAGTGGTTGACATCGAAATTTTGACGATTGCTTCTGTCTCGGCTATTTGGGAAATGTAGAATCGCCTCTGCCTGCCTTCAAAATGGCTAGCAATGGGCATGTGTTGTTTCTATCCTTAAAACACTAATTAAAAAAGTGCTACCCACCAAGTGGTTAGTGGTGCTCAATGATGTTCCAAAACATGTATTGTAGCAAAATAAAGCTTCCGTCATGTTTTATTTGGCATATTGTTTATATGAAGGAGCAAATAGATCCCTATGGGACTTACAAAATGGCAACTAAAACATGACAGAAACTGTATTTTGCTACGATACTTGGGTTGGAACATCAGCAAACGCCACTAATCACTCCATGAGTAGCACTTTTTTAAAACCAGTGTTTTAAGGATAGAAACAACACATGCCCATTGCTAGCCATTTTAAAGGCAGGCAGAGGCGATTCTATATTTCCCAAATAGCCAAGACAGGAGCAATCATCAAGATTTTGGTGTCAACCACTTTATTTCATTTTAGACAACCTGTGAAAGGGGCTCAATGTGTTAAAAACCGAACTATCCCTTTAAGTCAACATGATGTCAAGGTGAAAAGTCAAGTCTACACTGCCCCCTGGAGGTGCACATTCACTGAGAACCAGATCTTCTGACTTCAGTTACACTGCTCTTCCTCTGTATTATTGGGATTCTTTGGGAAAAGGTGTGGTTGAAATCCCAAAAAGCACTGAAATAGATTTTAACCTGAGGAAGAGTGTCAAAGAATTTTGAGCCTAATCTACCCAGGAGAAAATCTGGACAATTGGAGCTCATTAAAAATCCCAACATGCACTAAAGATGCAGAGAATTAATAAAGGAGGCTCTGGTATTACTGCACATCAAACCACTGTCAAGTGCCTTACCCGTGGGTTACTTGGCAACCTCTTTATTTCCAAACATTCCTCGTCACATGCCTGCACTAGTCACATGCTTCTGTTGAGTCCACAGAAGGGGTGCTTCCTGTTCCTCAGTGACTAAACCCAGGAAATACTGACCGATGAGATCCGGGGCATTTAAACAATAACATGAAAGAGAAGCAAACTTAAGTCCATCTTCGAGTTCAAGATGACAAAAAAAAAACCTAGCCTAGCCTACGGACATTGTATGCAAGGAGATTTACAGGCTACATTTTAAACATTGTGGAAGGTAGAGAAGTAATGCTATCTTTAATAAGGGTTTGCTTCATTATGTGATCTTTTGAATGCTTATCTAGACATCTAGATTTTTGTTGTAACTGTTTTGTAAAATAAAACTACTGATTTGCTTTGATTGTTTAAACTGCCCACACCAGTTGCCAACTGTTTACTGTATGTATGTTTTACAAACACAAGTTTATGTGCAGTTACCATGAGAACCAAATAGTTAAGGTCATTTCAAGAACAATATAGAAGCACCACACAATCTAGCTCAAAGATTTATTACACTTTAAGTATAAAGTATGTGAACCCATCTGATTTCTCTGCATTACTTTGTCACCAAATAAGGACTACACAACCCTGTAAGGATGTTCGGGTGGTATTTTATTCTGTTGTTCTTCCAGTTAGATCTTATTAAATGTTGTTGTTATAGTGTAGCTTTGAGCATTGTCTGAGGAGTATCTGATCACATCACACACATCTGACATCATACCTCACATATTCATACAACATGGTGTTCTAGGTCTTTATATTGCATGACATTTGCACACAAAGTTTATTTTTGTATGGGGCAATCATGAGACAGATTCATGCTAATAAATCTTTAAGGGTTTATGACTTACAGTAGGGCTCAGTGGGACACTCAGACAGAATGTCCTCAGAATTTGAAGGACATTTTCCAAACTCACTCATCTGAAATATTTGCTGACACATACATGTATTCAGAAAAATTGTTTTATTGAAAAAAACACTTTTCCACAACCTTCTCTCTGCACTCCACTACTTCACTTCTTTCCCATCTTGAGATGCATCTGGTAGCACTGCTCACAGGCAATGGAAAGTCCTACAACCAGAGACACAAACTCCTCAAAGTTCACCTGGCCATCTCCATTGGTGTCTAGATCCCTCATGATGCGGTCCACTGTACCAGGATCTTTCTGAGACTGTGGGGAGTAGCAAGGGGTAATCACAGGAGAGGGAAGATGATTAAACTTGATAGCTGAAAACGCTATATTGATGCTAACTAGACAAACTAATGCACAGACTTCAAATTAAGAAGGAGAATTATCAACTGTGAAATAGGGTTTGAGGTTGCATGTACTTTGTAAGCCTATGAGTGGTACCTTAAGAAATCCGCCCAATTCTGCCTCCATCAATGTTTTCAGCTCCTTGCGGCTGAGCGTGCCAGGGTCGCCCTCCTTTGAAGCATTCCGATGAAACACCTTGATCAACGTCTCCATTGCTGTTTCCAAATCAGATGGCATGATTGCTGAAAAAGAAACATTCTCTTCAGGAGGGAAGGTTTTGTAAGGAACTGTATGTTTCACATAAACCAGAATGCACCACAAAGACAATGCTGTGCCAAAGACTTGTGGATTCTGGCACAGATTTTTGGGTGATGACGTATTCTGGCCACCACAATGAACCTGATGCTGACAGATGATTCTTGCCAGAATCCATGAGAAAAACATGGTGAAATATATATAGCCCACATGAACAGATAGATAGACAGATAGATAGATAGGTTACCGTTTTACAAAGAGTTAAGATTGAAATTTAGACAGCGCGCACCAGTACATAAGCGTCAGAAATTCTCTAAGACTAACGCATAAAGCACAAGTTATATTATGCATGTATGCAGACCTATCCTACAAGTTTAAAGTTGATGAATTGCGTGGACATCTTTAGCCTAAACTACTCTAATTAAACTTTGAATCCTCATCAGGGTCATTTCATTTAAAAACTCATCACTGATATCGCAATAGTTTACAAGATCACGCGTCTACAAATATTACTAAGAATCGAGAAATGCACGGTGACGGGAAACAGGTAAAAAAAATACTTGTATAACTTGGAAAAAAACTTGGAAATGGTGCTGTAGCCAAAAACATATGACGGACTGAAAAGAGAGTCAAAGTATCATAGTTATAAACAAACTCAGTTTGCTTAAAGGATCACCTACCGTTTAAAGGACGTGACAATCCGACCAGGTTACATAGCAGAATCTTGGCGAGGTGGGAGCCTTTTATATGTAGACACCGCCCATGCCACTGTCTCCCTCTATAACGTTATCTGCGCAGATGGTGTAAAATGTTCATCGACGCCAGACACGTGGCTGTAATCTTCATAATAAGGTCGTGTTCTGTTCTGTTAGTTCCAGGGGAGTTTTAAGACATATTTTGACCTAGGGAAAAGCTCAAGTCAGTGAATGCAAAGTTATTTGAGGTTACATTTCTGCTTCTGAAGCACACACCCCTCCCATTGCTTTCCCAACAGTGACTCATGGGGCTAAAATGCAACGTCTACCCTAATGTATGAGTGGGCGCCAGACTGAAATTTAGGGAATTTAATCATGGCTCTCATCCTACATTTCTAAAGCAGTGTCACAGTCTGACATTTCAAACAGTGGCTTTGGGGACAGAAATGCTCAAAGCAGACCCTTCTGAATGATTTAATGCTTTTTTTTTTATAGGCCTAACCTCATGACTCAGAAATCAGCTTGTCCCCATATTATTTGGAAGTAGACTGGTTATCAGGGCCTTGATCTCACTGACTAGGCCCTAGTCCTGTCCCACTGGAATATTTGCAGATGGTCAAGGTGTGTGTGTGTGTGTTATGCATCTGGGTGAGTGGGGTGGATTAAGCAATTGCAGCTCAGTGTTCACTTTACTCAAGGTGTGGCCCTCGTTGCCACAGAGACCAAAGCTTCCTTCGTCAGGCTACTTGTTTGCATTCTTACAAACACATTATCTGCTTGTTGAGACAAGTGTTTGTTCATTCATGCGTGTCTGTGTGGATTCCACTCGTCTTCACACATTCAAATAATGAACACATAGTCAAATAAGGATACCTCCCACATCGTAACAAGTAATACATGGTTGTTCCTTTGATACCTACAAAAGATGGATTAATGTAACAAACCACAATTCACCTTTTATTATATTTCATAACCAACCATAGTGTAGGGGGACTCAGTGTCATTGCTGGAAAAACTAAAGAATAACAATCATACACTGACTCTGCACATGGCATTATGTTAACAATGATTAGCTGCAGGATTTTATCCACCCTTTCTGCATAAAAAACATATAGCCTATGTAATACATAGGAAATGGTTTTCATAGTTAATTAGTTGTTTTATTTTTTTCAGGAATCAAAGGAATACTTGCTATAAAGAAAATACACATTATCTGTGGTTTCCTTAACCTAAGCATAACTCCAACTGCCACACATTCTTTCCATCAACCTTCATTGTAGTTAAGCTTTGAAGACATTTGATTCTTATTTGGTGCCTTTTAACTGTCTTTTTCTGCTTGTATTCATAGAACACATGTTGCTCTACTGATTGTTTGCTAAGTGTTCCATGTTAGTTGGGGGTTATTAAGTGCTAGAGAGAGACTTGGTGAGCACAGAGGAGCTGTTGTCCAGATTACGAACCATATGACAAGAAGGCCTGTAGAAGTGAAACTCAATATCACTATTGTGCTGTAGAGAGTTGTGGAGCTGGCACAACTATGAATTAAACAAGGAGAATATCAAAACCGGGGTGGGGATTAGACTGGCTGTCGTAGGGTATGCCAGAGTTTATCCTTAAGCAACTCTAGATATACAGTACAGTACTGTAAAGAGAGACTTCTACCTCATCTAGGTAAGACTGCAAAAAACTACTCAATAAACAGCCACAGCAATGCTTCTTTTCTGCATAGCCTTCTTATGACAAGTTTTGAGATAATTTGTTACTCCTAGACATAATGTGCCCCCCAGAATACTTCTACTTCTTTTCTATGTTTATATACTGTACTTTGGTTGAAATTCCTCTGCACTATAGTAATACATTTGCCTTGCCTTGCCTTACTTCAGGGTCAGTCAGTTTGCTAAGACCATGTCCAGGAAATTTCACAAAAGTTCCAAAGTCCAATTAGATTTTTTTCTGTTTTAATTACAAATTTGCTCCATGAGTAAACAAAAACATAACCAATCAAACCTCAAAACCAAACATAAACCCACACATCGCATCAACATTTTCAAGGAAACCTTGTTGCAGTAATCAGATATCTCTGAACGCTGGAATGTATGGGCCAATGCTTCTCAGCCCTTGCCCATGGGGAGGATGGTGGGGAGTTTTCATCTGACTTTCATCATAAACAGGGACTTAATGCTGACTGAATGACCGGTTGGTGACTATGTCACCATTTTAGTTCTTCCTCTTGCCCTTGCTGCCGGTGACTTTGGCAGGAGTTGCCGTGGGAATGGCAGCCTGATAGAGAGCAGCCGAGACTTTGTTGATGTAATACAGCGAGAAGAGTGAGAAGATCAGGCTGAGGATGAGGAGAAGAAAAGGGAGAAAAGGGAGGAGGAAAAACAGTTAGCACCAGTGTGTAAACCAATCTAACACTAATGATCCAAATAAGCATTATTCTTGCTCCACAAAATATTATGTGATCAAAAGAACGCCCCCACTTCTAGTACAAAATAAGTTAAAAGAGCATCAGAGTAAATAAAAAAAACAAAGATGATGTCCTGGGGCTGAACAGAGTATGTTTGTTGTGATACTTCAATAGATCTATGATATAAAAAGTGTGATGTCTGTCTTAAAAATGCGACAAATGTGTCTGTTAAAAATAAGACAAAGCAGTGCCTTATTCACTTTCATCTGCAGACATGAATGCATGCAACAGTATACACACCCTTGCTGTGTTCATACATTTGGCCCTTGTCAAAGGTCTTGAAAAATACTTAACGTTCAATAACTGCAAACTGACACTTTATGTAAAAAGTTGACAATACTTCTGTCACAAACTGGTGTCGCCGCCGAGATTAGGATTCGGTTAATGTAATCGGCCTCTTCATCTGCAAATGTGAAGTGTTAACGCTTGCAAAGCTGGAAACTTGTAAAATCTCTGAAATCCCAAGAACCAATGCTTCATTCATTCATTCATCATGGGACGGGCTCTATACTACTAGACAGACGTGAATGGTTGTCACGTTACTGCACACAACCAATTGTCAAGTATTTTTTAAATTTTTTTAGTCATTGTCACAAAGAAAGAAAGAGTGTAATACAGAAAAGATTTAAAGACAGTCAATTATGAATCTATTTTTATTTGTACCAATTCTAAACTCACCACGTGGTCACACATACACGATGGACTAGGGCAGAGGCAAACAGAGCCAGTGAAAGGCTCAGAATAACTGGAACAGAAGAAAAGAGATTGGTAAAAAAAAGACCAAGAGACAAGACAAAACAAAACAATGATGAAGTTAGCTCTTATTATAAAATAATATGTGGTTAGTATGACAAATGCAAAAACGTCAAAAGGGCTGCACATCTGCACACCAAGCAAAACAAAAAAATATATATATCTGTGAAATGAACACTCACTTTCTGGGAAGATTTTGGCCTGAAAGCCCTTTCCAAAGACTAGGTTTTCCAGGTTATTGAAAGCCTGTGAGTAAGAAGGTTAAGAAACAAAACTCTTGACAGTAATGTTTTGATGCAAGTCTGACAAGTCTTGCACAACGACAAACTACAGTTATACCGTAACTTAATTGGATTAACCTGATCTTATGGAGTAGACCGCTTTGCGAATGCAAATTTGTTGTATGTTATCTTTTATAAAATAAAGTTTAAAAGTAGGATACTGAAAACTGTCAATGCAGTTTATCTGTAGGATACAAGGTGATGTGCATCAGTGATCCTTTTTTAAGCATCTACTTCCTAAATCAGTTCCAACCTGGGATTTTTCTATTCCAAACAATCATTTTTATTCAGGTGTGTGTGTGTGTGCGCGCGCCTGTATAGGATACAGTGAGGGAGCAGACAAAAAGCACAGAGCCCAGGAATCCGCCAAGTATGGTAAGCCACTCTGTGGAACCAAGCTGACGACTGAACATCTGCATGCCGGCGAATATCAGCACCGACAGTAGGCTGGACAGCACTAGAGATGTGCCTGTGTTAACTGCTACAATATTATCATATAGAAAGAGAATCCAAGTTATTATTTGAGAAATACATTATATCTCCAGGCATAGGCTAAAAGATTAAAATATAAAAGTTAGTAATAAGGACCTGAGAATTTTCACGACAGACCTTAGCACAGTGATAGGGACACGTCAGTGTACGGCTTCGAAAAAGACCCGTGTAGAAACATGGTGCTAACGTTACATGACAAACAATGTTACCATAGACAAACTAAATAAACTAACGTTACCAAGTGCAGACAAAGTATATTAGGTCTGCACTTGAATCGCATAAGATTACTGTGCTTAAAATTATTCTGCTTTAAAAAATTTGCCACTTGCAGACAGTGCTAACTTACTTGCAGACATTGCAACGCTACAGCAAAATATAAAAAGTAATGTGGTCGTCCCGAAAAAAAGCGGATGAAACCACAACATGTATGTGAAAGGTCATGCAAAATACATTAAAATTACAAAAATTAAACATATTCCAATAGACATGACGTGGGCTAATTAATTCAATAACGCTAGTTTATGTTAAAATGCTATCATGGACCATTAGATAGTAAACATTAACCTAAATGATAGTAGTTGTTAACGAAGACATGAAATATACCCAAACACACCTACTTACCCATAGCGTTACTTTAGGTTTCAAAAAAGACGATAGATCCAAACAGGACAGATTCTGTTTGCCGATGATGTGGTCAACACCAACGGGGAAGGAAAGCTAGGGCAGCATTTCCTCTAAAAATCACTACCGCCACCCAGCGTTTAAGAAATTACTTGGCTATATCCTGTACAGTCTCCTTTGTGTAGCTAGACTACATAGGCAGAGATTGATGGGATGCTATGCTGATAGCTATTCGGGCTTCGTGATAATGGATTGAATTTTTGCTTGTGCATAATCATCTTATATTTACCTAAATTAGCCTACTGAATTCAGAAAAACACAAAGCATTTCATCAAACCATGTAAACTTGGATCCGTTTCTCTCTGCAGGTTCCTTTGCGCATGCTCTCAACGACTGGTTTATTGAATTCTGTGGACGAGTCCAGGGACCGATATCATTTGCTCATTAGCCGATTCAGCTGGATTTATTCAATGAGCGTTGCGATGACAGATAACGGATGCGGCTAAAGAGACAAGACAGTGAGCGGTTTTTTCGTGTCTTTTCCCACCTTTAAAAATCTTGCGGTGTAAGTGATGGCACGCGCTAACGAGCGACAGTACAGGTGTGATGCGCGCATAGCGTACCTGATTATTTCTACGCCATTTATTTTGTACGGAAAAAATAGATTAAAGTAAACCTATATTCTCTTTAGACGGCATTGGTCATTATTTTGTAAGACATTGTTAAAACTACAGCATTTCCAGCTATGGCTGATCAGGATCTCCACACATTTACCTCCATCATGGATGCTCTAGTCCGCGTCAGCGTAAGTGTGATCATACTTGACCTACATATTCTGGTCACTTGTTGTCTGGCATAATTAGCTTGTAAATTGATTTTTGTACAATCTAAAATGTGAAATCTACTAAACAAATTGCTCCTATTCGTGCACAATAGTGTCTATCATTTTTTTTGTCTATCAATGCTATGATGTTGGCTTGTCCTTTGCCCAGATGGACCTATAGGCCTATTGCTAGTTATGCGATGGGGCTTGTGTTGTGGCCTAATTTTTATGTACTTAATTGCATCTTCATTACCTATATAAACAAGAAATTATCGGTCATATACAAGCAGATTGTTGGTAGGCTATACTCTAGCATCATCAGATCAAAAAAAGTAGCCAGCGAGTTTATATGCGCATCAGCATGGTGTATTGGATTCGCCCATTTGCGAATCGGCACTCAGAAACGCAGAAACTTAAAACCTAGGTAGCCAATACTAAATCACATTAGACTACGCTATGCGATGCCACAATGTGTTTCCGAATACTTGGCAATTTTATTGATGACAATAAGACATAGTTTTATTAATCATTTACATTTTTTCTAGTAATAACAAAGGCAACATGTTAATAGGCAAGGGAAGATAAAAGTGTAGACTAAACCAATTAAAACTAAGTACAGCCACTGTCAACTGTAATTAAGGGCTATAGCGAAAATGTGCTGCCTGGCAATAGGGCGTGCTCCCCCTGCTGAGTGATGTTGTTGTTATAGAAACGGGATGCAGGCACGCTGCGACCTAGCGCCGGAGAGAGTTGGGAAGAACGGGGGGAGGAGAAGGATCTAATGAGAAAGATATTGCGATGGTGTAGGTGGTCATTTTAGACCACTTATTTGAAGATGTGGAATGAAACAGCTAGTTTTCTCAATTATTAGACAATGAAAATAAACAGCCAATTGATCTAAATTAATGCTGCATAAGAGTAAAGGACGGGGATGGAGGGACTTAAGGTCTGTGAAATTTATTTATTTATATGGTCTGTGGACTGTAAACTTGTGACAGCAATATGAGTGTGGTGACAGCAAAATAAGTATGCCTGTTTACTGGCAAAGTGTTCTGTCATTACCACATCAATACATACAGGACCATTGTTTTTTTTATCAAATGATTTTAATAATCACAGTGGTGTAAGCAGTGTTATACAATGTATGATGTGGGAAAGACTTTCACTGTTTTGAAGAAAATGTCGTAGCAATGTTTTGTAGCAGTTGTACCAATATGTTCCATATTGCAATGTTATATCATCTACTATGGTCTCACTGGTTGATTCCAATTTTTACTGTTAAATTGGATAGTTATAGTGTATGCATTTGGGGATGGGGATCAGATGAACTAATGAAGATAAGATGAAATTGTAAGTCTTCATTGCTCTATTTCTGATCTCTCTCCCTACCTCTCTCTCTTTCTCTCTCCGCCCTGGCCAGTCCAACATGAAGAGTATGGAGCGTGAGCTGCGCTGCCCTGTGTGTGATGAGATGGTAAAGCAGCCGATCGTGCTACCGTGTCTCCACAGTGTGTGTGTGCTGTGTGCAGCCGAGGTGCTGGTGCAGAGGGGCTACCCGCCGCCCGAACTGCCCCCGGAGCCTAACACGCCCACCTCCAGCCCTCACACGCGCTCCCCCCGCCACGCACGCCGGCCGCCGCCCAAGAGCGGCTTGGATCGCGTCCTAAAAACAGGTGTGTGTATGTTTGTTTGTGTTTTCCAGTGTGTGGCCTGGTTGTGTAGTCCTTCTGATAACCTCCTATGATCATTAGTCTTGCTGAATTGATCCTGTAAAGTTGGTTGTGTGTGTGTATGGATGTGTGTATGTGTGTGTGTTTTTGCACACTGGGACTGTCTCTCTGTTGTTTTTCTAATATCTGTTTCCCTCCGTGTATCTTTGCCTGCCCCACACACCTGTGACACACACACACACACGTTTTTAGTGTGTGGGTCATACCCTGGGCGCAGGCGTAAGGACACTCCTCCATTGCTGATGCTGTTTCCATGCCCATTGTGTAAGAAAGATGTGGAGCTGGGAGAGAAAGGCCTGACTGACTGCCTGCGGAACCTCACACTGGAGCGCATAGTGGAGAGGTAGCAATGTGCATGCACACACACACACACACACACACACTCACATGAACACACCCACACACACATGCACACATACAGGTGAGAAATTTGACTGACATAGATTTTGACCAATATTGAGGCGTGTAAACCTTAATCTGGTTTATTTGGTTATGTTACAACTGCACATGTGTGGAACGCTTGTAGGAAGAGAGGAAAATGGAGGTGTAGAAACAGACGTAGAATTGCTTTATGAAAGCTTGTCGAATAAATGGGCGCACAGGTGCAACTTTAGAGTGCACAGCACACAATGAATAATTACCAAAGAATAAACCTGCTGCAGCAGTTGGAATAGAGACTTCTCTCAGGCCCAATTACAACGCAAAACTGGAGAATCAATATAGAGTGAGTCAGAGAGGAGAGAGAGAGAGAGAAAGAGAGAGAGGGAGAGAGGGAGGAGGAAGAGAAAGTAAGCAAGAGTGAGAGGAGGAGGATAAAGGAAGAGCAAGAGAGAGAGAGGAAAGTGCATGGTACACTGTAACTTTGGTGAAGTGCTGATACATTGATCCTGGCTGTCTAATCTCAGGAACATGGTCTTAAGTAGACTCTTGCGAGCACAAAAACACACTTACACACACTTGCAGACAACTACATAACATTTTTTCACTCATCTACACATTTTTTGGATACTAGAGAACATTTTTTCCTTGTTATTTTGTAAATATATAAATACCCGCTTAAGGGGCCGTTCACACGGACACGCTTTTTTAACCTCCAGGCGCTCAATTTCAATTGTTTCCCTATGGAACGATGCGTTCACCACTGCTGCGATATGTTCGGCTTTTTTTGTCGCTTGCGTCTCCTTCTAAAAACGCGAGGCTTCTAAAAACGCCAGGCGCTCAAAGTTGAAAATGATTGAACTTTTGAGGTCACGTTTTAAGACGCCTTTCCCAAAACATTTATTATTCAGTTATTATGAATTAATTATTAGAATTTTGCAAACTGAAAGTGGACCATATACTGTTGTAATTTAATGTTTTAATTTAACATAGTGTTTAAGTAATTTTACTCCACACTATAACTCCTTGTTTATTTCCATTCTTTTCTCTTCATATTTCATCTTCCTTTTTTTCCTCTTAACACTTTACCTGTGTCATCCTTTCATCATGGTGTATTCTTTCAAATCTAATATTTCTGTGTTTCTGCCTCTCTGTCTCCTGTATTTTCTGTCACCTCCCTCTTTCTCCCTCCCTCCCTACCTGTGATGATAGATACAGGCAGTCAGTGAGTGTGGGCAGCATGGCAATCATGTGCCAGTTCTGTAAACCTCCCCAGCCTCTGGAGGCCAGCAAGGGCTGTGCTGACTGCAAGGCCAACTTCTGCAACGAGTGCTTCAAGCTGTACCACCCTTGGGGCACGCCCCGTGCCACACATGAGCACATCCTGCCCACACACAACTTCAGACCCAAGGTGAAGGGAAAAACACACACACATAGACACACATACACAGACACAGACACACACACATTTCGATAGGTTTACAACACATACACATACACACACACACACACACAACCCACAACCCATGTTGTGTGTTCATGTAACCTGCTGCACAACATAATTGAATTTCCAAAGAGCTGCCAGGAGGCAGCATGCTGCAGCATACATCGCATCCATCTTAATATGCAGTTTGTGATTGCAACAGTCAAACTAGGGTGTGTGGTGGATTCCTGCCATTGCCATGTAATGGGTCTGATGTCTGATGTGTGATCTCTGACTGCCATCTCCTTTAGGTGCTGGTGTGCCCGGAGCACGAGCAAGAGAGGCTGCAGTTCTACTGCCGCGTGTGCCAGCGCCTCCTCTGTTCACTCTGTAAACTGCGCCGTATCCACTCTGGGCACAAGGTCCTGCCCATCGCTCAGGCGTACCAGACCTTAAAGGTACACAGCCACTAAGCTCAGGCACTGATTACAACGGTCTCCTAGAGGTTTAACTTTTTTATGATCTGAGTGAGGTCTGCCTAGTTATTATTAGGACTTTGCAAAGCTAACCCCTGCCCTGCTGTATAGTTAAACAATTGGCAAATACAGTCAAGCATCAAGTGGAACAGCATCTTGTGATGTTTTGTATGCGCACATGTGTTTTTGTGTGTCTGTGTGTGTGTGTGTGGAATGTTATCAGAATTCGCTCTAAAAGTGTATGTGTTTAATCATAAAAACCTCACAGGAGAAGATCACCAAGGAGATGAATTTTGTTCTGGCCAATCAGGAAACTGTTCAGGCACAGATCGGCCAATTGGAAGGCGCCATCACTCAGATGGAGGTAATCACAGGCTAGGGGAAACAGAGAAGACCTCTGTGGTCAGGGCAAATGCTGTCAATCTTCTCCACTTCCTTCTTTATTTCTATTTTTATTCTTCCTCCTAAATTCTAATCTTTTTGCTCCTAAATGTTGTTTGCTTTGTTTGTTTCAACCCTTTTTCAATTTCTTAACCATTACTTATCTCTGTCCTTCCCTTCCTGTCCTGTTTTGTTTAGCTCTTTCTGTTGTTGTCTTAATCTGTATATAAGTAAGTTTGCAATGTTATTATGAATATTATTACCGTATATACATTAAATACATTTTCTGATCTCTAATCTCTGTCTCATTGTTTATGTATGTGCTGATTTTGTGCAGCTGAACAGCAGTGTGGCTCAGGAGAAGGTTCTAGCGTGTGTGGAGCAGCTGCGGGCAGCACTGGCGGAGCGGCAGGTGGTCCTGGCGTCGGCGCTGGAGGGGGCTCGGGCACGGCGGGCGGACGCTCTGGATGCCCAGCTCCATGAGAAGCGCAGCCTGCTGGAGGATGCCGGCCTAGTCACTTACACACATGAGCTGCTCAAAGAGACAGACCAGCCCTGCTTCGTCCAGGCCGCCCGCGTCACCCACTACAGGTGCACACATTTTAAGACTCACAGATAGATAGATAGAAAGAAAGATAGAAAGATAGATAAATAGATACCGTAGATAGATAGATATCCTCTCTGATTTGAACTAGCCTAGGGCGAAGTGAGATTTATGTACTGTAACAGTACACTCTTTGTGTGTGTATTTCATAGAGAAATGTGTATGTATACTTGTGCTGTATTTGCTCTTTGTATTTGTATTTGGTTCTTGTATATAATCAAGAAGAAGTGTTCTCAGCGGTAAAATTGGGTACAGTGTGTGATGGTCAGTGACGGAGGTTCTGATGGACATGACTCATTGAAACTATTTATAAAACGGCTCATCTCACCGTCTCTCTCCCAGGCTGGCTAAAGCTATAGACCACCTGCAGAAATTCTCCCTCTCTGCTGATCCCTCGTTCAGACACTTCCAGATGGACGGATCTCGCGAGCTCAAGGAGATCACCAGCATGGAATTCATACGAGGTTCATGTCTCATAGAGCAACACACACAGACAATCTTGCATTTCGGTGTTCACCACAGAAAGACAAGCTTACAGTTTTATCTAAATAGATTCAAAGAATCAAAATTGATACGTTAAGAACTGGTATGCTTGTGTGTGTGAGTGTGTTTGGGTGTGTGTGAGAGATTTTTAATGGAACATTAAATATTTAGATTCATGGCCTACTCAGTGTTAACAAGAATATCAGAAACTTACCATTAACTGTGTTTAATTTCTCTATTATACTGATAAACTCCTTTCCTTGCCTTGCTGCAGCCCCATTGGCTCCTGTGATTGATACTCAGAAGACACTGGCCTATGACCAGCTGTACCTTTGCTGGCGACTCCCTCAAGATTCCGCCCCAGCCTGGCACTACTCTGTGGAGTACCAGAGGAGAGTGGGTGGGGCTGGCTCTGTTTGGGGCGGGGTCAGGACTGAGGGCAAAGGGCCCAACTCTACTGGCGGCTGGCTGAGGATTGATGATGTGAGCGGGATGTGTGCAGTGATTGACAGGCTAGAGATGGACAGTGTATACGTGTTGAGGGTGAGAGGTTGCAACAAGGCCGGCTTTGGAGAGTACAGCGAGGAGGTGTACCTGCACACTCCACCTGCACCAGGTGAGACATAAACAGGTGTACACAAAGCCATGCACACACACACACACACACACACATGCAGCCATATATGCTCATCCATAACATGTCTTTTTTGTCATGCTGTTAAAATGAATCTCTGAATCTCTCCATCCCTATCTCCATTTTCTGCTCAATTTCTTTTTTTTATATATCACATCCCTTTTCCTCTACATGCCATCTCGCTCATACTTTCTTTTTTCTCTCTCTTTTCTCTCTGTCTCTCTCTCTCTCGGTCTCCTCTTGCCCTGATCACCCTGTGTTCCGCAGCACAAATCAAGGCAGCGCATCCCACACTCCTCTCTCCTTTTCCCTCCTCCCATCTCAAACTCCTATCGGTCCATTTCCTCTCTTTCTTTCTCTTGACTTTCTCACTCCCTCCTTTCTCACATGTATCTTTAGCAACAACAGTTTAGCGCTGTTCCGCTTGCTCTGCACAGCTCAGACTTACGTAACAGGGAAAATAAAGCCTTGGCTTGCTGTTACACTGCTGACCCTGCAGAAGCCAGAGTTCCTCCCCGATCTCTCCTTCCTCCTCTCCCACCCGTTCTCTCTCAGTCTTCCTCTGCATCTCTCCTTTCTTCTCTTCATCCCTCTCTCTGCTCTGATGTCTATTCCTCGTTGTGGGGAATGTATCAGTGGCTTGCCCCAGCTGCTCCTATAGACACCTGACAGTTTCCTTTCTTTTCCTGGTAGAACCAACCCGTTCTCCTGTTCTTTCTCTCCTCTACTCCCTCCCCTTCTGTGCCTTTCTTTCTCTGCCCTTTTGTTTCTCAATGTCCCCTGATCTCCCTTTTCTTTTCTTTTTTCCCTGCCTTATTCCTGTCTTTTCTTGTCCTCCTGCCCTTTTTAATGTGCACCCTGTATGTCCCTCTTTCAATCTGTCCTCTTCCTCTGTCTGCTATCTCTCTCTCTCTTCTACTTGTCCTTGTTCTCTCCTTCTCTCTCCTCCTTTCCACTGTCTTTTTCTCTCCCTCTTCCTCCCTCTCCCTGTTCTCTCTTTTTCTCTACCCCCCTTCTCTTTGTTGTCTTCCCTCCCCTCCTCCCCCTCTGTGTGTGCGTGTGTGTGTGTGTGGTTGCACACCAGTGTTGGCATTTAGTCTGGACTCTCGCTGGGGCCTCCATGCGGACAGGCTGGCACTTGGGAAAGGCCAGACATACGCTCGCAGTGTCCCCGGACTCGCCCTTCTGCAGGCGGCTGACCGCACTCTCACTTCCTGTCACCTGACCTCTGACCTGCTGGTGGCCGACGTGTCAATCACACAAGGTCGCCACTACTGGGCCTGCTCCGTGGAGCCTGGCTCCTATCTGGTCAAGGTGTGTAAATGTGTGTGTGTAGTTTGTGCTTGTGTATACACACACTCGCTTGTCTTTCTGTGTGTAAGATTTCTGTGAATCTGACTAGCATGACTTTTGGATAGTAGTCGAAAGAGTTGCCAAAACAATTATAGAATAGTTATTATTCAGATGATAGATTAGCATCATATGACATACTTTCTCCAAAAACAAACAAACAACCAAGAAGTCTGTGATAGTATCCCATGTTATAGGACAGTTTACTGTCTTCAGGAGATCAGCCCAGCAATAAGCAATAAGACACTGTTGTGTTTACAGGTAGGGGTCGGACTAGAAGCAAAACTGCAAGAATGGTTCCATCTGCCACAGGATATGGCCAGTCCACGGTGAGTGTGTGAGTGTGTGGGTGTGTGTGTGTGTGGGGGGGGAGTTCTTGATGAGCCAGTCTCCATTAATCTGCCAGTTTAATTCTATCTAATCCTTAACCTTTCTTTGGTCTGACTTTGAGTGATTGCATGCGTGATGTAATTTCTGATAATCTGGTGCAGTCTACGCTTTAGGCCTGCTGACCTGTGGTCGGCCCACTCTTAGTATTCGTGTTCTTGGAGGCCGTGTCATGGGAAATGTAGACCGCTGGTGGGGAACTCAAGTGATTTAGTGTTTAGAAAAAACAGTGTGTGTGTGTGTGTTTCATTATATAAGCCAGGGCCTAGTCGATCAGTGACCACTGCTGTGCCAGGGATGCCAGGCCCCCTTTTTGAGTTTGCACCTCAACACTGTGCATGCTGACCTTCTGATAAGCTCCCTTGTCAGGGCTTACTAAAGATCACTGAATACCAACCTACAGTATACAGAGCAACAAGACGCATTACCAAAGATCTTGGATACTGACCTGCTCCGCTTGAACCCTCTCTGGCATTACTGTCGGAGCAGTATTTTATCTCTTGTAATAATATTTTCATCCTTTGTACTGGAATATTGTCTAGAATCATGTATGTCAGCAAATCATGTTTGTGTTTGTGAAGTGAGCATGCAAATGGACAACAATATTGGCATCTCTCGCTCCCCATTAACCTCTCTGACCACAGGGCTTCAGCTTCCTCGTGGCTGGCTCAGGCTCTATAGCCTCACTCACTTAGGCCTGTTTCAGCGTCAGCTGGCCCAGTCAGCGCTGCCATTGTGGTGATAGCAGTGTGCATAAACCTGCACCTTTGGCTTCTCATATCTGGAGCTGAGAGCAAGGAACTGAGCTGGACAAGGCAAACAGTTTCTCCAGTGGATCAAGTTCTCCTTGATATAATCTGATAGTAAAGATTTTGAAACGAGGCTATTATCAATATGTTGGAGAGGCCAGTAGCCTTTGGCACTTTTCAGGAGGTTACAGGTAGAGGTAGTGATGCTTTCTGTGTGATTCCTCTCCCACTCTCCTATATCTCTCATACTCTTTGTCTCTATTAATCTTTCATACTCTGTCTTTTCTCTCTCTACCTCTGTTTTTTTTTTGAAATCCCACAAAGAGAGCTTTGATGGGAACACTTTAAGGGAGCTTTTGATATTTAAACAAATAACTGCAAAGTGTATTATCACATTAGAGGGCCAAATATGCTATGAACACAGAGTTACACAGTTAAATTCAGTTAGACAGGTTATTATGGCTAATGTCATTAGTTTTTAATATAGTTAAGTTTTTAGA
The DNA here is from genome assembly GCA_017657215.1 of Limnothrissa miodon. Classification (NCBI taxonomy): domain Eukaryota; kingdom Metazoa; phylum Chordata; class Actinopteri; order Clupeiformes; family Clupeidae; genus Limnothrissa; species Limnothrissa miodon. The sequence goes on along the minus strand of JAGFZM010001543.1, from coordinate 82,587 downwards.
CCCATAATCAATTATGAAACATCAAATATCCCAATAACCTGGCTATTTGTCATGGCTTACATGGTTTGCATTCCTGCAAAGTGCACTGCTTATTAGTTGTCACACTAAACCTGAATAATCTGGTTGTCATGGGCTGTTGGCTCTTCATGCCAACTATGCTGTGGACAGCTGTAGTTTACATTGTGCACAATAGGGGGCACTATAGCTTCACTTTCCATAAACCGTTTTTGCATCCTCTTTTTCCTAGTAACTTTTAAGTCTTACTTTTGTTTGTCTTGGATTGTTTTATGCAGCCTCTTTATACTTGTAGGAGATACAGAATTTGAACTGATAGTATGCCTTCACTGACTCCTCTTAAACTATGGCTACCATAGCATCCTTCTGTACATTTTCTTTTCTTTCACACTCTACAACTAAGTTCTATTCTAATAAGACACAATTGATTTCTTCCTCTGTATTTTTGAGGTGTATATGTATGTGAGTTATGTTAGGTGCTATGGTATGCTACAGAACAGCACACACACAACAGCACACAACAGAAATGATCAGAAATGAAGTATGGATCTCAGTAGGGGCACACATACTATATGCACATCTATAGTCTGTGTGTTATATATTAGTTAGTGACTTTATATGGTTTCTTTCGTTGCCTTCAGATATGACCCAGACAGCGGGCATGACAGCGGGGCAGAGGATGCTCAGGACAGTCTCCCTCCATTCTGCTTTCTCACCATGGGCATGGGCAAGATCCTTCTGCCCCACCAGGGGGTAACTCACCCCTCGGGCAACCCGCTAACCGCCCCACTACCCCCACGTCTCGGGGTGTGTCTGGATTTCGACAAGAGCCGAATCATATTCTATGACGCCCACTCCCTGCGTATGCTGTGGGAGGGCTCTGTGGACTGCTCCGCCCCAGTTTGCCCGGCCTTCTGTTTCATTGGTGGAGGGGCTCTGCAGCTTCAGGAGCTTGTGGCCAATCGCAGCATCGAGCAGACTCCCCCCAGGAGAGTTACCATCCAAACACGGGCCACCAACCTCTGCAAATGATGGGCCACACGCTCAGCCAATGGGATGTCAGAAGGGCCCCCAGTGTTAAGCACCTTTGAATTACTCTATTGTTCTCTCACTGTTCATGGATTATATTGAGTTATTTTCTATTTATTTTGCTTACCAGGGAAGCTTTGTATGACGTTTTGCGTAAACATTCTGTACTAACAAGTTTTTTTTAACAGTATACTAACTTTGCACTAATGCTAATAGTGGATCTCGGCAATCAATGTTGACATCACTCGCTCATAGGAAGTTCGGAAAATTGTAAACTATACAAAAAATTTGACCTAAATTGTCAAATGCATGTATAACTGGACACTCTGAATGTTACTAAATTCTGTACCTCAACGCCTTCTCAAAGTCCAGTCTGCCATGAACTCTTCAGCCTCTCATCCACCGAAAGTAATTTGTATAATGTGGTCATTTCAGCCAGTTTCAGGACTGGCTTTTGAAGCTTAGAATTCTGTGTGGTGACCTTTTGGAATGTTTTGCTGTAGTTAACGTTGAGTACTGACCAGAACTTGGTGTCTTGTTTCAGTACGTGAACTGAACGAACAGGTTTTAAGACCTGTGAGAAGGTCTTTGGTGACATTTTAGAATGTTTTGTAAAATGGGAATGTAGGCTACCCACCGGCATCTCCAAAAGATATCCTCATCCTCTTTTGTCTTTCCCATCCTCTGTATGTGTGTGTCTATAATGTTCTTGCTCGTGTAGCTTTGTTAAGTGTCATGGCAACATGGGGCTAAAAGCATTTGTTGTCTCCATGTGCAGCACCTGTAAACTAGTCTTAATCCTCAGGGTTAAGGGTGAAACCTTATTCCCAGTAACATCAAGGGGAAGGACATACAGTCTGGGTTTGTATTGGTGCATGTATGTGTGACACACACATGCACACACATACTTTTATCAGCCAGATAAGACATGGTGTGTCTTAATTTGGAGAACTCAGACCTTTGCTTATTGATACCACTACACAGAGCATGACGTCATGGTAGCAATTCTTTCACACTTCTGATGCTCTCTTCCATCTTATACCATAGAGAGTGTTCAGTGTTCAAAGACATTCGCCTCTCCCACTTATCTGTGGTGGGATCAACAAAGGTACCCTGTAGACCCCCTGCTTCATTGTGTAAAAGCCTGTTCGTTATTGGTTTACCATATTTCTTGAAGAAAAGGTGAAGAAAAAGTAGAAAGAGGCTTGGTAGTCATACTGATTTGAAGAGCAAAAATAAAAAAGACCGGCGGATCAGGATGGGCTTCCTTAAAAGGATTCTTATCTGGTTAGACATATTGGCCCTAACACTGACTTTGGAATCAGATCTATTTACTAGGATTTAAATACACTGAAAATGCTTTTTTCTTCAAACTTTTAGAAAATCAATTTTGTCTTTTATTAAAACTTGTGAGCTGCGATTCGATTCACGTGGCAGTGACATCACCACATATATATTGATGGTGACTTCTTAATGTTTCATGGCCTTTATCAGATTGACTTCAGCATCTGTAGAAATCCTTCCCATGCTCTGTTGTTGGTTTCAGGAATGCAAGGCTGGTTCTCCATGACAATGACTTGATGTTGGTTAGCTATACTTGCAAAGCAGAGAAATTTCTATTGGTTGCAGTACTGGTGTCTGCCTGTACGTTTTTGCTGTGTGTGTGGGCCAAAACTAGATAGGCAGGAAGCATCCAGATTCGCAGCACATACACACACACACACACACACACACACACACACACACACACA